>JBCNJP010000008.1:5235359-5361901 GCA_039602395.1 Deinandra increscens subsp. villosa | reverse complement strand
AGGGTCGATTGAGTCAGTCTCGGTTGTCCATTCACTGTAGTCTTACACGTTCACAAACATATAGGTGATTCGTAGGAATTCATCAATGGTTTTATTTGAACTTTCTTGCCGAGCCCCCAAAGGTGAGTTCTCGAACATTTTCTCTAAGTATTTTAGTTAGAGAAAGGAGCATGTTACAAACATTCTGGTAATATAATTGTATTGGCTGATCACGTATGTGCACACATAACACGAATTACAAGTCCTTACATTTCGAACCGTTAGTATATGAGAAAGCAAGGTAATCTTTGGTAGTACTACTGGGTTTGACAATCCCCGCCCGCGTTGGTAGCTCCAACTTAACTGGATGTCGAACGGGTGTAAAATTAGCCTAGACAGTATCACCATCGTCCGTGTTAGGCGATCGTGGAAGGCATTACAAACACAAACAGTCACGCTTCGGTTGCGAACCACATAGTGATAGCATTATTGGCCTTGCTAGCTACGATTACTATTATGATTACCAAGGCACAAACATTTTACAAACATATTGACAAACATTTATATTTCTTGCATTGACATTTATGAACTCACCAGCCTTGCGCTGACCCACATAGCATGTCTTTCGCAGGTCTTTGAGGTACGAGCACACTAGGACGCACATTGCATGAAAGTTTAAACTTTTGACTTGCATTTCAACCTTTATAGTTGGTTTTATTTTCTTTTGTGTTTGGTTTTGAGGGCGCGTGTTTTGCGCAATATTTTTACTTACACTTTACGCTTCCGCTTTTCTTAAACTATTTTGGTGTGTTTGCATGGTTTAATATGACTAATGACTTGGATCCTGGTTTGTCACACGCCTCGCGGTATAAACCCCACAGGTGGATTTTGAGGGTGTGACAGATTGGTATCAGAGCCATTGGTTATAGTGAACCCGGTCTTGCATTTAGGCCAACTATAGCCTTAGAGTTGCATTAGTCATACACGAGAGCACACACACTTGATTTAGTATATACCGATATTTCATTCATTACAAGCATTTTAATATACATAAATATTTATATATATACAGACATGGCTGGTTCATCATCCGCTCCTTCCTCTACCCCTTCGACAAACAACAATGGATCCACACCCGATAACTGGGCCTGGTATCCTTTCGCAGTGGACATGATGATTCGCAATGAAGGAGTGCCTCCACTTCCCCAGGAGCCAAACGCACGCATGTGGCCATGGACCCTTCCGCGAATACTCTATCCCTTGGAACGAGTCGTTGCATCCCTTGTGTCTAAATGGGGGAAAACAACTCAGCAGTGTCAGGAAATGGCTGCCTCAATCGAAGAGCTAAAAAGGGAGAACAGGGAAATGCGTGGGAGATTACGCGTTCAAGATGAGAGGTTGCTGAAACAACATCGTCGTAGTAAGAAACTAAAGGAAGATGTGAGATTGACTGACGAGGGACGTGGAAGGTTGTTGGTACAGTTTGAAGGACTACGAAAAGACCTCCGTGACCTTACACACGAGTTTCATACTGAAAGAGATGAATCCAAGTTCAGAGAGGAAGATTTAGAACAACTCAGGGACAGAATAGAAAATTTGGAATTAATGTTGTTGGCCCAACAGGGTGATATAGAACCTGCACAAGCAGAGCCTGTGGAAGAACTCGATCCCGAAGAGGAACTCGAGCCTGCTGAGGAAATTGAGCCCGAAGAGGAGATGGAACCTCAGGAGGAAGAGGAACCTGCAGACGACGACCATTCGGATATCTGATGATTTAATCATAAACCTAGATGGGGCGGGTTGTCCCCATCAACTAGTACTTTGAATATTAATTTCTGAAATTTTGGATATTTTTGTGAACTAGTTGCAAATTTATTTGAATTGAAATTACCATTTAATTTATTATGTTGTGTTCAGACGTTGTTAAATTCGTTGTGTTGTGTGTATGTATCTGGGTGATATATTACATTAGATTCTTTGTCTCATTTTGGATATTTGTGATTGAAAGGATGATGTCGGGACGTAGAAGCGGAAACCCTGCTAACTTAACTGCGGCTCAAATCAACACACTGGTGAACAACAGGGTCAATGCAGCATTGGCAGCCTACCAACAACAACACCCGCCGCAAAACCAAGGTAAGATTTTACCCCTCTATTAACATGCCAACTCATCGAGGACATGACGTAACCGGTACGTCTATCTCCATGAATTGCAGGTGCAGGCACCAGCGCCCATAAGCAATTTATGGATGGGAAACCACCCACATTTACAGGAGAGACCGGCGCAGTGGGGATGTTGCGTTGGATTGAAAAGACCGAGTCTGTGTTTGCTGTATGCAACTGCCTTCAAGCAAACAAGGTGAAGTTCGCTGCTAGTACATTGGAGGGCCCGGCTCTCACATGGTGGAACCTACAGGTACAGATGTTGGGAATGGCTGAAGCTAACGCCATGTCTTGGGATGATTTCAAAGCAGCATTAACTGAGGAATACTGCCCAAGAGATGAACTTTAGAAGCTTGAACGAGAACTCCAGGATTTGAAGATGCAGGGGTCAGAAATTGAAGCCTACACTCGGCGCCATAATGAACTAGCAAACTTGTGCCCGAACTTGGTACAACCAGCATACAAGCGGATCGAGATTTATCTTGGTGGGTTAGCCCCACAAATCCAGGGAATGGCCGTCTCAAGTAACTCTACCACTATACAACAGGCCATCCGTATGGCCCATAAGCTGACTGAAACAGCCGTGAATCAGGGAATTCTGCCAAAAAGAGGTGCCTCTGCTAATGCATCAGAAAACAAAAGGAAATGGGAAAACACTGACTTGAAGTCTTCATCATCTCAGCAACAACCGCACAAGCAGGGAAGACATGATCACAACAATCGGGGTAACAATCAAAGTGGTTCAAGCAATCAAGGAAAATACAATGGGAAGTACCCCAAATGTAACAAGTGTGTGTACCATCACTATGGTCAGTGCGAGAAGTTTCAATGCCGACGGTGCGGGAAAATTGGCCATGCCGCCAAAGATTGTCGCGGAGAAATTCAGACAAACCATCAGCAAAAGGAGTGCTATCACTGTGGAAAAGAAGGCCATATCAAACGAGACTGCCCACAATTGAAGCAGAATAACAACAATGGTGGCGGTGGTGGTGCTAGGGGCAGAGCATTCACTATTGGCAAGGGAGATGCTAAGAATGACAACAATGTGGTGACTGGTAAGTTCCCTCTAAATAACCGCTTTGCTAATGTTCTTTTTGATTCGGGTGCCGATAAAAGTTTCATATCAAAAGACTTTAGTAAACTGTTAGGGATCGAACCAGTAGAATTAGAAACTGCTTATTCCATAGAATTGGCTGATGGAAAAATAGTAAGGGTAACACACATTTACAAGCAATGTAGGATAGAACTATCTGGCCATAGTTTTCATATCGACCTTATGCTCACACCTCTCGGAAGTTTTGATGTCATCATTGGCATGGATTGGTTGTCCGACCACAACGCTGAGATCATATGCAACAACAAAGTCGTCCGTATTCCACTTCCTAACGGGGAAGCCATTTCTGTTCAAGGTGAAAGAAGCGGTACCGTCAAAGGAATTATTTCCTTTATGAAAGTGCAGAAATGTCTGAGAAAGAAAAACTGCACGGCATTCTTGGCACTAGTAACTGACAATGCCCGGGAAGAGAGAAAGATAGAAGACATTCCTGTAGTACGCGATTTCCCTGATGTTTTTCCGAAGGACTTGCCTGGTCTTCCGCCTCATCGTCAAGTCGAGTTTGAAATCTCACTCGCCACCGGTGCAGCGCCAATTGCTCGTGCTCCCTACAGATTAGCCCCATCTGAGCTGAAAGAATTATCTACACAATTGCAAGAGCTTTTAGATAAAGGCTTCATTCGACCTAGCACATCGCCATGGGGAGCCCCTGTGCTTTTTGTGAAGAAGAAAGACGGGACGTTCCGCATGTGCATAGATTACCGAGAACTAAACAAGGTCACTATAAAAAACCGCTACCCTTTGCCTCGCATAGATGACCTGTTCGACCAACTCCAAGGATCGAGCTATTACTCAAAGATCGACTTAAGGTCCGGCTACCATCAACTACGCGTAAAGGAGGAAGACATTTCCAAGACGGCATTTCGCACAAGATACGGCCACTTTGAATTTCTAGTCATGCCATTTGGGCTAACTAACGCACCCACCGTATTTATGGATCTCATGAATCGGGTGTGTAAGCCGTACCTGGACAAGTTTGTCATCGTTTTTATTGATGACATTCTCATTTACTCAAAGAGCAAGGAAGAGCATGAGGAGCACTTACGGTTGGTTTTGCAATTGCTGCGACAGGAGGAATTATACGCAAAGTTCTCCAAATGTGATTTTTGGATTCGAAAGGTGCAATTTCTCGGCCACGTGGTTAATGAAAATGGAATCCATGTTGATCCGGCAAAAATCGAGGCGATAAATAACTGGGAAGCACCCAGGACTCCTACTGAGATTCGACAATTCTTGGGTTTAGCTAGTTATTACCGACGCTTCATAGAGGGCTTTTCAAAGATTGCTCAGCCCCTTACAGCGTTAACACAGAAAGGCGTCGTTTTTAAGTGGAATGACAAGCATCAGCAGGCATTTCAACTGCTTAAGCAAAAGCTATGCAGTGCACCTATCTTATCCCTGCCAGAGGGGACAGAAGACTTCGTGGTTTACTGTGACGCGCCCATCCAGGGACTCGGTTGCGTATTGATGCAACGCGAAAAAGTTATTGCTTACGCTTCTCGGCAGTTGAAGGTACATGAGAAAAATTACACCACTCACTATCTAGAGTTGGGAGCTGTGGTCTTCGCACTAAAGATTTGGAGACACTATTTATATGGTACACAATGCACAATTTATACGGATCACAAGAGCTTGCAGCACATCTTTGACCAGAAAGAACTTAACATGAGGCAGCGTCGATGGGTCGAGCTATTAAATGATTATGAATATGCGATAAAGTACCATCCGGGGAAGGCTAACGTGGTAGCCGATGCCCTCAGCAGAAAAGAAAATGCCAAACCGAAACGGGTTCGTGCATTGCAACTCACAATACACGCAGGGCTACCTGAACAGGTCCGCAACGCTCAGATCAAAGCATTAAAGGATGTAAACCGAGTGGCTGAATCGCTTCGTGGGATGGACAAACAGTTAGAAACTAAAGCTAATGGCACAAAGTATTTCCAAGACCGAGTATGCGTCCCTTTCTTCAGAAATTTACGTAAGCTCGTGATGGACGAATCTCATAAATCTCGATACTCAATCCATCCTGGTGCAGACAAGATGTACCATGATCTGAAGGTAGCTTACTGGTGGCCAAAAATGAAAGCAGACATCGCTACCTATGTAAACAAGTGCTTGACGTGTTCCAAGGTTAAGGCAGAATATCAGAAGGCTTCGGGGCTACTCCAACAACCAATAATTCCCGAGTGGAAGTGGGAACACATATCAATGGACTTTATTACAAAGTTACCAAAGACCCCTAGTGGTTGTGACACTATTTGGGTGATCGTTGATCGACTAACAAAGTCCGCGCATTTTCTGACCATCAAGGAAGAATACAAAACAGAGAAGCTCGCAAAAATTTACGTAAAGGAAATAGTTTCTAGACACGGGGTGCCTATCTCCATTATCTCGGACCGCGACGCTAGATTTACCTCCCACCTTTGGAGATCACTGCATAAAAGGTTGGGTTCGCGACTTGATATGAGCTCGGCTTACCACCCTCAAACAGATGGCCAGAGCGAGAGAACTATTCAAACACTTGAAGACATGTTGAGAGCATGTGTCATTGATTTCGGGAACAGTTGGGAGACTCACTTACCCCTAGTGGAGTTCTCTTACAACAACAGCTACCACACGAGCATTCAAGCAGCACCATTTGAGGCACTGTATGGGAGGAAGTGTCGATCACCTACCTGTTGGACGGAAGTTGGTGATAGCCAACTCACCGGTCCAGAATTGATACTCGAGACATCAGAAAGGATCGTGCAGATCAGAAACCGGATGAAGGCGGCTAGGGACCGTCAAAAGAGTTACACAGATAAGAGACGAAAATCACTTAAGTTTGAAGTTGGTGACATGGTTCTTTTAAAAGTGTCACCTTGGAAGGGTGTCATTCGCTTTGGCAAACGTGGCAAACTGAATCCACGCTACATTGGACCATTTGAAATTGTCAGCGAAGTTGGCCCGGTAGCGTACGAACTAAACTTACCAGAGAAACTGCGTGGGGTGCACAACGTTTTCCATGTGTCAAACCTGAAGAAGTGTCTATCAGATGAAAGTCTAGTAGTACCACTAGACGAGATCCAAGTCGATGAACAGTTTCGCTTCATCGAGGAACCGGTCGAAATCATGGATTGTGAGGTCAAGACGCTCAAACGAAGTAAGATCCGATAGTTCGAGATCGCTGGACCAGAGTTCACGTGGGAACGCGAAGATCAAATGCGAAAGAAATACCCACAACTCTTTGACAAACAAGCGGCGACCAGTAGAGGTACGAACTAAATTTCGGGTCGAAATTTTCTTCAACAAGGGGATGATGTGGCAACTGAAAATTTTATTTTCTTTGTTTCTAGCGAACAAGCAACGATATTCATTTTCGGGACGAAAATTCCTTCAACAAGGGGATGATGTGACACCCGGCGAATTCAGGTGATTTTCTAGACGAACACGAACAGTTATTTATTCGAACAAACATGCATTCATACATCTAATAGGAATTTTAGATGGATCATCGAGTTCACGAACAATCACACACGAGTTGGTCGGTCCTAATCGTTGGTGACTAAATTATTAAAATGCTATCGAACGAACGCAAAGGGCATAACTCATAATTCAAAAAGTTTGTGCGTTGGTGTGCTAAGTGATTTTAGGTGGATTATACGTGCATAATTTATAACTACAAGAACCGAGCCCTTACGTATACGTCACACTTAGAATAAACCTTATATGCGAAACTTTGAGAGTGGAGGGACTCAAATCGATAACTCTAGGGACTTGAGGGTTCTATGATTAAAAATCTCAATTCAAATTTTGAGATTGAGATATGCATAATCCGATCGTGAGCTTTATCCCTCCCACTGTCGCTATTCTCCTCCTTATTTCTCTCAATTTCGAACGACAATTTCCATATATCTTGAAACCTCTCATTCCCACAATATTTCAACCCTCTAGCTCTCCCTCTTTTCTCCGATCAGCAAGAGTTGCGAAGCCGTGCAATCGGAGGTTGAAGATCAGAAGTTAATCGTCGCTGTGACCCGAGCTAGCGATCTCGAGGATTGCCCAACGTCAACCGTAGGTAAGCTTCCTCGACACCGAGTTCGTTCGTTATCATCTCTTTTCTTTTCTCTGATCCGGGACATTAGTTCACGTATTATCTTGGGACAATCTGTGAATCCTATTCTGTTGTTATATGACCCGTGTGTTTTTTTCGTATGTTCGAAATCTGCCGTGTAGTGATCGATAGGAGTCGAAACCGTAATCTAAAAATCATGTACATCCTTCGGTGAAATAACAGGGAGTTAATCGAGTTTTTTTATGCAACGTAAATCTGAGTATGCGTAGGTTTAAGGTTTTCACAAACCTGCAACTTCTCGACATGTATATATTTATATATATGAGTTTGTTTGTGGGCCGACCGATTGGGTTTATTATGGGGAAGAAGATACCTGAACATTACTTGTTAAATATTATACAAACTGAGATAATTACCAAGCATGAAACTGGCCTAGTGGTTAAGGCCTTGTGTGGCGACTGGGTTATCCCAGGTTCGATCCTCGCCCACTGCAACCTGTATTCTTTTATTTTTGAGTTCTGTTTCATTAGTAAGGATATGATACCTGAATTAAAAAGGTTAAATATATTTAGAACTGGGTTAAAACAACAAAGCGGAAACTGCCATGGTGGTTGTACTTCTTGCTTGAGACTGGAGGGTCGCGGGTTCAAACCCAGCGCCCGACAGTTTCAGATTTTATTCATTTTTCTGCTTATTTTTTGTTATTATTACATGTATTGCAAATTGGTAATTGGTGAGTAGTTAGGGGTTATGTTCCATGGAAAGTGTTACTCTTGAACCAAAGCATGACACACAAAATATATATATATATATATATATATATAATATATATATAATATATATATATAATATATATATGAGAAGATGGGATGCCACATGGCATCACCACAACAAGCCTTGAAATGATTTTTCCCGCCTAGATGCAATCCACATATATGATTCACGGATCTGTTTGGATCTGAGAAAAAAAAGCGCCCCAAACCAAATAATCCGACTTACATGCGTACCTACTTAGAAACCCTAATCCCCTAACCTTTCCTTAAATTCATTGTCAATATCTGATCCTACAAATTTGCCCTCTTTTCCGTCGATTCAAGGTACGCCCTCTTTTCCGTCGATTCAATGTAAATCCTAAAGGTAATCCATGTTCGGTTATTTGTTTGTGATCTTCGTTACAGGTTCGATCACAGGTTCATTCACGGTGTTAATACTCTCCGCTGCTCTCCAAAAGATGACAGATCTCCAAGCCGCCTCTCTTCTAACGCAACCGTTACTCCATTGTAGAAGGTAATCTGATGTATTTATGAATCCTCAGTAACAAGTTTCTTTTTTCATTTTGATTGTGATTCACTTTTTCACTTTTAATTCAATGATATCAAAAGTTCAGATACCAGAGATTGAAGATTGAAAGTTTTTACTTTCTACCTTCAAGATCAATGATTTAAGTTTCTGCCCGAGATTGATGATCGAAGATTAATCGATTTTGTAGATTGATGCATCCGTTACTCCATTGTAGAAGGTTATAATATGATGTACTCTTCTATTTGTTCATTTCTATGGTCTCTATTATGATTAAATGTAACTTCTATATTCAATTTTTATGATGCACTCCAACTGCTCGATGAAATGCTTGAAGCAACTCCAGAAGCATCACAAAGTGCTAAACAATATTTCAATGACAGGTAAATAAGATCCAAATTCTGTTTAAATTGTCAAAGTTACAGCACCTTTTAGTTTTATGTTAGAATGTTTGGAATTCAATGCTTTCCTGTTCGAAAGTATACCTCATTGCAATTTATTGCTTTATGTATTTGAAGATTTAGTTTCTGTGTATTCATGATTGAACAAATTATATGACACTGTGGTATTCATGATTGAGCAAATTCTTTTGCTCTCCAACACACTCATTAAATTAATATGATTACAGCAAATTCTAAATATTTTAATGAACTGTTTGTTATTTTTTTCGTGTATGAATTGTTAATTATTAATTAACTGGTTCATGGTCATTCATCTTAAGTATGTTATATTTATGTATGTATGTACACACATACATATATGTATATCTTATATAATCTTCATGTTCATTTATGTTGCAGACTTCGCCCTTGGATTTGAACACAAATTACTTTTTCGAAGCTAGAAAAGCCATCATAGAACAAACTACTATTAAAGATTCAGGAAAGCATAGTGGAGGAAATCCTAATAACATCATAGGAATCCCATTTAGGAACATAAAAAGAAGCTTCGCCCACATATATGTATATCTTATATAATCTTCATGTTCATTTATGTTGCAGAATTCGCCCTTGGATTTGAACACAAATTACTTTTTCGAAGCTAGAAAAGCCATCATAGAACAAACTACTATTAAAGATTCAGGAAAGCATAGTGGAGGAAATCCTAATAACATCATAGGAATCCCATTTTGGAACATAAAAAGAAGTATGCTGAAAGGGTAAACTATATAAATTTTCTCATTTCTGTACTGAATTAACTGTGTTTTTTTGATAGGTCAGTGTACTTTGATGTTGTAGGATTATGAGTTTCCTACTATTACAGTACTACAGATCATTTCTAGAATGATGAATGTGAAAACTAAAACATAGATATGACATAGTTTTTCGTTGAACTAGGTTGACAAGTTCTCATATGTACAGAGGCACAAATACAAAATTGTGAAGTTCTCTACTTTGATGCCTCAGTTCTCTACTTTGATGCCTCAATGGGGATAAATTTTGTTAATTTAAGGTTGTTAATTTAAGTTGACTTTTATACTTCAAAATAATTAACAATCATGTCAATTTTAGTATTTCTAAAGGTTTAAAAGTGAAATTAGAATTTTGGACCTTCTCTAAAATTAATTATTACAGAATTTATTCTTTTAGTTATGTTCAGCGATTTAGCTGTATGTCTCAGTTGTGTTCTATTTTTTTCTCCTATTGAATAAACCTAATTTGCAGCCCATAATGACATTTGTTTTCCTGTTGCTATCTTCTAATACACGATTCAGTGCTTTATTTTCCCTCATGACAATTGTGAACATATAATTAAGACAAAAAAACATAAAAACAATTACCACATGATGTGAAGAAAGTATGCCTATTTTTATGCCTATTTGGTTTTGTTTCCGCTGATTGTTCTTATTTTTGTAGTTGCAGGTCTGGGAATCAATTTTTGTTCGTTGTTATATGGGATTTAAGGTAAGCCCCTTATATTAAATTGCTTTGATTGGTTAATTTTTTGCTATGGAATATCTTGCACCAGTCACCATAGCTGAGATGATATAACTTCCAATAATAAAGCCAACAACAGTCATGATCATCATTTTAGCTTTTGTGTCAACCAAATTACCATAAATATTAGCTGCATTGTTTCCATAAACCAACTCTACCATCAGCTCAGAAGTTTTTACTTTGTACTCAATTGTAAAATTTTACTTTGTACTCAGCTCAGAAAGGTTTTCATCTTAAAAGCAAAATAATTTTTTTTATACAAAAGTTGTTTAAAAAAAGGTGGAATGATGTCATCTGCGAAGAGATGTTTACATGGACATTCATTTTATTTATGAACATGAACCAATTTTATTTTTAAATCATTCATATCATTGCATTCTCTTTCAATTATGACACAAATAAAGTTTGGTAGAAAGGTTGATTTTTCTATTAACAAGAGGGAATGGGGTCATCGCAAAGCCATGTGTGCTGTCATTCAAATACAAAGTTTTTTGTGGGAATACATTTTTGATCTTAAAAAGCCAAATCAATTTTTGATGCAAAAGTTGCTTTAAAAAATATATATAATAAAGTTATCATCTGTAGAGATATGTTTGAATTCATTCAGAGGCAAATATATGGGTCAATGATTTTATAAGATTGTCATTTACAAAAATGTTGTCAGTATTCCAATTTCTCAAGAAACTCTAACTGAATGTAAAACATTGGTGTTTAACCTATAGTTTACTCCCACAAATTTTCTGCATTGTTGTCTCTGTCTTATGTTTGATAAGATGATCCACTAGAATCATGAGGGATTTAGATTCAAAAAATCCAATTTCGATGGTCTGGTCTACTTTATATGTTTATGTTTTATTTTTTATTTACTTCAAACAATATAAAAGGATAGGTAATTGTAACTGTCTGCATGTTTATTAATTCTTTGAATAGTCCACTTTTACACTTGAACTTTACTCGAGTCCAGTTAAAATTATTCATTTGAATACAAGAAGTTGGAGTAGGAAACTCCAACATTCATTTTCGGATTGTTAAGCTATACACTACACAAGGTTTGTTCTTTTTATTAAGGTTAGTTCTTTCTAAGTTGTTTCTGTAGTAGTAAATTGTGACATTTAATTGTGTTGTTTTCGTTCTGCAGGACGTCTAAATGGCAGTAGAGCATTATGTCGTTCTTCTTGGTTTTCATGATATATCAGAAATTAGCAACACACAGAACTGCTATACAAGTTTAATAAGTGAATTCAGTTCTCTAATGTATACACATGTCGGTTTACAAAAACACTGTTAACGTACATCTATGTATATTATTTCATTAAATCAAGTGCAACATAGGTTCACATCTGCTCAAATAGATAACATTAAAGGGTCCACGTGTTGTATTTAGGTGGACACTGATTTTGACACGGAGCCAGTTTGAGACTACAAAGGAATGAAAAGATGGGTATTTAAGATGTCTGGCCAAGTAACAAAGAAATTGACGAGGTAGTAAAGTCTTAAAATGTGGAGTGAAATGTGTTGCTCAATGTGTTCAAAGTTATAAAAAAGTATTCATGGAAAGGTATCTTTCTTGATATAAGCACATGATTGTAGGTTGTGTTTTAAGTTTTATTCATTCGAAATCTTAACATAGAACTATGAGGGGGATGCATCTTATTTCATCTTGAGATGTTATTCTGCAATCTAACTCTTCAATTTTCATGATTTCATTTAAGATCTTGGATTTCATTTAAGATCTTGGAGTATTTTACTCAATTCAGTTGATGTTAGTTTTATATGTTTGGGGCAAACTAATCTATATGCTTTTAGGAAAAGAAGCCCCTTTGAAATGACTACACACATTTTTATATGTGTATAACTGTATGTAAAATTTTATAAATAAGTTTCTTAATGTTTTTGAAGTTGTAATAACCAGATGATGAGCAATTTTGGTTATTTATGAGAGTGATGGTTAATAAATGCCAATGTTAGTCACTTTCAAGAGTTGAACTATATTTAAAGAATACATGCTTTAATTAAGGTCGACTTTACGTTGCATTATTAAGATTTAAAAGTAGGGATGGACTAAAGCTTCTCATATTGGATGAAGAAGGAAATGTGACAAACCAAACATCAAATATTGTTCATAAGTTTGTATTTTTGAATTTGTAACTTTTTACATTTTCGAATGTTTTTTTTTCTTTTATTCCAATTATCGTATTACATTTACTATATAATAATTATTTTTTAAAAATCCACCCGTGCGTTGCACGGGTATCAAAGACTAGTATATATATATATATATATATATATGGAATTATTAATAACCCAACACTATAGCAATAACCAATTAACCAAATCTTAGTGGTTGAAAAATTCAGGAAGCAACATGATCATGCCAAGTGTCCATTTCTTTTTATTTAATTCAAAAGGGCAAATAATACTTTTTACACAACCACATAAAACACCCCCTTCATTTTAAAAAGCTTATAACTTTTTTATACTTTGTCGATTTTTTATAAAAATTACATCATTAAACTCGTAGCATTTTTATCATTAAATCCATTGTAGTCTTGACATTTTTTATTAGCGTTTTCTCAGACGTACGATGTAGCACTAGTGTTACAACTAATAACATCATTGTCGTAACTATTAACAATGAACAATATTACATCCATACACTCATAACCAGAAGGATCGATGTTTCTACTTAAGTACAACTGCATATGCATACACTACAACTTACAAATGCATCGATATACATATCAACACGGATGCTATAACCATTATTAGTAGTGTAATAAACAGTAAACACCAGTGCTATAAAGTTTCAACAAAAAATAATCAAATGTGCAACTAAATATATACATATTACAACTGAAAAAGCACCTAATGTACAACTAAAATTGCATATATTACAAATCTACAAACACTTGTATAAACTAATATCTTCAAGTAATTTAAACATGAAATCATGAAAATACACAAGTCCATCAAAATTAAATACATGAAAAACCAAAATTTAATAAAAAACAAAGAAACTATAAAGTTCACTCTAATCGGATCTACCATAGATTAAATCAAACCCATGAAGAAAAAGAGAACAAAATAGAAAGATCAGCGGCAACAGATTCATGTACAAGCTCAATCTGAATTCGATATTATATACTGTTAGTGTACCTTGTCCAGTCAATGCAAACCCAAATGTAAGTCCGATTATTAACCCATTAACTAAGATCCCTAAAAAGTGTACCTTGTGATGAAGAACAAACACAAAATCCCTGCTGCAATCATATAAGATCTCTTGAGACCGGAAAAGATACCCGGAAGAGTGGCCGGAAGAGAGTAACAGAGGGGTTAGTAGCGGCCGTCAATGGTGGTCGGATACGTCGATGGGGGCATAGAAATCGATGATGAAAACCATCGCTTTTGGCGATTTGAATATGTAGTCGGAGGTCGGATACGTCTGTAGTCGAACACGATTTAAATCAATTTCCAGATTTAACCATAGCTTCCAGTTTCTCCGATTTAACCATCAGAGGTCTCTCATCGGTATAAAATGAAATCTCTTGAATCAAAGAAAAGATTAAAAATCTGTATAAAGAAAGAAAATAAAGAAAAGATTCATCTGTGTATAAAGAAAGAAGAAAGATAATGTGAGGGGGTAAATTTACCAATAAGACCTTGGACTAATGAGAGCCACAACAAAACCTGCAAAATTCAGAATCATTACTAGCCTTTGGACCAAACTCTCAAACCATTAAGATGTGGTTAATGAGTTATTGCTATTAGGAGGAGTTATTATTTATTCTTCTATATATATATATATATATATATATATATATATATATATATAATATAATATATACACATACATACGGACACCTATGTATACATGTGCTCTGTTGCCCAATTGTTTACATCGGTGTATATACAAAGCTTGCTTCCCCTTTGATGAATCATCGGCTACATTATAAGATATAATTTATTAAGCTGTGGACTACTCTCTGACAAAGCATTCAAATTTGTTCTTTATCCCAACAAGTGTTAACTTGTAGGATTGAAAGACAACTGGAAAAAGAGTCATCAAAGTCTCTATTTTGTAAATTGTAACAATTTAATTTCAAATGAATCCTTTTGTCTAATGATAAGTTCATTAGACAAAGAAACTAAGTTATGACACAAAAGACATTCTTATATAAAAACAAGAACAATTGATAAGCTAGAAAATAAAAAGATGATGAAAGACTTTCCTGTCATAACCTCAAAATCTGAGGAAATCCGTGAAGCCTGCCAAATGGGCAAAATGAAAAGGCCTCTCACAGAAGTCTTCAAGAATCATCTGGAAATCAACCACTGGAATTAGTTCACATGGATCTATGTGGACCCATAAGCACAGAGAGCCTTGGTGGAAAGAAATATATTCTAGTTATGGTGGATGATTTTCTTCAGATATACTTGGGTCGAATTCTTAAAGCTAAAAAGTGAAACTACTGCCTTGATCTTCAACTTTATAAGAAGAGTGCAAAAATTAATGCACAAAAAGGTTAGGAGAATAAGATCTGATAATTGAACAGAGTTCAAAAATGTCAAACTAGATGAATATCTAGTCAGAAAAGGCATATCTCATTACTTTCCTGCTCCCATGACACCACAACAGAATGAAATTATGGAAAAGAGAAACAGAACTCTAGTAGAGGCAGCAAGATCAATGCTCTCATCTGCTAAATTTCCCATCTATTTTTTTGGCTGAAGCAATTGCAACTACATGCTTTACTCAAAATAGACCCATCATTAACAAAAGGCTTAGTTAGACCCCATATCAGGCCATAGGAAAACTCCCTAACATAAAATTTATTCATGTTTTTTTGTGTTGCAGATGCTACATACTCAACGATCAGGATAACCTTGGAAAGTTTGATAGAAAAGCTGACAAAGTTATCTTCATTGGATATTCCCTAAAGTCCAAAGCCTACAGAGCCTTTGTTTCTAAGGACTCAAGCGGTAAGGGAGAGCATAAATGTGTCCTTCTGTGGCACAAAGATGGCCATACATAACAGTGTGACTCCTCTAAATGAAACTGATGAAATTGAAAAAGTTTATATCTCAGGACTAACTCCCTCAGAAAAACTAGAAATTTTAAATAAACTTTTCAAAGAAACATTAGATGAAGAAAATGACACACCTCTTTTTCAGAACAACTTGTCACCATCAAATGAAAATATCACAAAAGACGACACTCATAAAAATTCTGTGAATGAGGAATTAACAATTATTCACTATGACAATGAAACTTCAACAAGGAAAGACCAAGAGGATGAATAATCTTCCTATCCCCTTCATCCGCTATTGAAATCTCAACAACAGAAGTCTCATAGAATTCATCTGTGAAAATTGTAGAGCTCTGTGAAACATTGTCGACCTAAATCTCACCTCAAACGCTAGTCCAACAGTTTTGGGGAAGTGTCAAACTTATGACACATCTGATCTGATGCTAGTGGTGGAAGATTTAAACACTCTACCTCCAGCACAGAAATTGACAAAACATCACCCCATAAATTTAATCATTGGTGATTAGGAAAAAAGTGTCCAAACTCGATTTGCTACTGCAAATCAGTGCTTGTATGTTGGATTTCTCAGCATGATAGAACCAAAGCGGTATGAAGAAGCCCTCCAAGATCCCCACTGGATCCTAGCTATGCAACAAGAGCTAGGACAAATAGAAAGAAATGATGTGTAGAATCTGGTTCCAAGAGCAAACAACAAATCTGTCATTGGAACCAAATGGGTTTTCAGAAATAAAACTGATGAGGAGACCATAATTAGAAATAAAGCTAGACTTGTAGCTAAAGGGTATTATCAACAAAAAGAGTTAGATTAATTATGATGAAGCTTTGCACCAGTTGCTAGACTTGAAGCACTAAGAATATTCTTAGCTTTCTCATCGTTTAAAGGTTTTAAAGATTATCAAATGGATATACAATGTGCTTTTCTAAATGGTAAAATTGATCAAGAAGTTTATATTGAACCACCAGGCTTTGAAAATATAAGAATCCCAAACATGTGTGTAAGCTTAAAAGGGCTCTTTATGGCCTAAAACAAGCACCGAGAGCCTGGTATGATACTTTTTCCGAATTCCTTCTATCATCAGATTTCAAAAAGGGGTCAATTGACGCAACCTTATTCTTGAAAACAAGAAAATGTCATCTACTCATTGTTCAAATCTATGTAGATGATATCATCTTTAGCTCCACATGTCCTGTATTTTGTAAAGAGTTCCAGGATCTAATGATCACTAATATTGAAATGAGTATGATGGGACAACTTAACTACTTTCTGGGAATTCAAGTCAAATAAAATCCAGATGGTATTATTATTAATCAAGCAGAATACATAAAAAATCTCCTTAAATAAAATACTCTGAACAAGTTCCTCCTCTTACAAAACACTTATGGCCACAAACATCAAAATTGATGCCGACATAAATGGAAAATATGTGGATGAACACACATAAAAGGTATGATAGGCTCACTTTTGTACCTCACAACAAGTAGACCTGATATAATATTCTCTACGTGTTTCCTGGAAAGGTACCAATGTAACCCCAAGGAAGCTGATATGATTGCCGTAAAAAGAGTTTTTAGATATCTAAAAGGATCACCAGACTTAGGTCTTTGGTATCCTAAAGATACTGACTTTCTACTAACAGCCTATTCAGACGCTAATCATACAGGTTGTAGAATGGATACAATGAGTACATCAGGCAACTTCCAAATGCTAGGAGGGATGACGTGTGCTGACATGAGTCATAAAGTATAGCGATATTTGTGACACCTTTTTAGCATTAACCTTTTAATTTAACAAAACACGATTTGCTTAATCACTACTATTTCACCACATTCACGGGCAAGTGCACCCATCGTGGACAATATAGTAGCGGTAGTTGAATCGGGATCGTTCAAGTACACAATGGAAAATGAGAGCTTTCAATACTTAATCTTTGCTAACGTTTAACCAAACTCTATTTTTTATTTTGAAAATAGTTTTAATTTATATATAAATAGATAGATAAAATGGGTTTTTGGGATTACGTAGTGGCAGTCAATATTGATTGGAAGAACCGAACCAGTAACAAGTAGACACGTTGTTTATTTACAAATTTGCTTTAAGATTGTCTATTAGCAGGCAACTAGATCGCCTCTCAGCCTCAAATCTAGTATCACTACTCTCCCAGGTGATCGTCTGCGAGGAGTACGAACCCCGGGGAACTGTGCTGCCAATAGACAAATATAGTGGTATAATGCCACTTACTTACGGGACCCCCTCTCAGGCCAGTAAACCGTACTTGACACGCCGTCATGAACCAACAGGGGAACAACCCTGCGTGCCAGGAATATTATTATGAAAATGATACTTGAAAGGACTAAGGTCCGTTTCTTCTGTGCACCGCTCTCGCTGATGTGTAAATTTGGATATATAAAAATGTGGTCAAGTTTTAAATGGTAAATACTGAGTGACCAAACCACACACTAGGGCAAGCGTACCCGTCGTATGCAATATAGTATCAATAAGTACCGAGTATCAATCCACGGACGCGTAATCAGACTCCCGATAATGTATCATAACTAATATTTAACCGATGCAATTGTAATGATTTAAGCAAAGTAAAGAAACAGATAAACAAGTAACTGAAATAACTAAGGAATCAAAGCAACGTGATCTAAGGTGAAATTCAGATGAGAAAAAGGGTACTACCTGGTAAGGAATCCTCTGGGTCTAAAGTTGACTTCTAAACTGACTAATCCATGCGACACTCCCCTCAAATAGCAATTACCGGGATAACTAAGACTATAGACACATCCTCGCTATCTAGGCAATCCTGAAATGAAGTCCGGGAAGCTAACTTGATTGTTGAAGCTAAAGAGTCAAACCGCTTAGGTCAAAGCAAATCAGACTCACACGAAACACAAGCCACTCGAGAGGTCTCTCAAAATGGATCCTATAACGTGGTAGAAATCTAAATTGGGGTCAATGGAACCTAAGCGATGCCTAACACGTACAAGCGGGTCAAAACCTTAAGTTCTCAAGTATTCTAACCTACCGACAATATCAAACAACCACCTAGTGTGCTAAACAAATTGGTCAATTCAATTCAACACAAATATCATGCAAGATCAGCCTCAAATCATAATTGCTAGATCATGTAGAAGGTCTCCTATCATGCATTTGAACAAAGACTAATGAAAGTCAAAGCAAACAATGATCAAATCACAAATTAGGTTGAAGTTCTTCAATCCTAAGCAATCAAATCACATCAAGCAATCACAATAGAAGATAAACATGCTAATATGATCATTCCATCAATTCAAATCAGATTTCATAGCCTCAACATCAATTCACATGGAAAAGTCAAAGTAAAAGTCAACAAAAACCCAAATTCAATCCATTACCAAGTAGTACTAAGAAATCTAGCCTAACATCATGAATCTAAGCATGAAACAACTCAAATTTGAGGTAATCATGGCAAAACAATCAAGATCTAGGAAGAAATCTAAGAAGGATGATGAATCTAAACCGAAATCTTCAATTCTTCAAGCTTTTCCTTCCAAATTCCTTGCTCCTTTAGCCTTTATCTCTTCAAAATCGTGCTTAGAACCCTCAAAATATGTGATCTGATCGAATTGGGAGAGTTCTCCCCAAGAAAAACGGCACCTCCCTTTTTATAAGGGTTTATGAGGGTTTTTTAGTATCTGGTCGACGATGAGGACCGCGCGCAGTGTGCGAAAAGGATCCATGCGGTCCTCATCACTTTCCTGACAACTCAATGAGGACCTCATGACTGAAACTGAAGAGAACCCATGCGGTCCCCATCATTTTTCTGACAGAACTATGAGGACCTCATGCCATGTATGAATGAAATGTAATGCAGTCCTCATCAGTGTAAAAACAACAAAAATTCTTCAAAATCTTCTATCTCTCAAATCCGCTCACCACCAAGCCTCTTCTTCCGCGTTTCCAACCAAAATCAACAATCGACCCGATCAAAACCTGTTTTTCATAAATTTCACAATTAAGCACCAAAATCCAATAAAACATAATCAAAGCTTGGTTAAAAATGTGGGAATTCGATAATATAAATATATCTCAAATGTAACGCATCAAATATCCCCACACTTAACCCTTTTTCGTCCCTGAAAAAGTCCGCAATGAGATCATAACCAGAGAGTTGACACTTTACTTTATTCCAAACTAGATACTCACGCGCTAAAAGTGATTACCGGTATTTCGGTCCGACTAAACCCAACCGCTGAAAATCGAAGCCCCTGAACATGCTTTATTCAGATTAATTACCAATTATGGGTCCCACACTATCAGATTCGCAACTAGGCCTACTTCCATCTCAATGCGTGAATCAGCTCGGGTCAAACCAGATCCAGGTTTTTCCCACCACAATTAATAAAAACATTTATGACTTAGAGATTATGGAGAGTGGAATGAATGAATGATGGCTGAGCTGTCTGAACATATTTCTCTTCTTTTTTTTTTTCACTCCTAAACTAGGGCGAGTCTCCACCCGACATTACATCTCCTGAGTCGCTATCCCGAGAGGTAGTAAGCGGGCTTTGACCCTCGCACACAAAACCACATCACCCCTATAGATCATCTCCGGAGTCCCTATCCCTAGAGGTAGAACGTAGGATCAGCGAATTTTGTGCACTTTATTCGATTTTTTTTTTTTAAATATTCACACATATTCACAGATATCTACATATTCAGAACAAGCTCAATGATGAAATAAAATGGATGAATGGGGCGCCACTAATTCTCGGATTTATTTTCATAAAAAGATCATAGTGTGCCGGGCAATCTCCAAGTCATAAACATTTTAACCAAAAGTGGTACCCATCAGCTTAGTCAACGATTTCAGCTTTGCTACTACACTAAAGGCGGGAACCCACAATATTTATTATTATTAGCTAAATTAAGTAGCGAAATCAGGATTTTTAAGCTTTCGGAAATCAGCTGGGCCTACCAGCACATCACAAAATAGGCGCTTTCAACTTTATTTATTACTTATTTATTTACAAAAAAGTATCAAAACTCCGGTTTTACCTATCATTTCTCATTTTGTTGCAGACAAAATCAATGACATTTTTGAAATTTTTTTGAAATTTAAGCGCAAATTACACAATTTCATGTTTTCTTCAACCGTTTCCTTCCCCACACTTGAATCGTACATCGTCCCGAATGTACGTGAATGACAAAAATAAGAATAAGGGCGAAGGAAACTGAAAACTCCCCTGATCGAAGATGTGCAGCTCTCGACGAATGCCAGAACTGCCTGAATGAGTCGTGGGGCTCCACAAATATCTGAAATATAGAAACAACAAATCTCGACCACAGGTGCCAGAAATGTGTCCTGATGATGCTCCAATGCTCAAAAAATGGAAACAGCTCTCGACAAATGCCAGAACTGCCTCAGCAAATCACTATCACAAATACAGAATAAAGCATCAATCATAGCATAGCAAAATATACATCGACAAATGTATCCAAAATGTACGCCCAACCCTTATACACAAAATATCCCAAGTTTGTAAATAAAGATAAGACATGATAAGCAAATGAAATACAACTCGGAGAGGGAAGGGTACAACCAAATAATCATGAAGGTGGGCCTGGTGGCGGCGGCAAGCGGACTCCGGGAATCCCGGCAGCAATGTCAGTAAGAGCCAGGGTCATCCATAGTAAAGTCTGCCTCAGATCAGCAACCTCAGTCTGTAAAGTCTGTCGTAAATCTGCAACATCAGCCTGTAAAGTCTCAATGGCCTGGCTCTGCTGCTGAACGAACTGTAGAAGTTGTGTCTGGGTGGTGGGGACACGGGGGCGAGGTCCCGACTCTGCTGCTCCCTGCGGTGGTCTAGCAGCGTCAGCCGCCTGCATGCGGCTCCTGATGGCTCGAACCGGAATGCCCTGCCCTGGTAATCTGATGCGAGTAACGGGTCGGGGCGCGGGCTGAACGGGAATCTGCGGCTGCGCAACATCATCAGCACCCTCTGGGGCCTCAAGCGGAATCTGAATCTCAGCAACGGCCATCAAACGAATACCTCCATCTGTGGTAGTCTCAACAACACTCATGCCGGCGATGTGGCCGACATCTAAAACGGATGACCGGGCCTCTACGACCTCGGTAAGCGCCTGCCCCGCAGGAATCTGATCTGGCTGGCGAGTATCGGGGAGCAGCCCATAACTCTCAGCGAGGCGTGTGACATATGCTGCCCCGCCGATACCTCCACTCGCACTGACGAAAGCCTGGCGCTGGAGAAATGATGCAAGCGCATGCGCGAGATGGTAATCGACACCCCGGATAAGTGGATATAGGAATCGGGCATCGATCATCGTCACCTTCTCGACGCTGACCTTCCGAGCGGCTACAGTGCGAGAGATCACTCGGTGAAGGTAACGATGGAAAGGGTCATAAAACCAGGACGCTTTCGTCCCAGACCCTAGGGTGCCACAACCAACGGTCGGCCACCACTGTGTGAGAAGTGGCGAATCAAAATCAGTGGCCGCCCCGGTAAAAATCGCCTGTGAAATCTCATCCTGAACATATATACCCGCCCGAATTCCAAAATCTGCTAAAGAAAGGCTCCTCAACTGACCTCCGAGCCTGAATGTAATCGCACCGTCTGAATGATAGTCGTTGGGCAAACCCGGATAATAAACTGTGGAGAAAAACTCTAAGGAAAGCTCACGATAAACAGCGCGATCAATATCCAAGAGACGGCGCCAGGGCGGTGTCAGCATGTCTCTCATCCGCTGCTCAATGCCAAGTGTCTGTAGGAGCTGCCAATCGATGGTGCGGAGGCGAAGAAATGGAATAGCAATCAGCGACTTCAGCCTCTCGTATGCCACGGAGTCGGGATGAAAACGTAGCCAATGGTGGGAGTGGAGAGGCACGTAAGCAGCTACATCCGCTGGGACAGGCTCTCCGTCCACCGGTAATGGCATCATCTCAGTCGGTGGTGGTGGAGGCGGAGGCTCTGGCGCCTCCTCAACTGGTGTAGCCTTGCGCTTTGTGCGCGATGTCGAAGCTTTCCCCATACCTGCAAATTCTCAACATACAAAAGTTAGAACAATGAATAGCATGAGAAAATAGAGAAATCGGGCTTCAGACGGGTTAAGGTTGAAATATATGACAAATCAAGAAAATTTGGTCAAATGCAAAATTGCGGGAATGGAGATTGAGTACCCGACAATTTGCATTGACCAAAACCAACCAACCCGTGCGAAACCCTAACACGAACCGCCCAGTTGTCGTTTATGAAGAGAACGGTTCGCGATGAGGACTAAACACAAAAGCTTAGAAAACCAGTGTGCGGACGTTTGTTTAAAAATTATGAAGTGAACGTCACACAAACTGGAATTCTAAACAAACCCGAGAAATGTACCGTCCTACGGACCACTGGAATGGAGATTGAGTACTAACGGCCCGCATTACGGCATAAATCTCCCGAAAATCGGGCATGACCAGTTCGTTTTTCGGACAAAACCAACACCCAATTTCGGGTGTTTCAATCAAACAATCAGACAAAAATCAAGCAGATATGAGACAAGAGCATCCAGAAGTGAAACTATATCAATTAAAACCTAAAGTAAACAAAGATAAACGGGAAATGCACAAAAACAAATAAAATGAAAACTAAAGATCCTACAACGAAACAAGAAAACTAAACCTAAAATGAGTGATGAACCTAAATGATGAAACAGAAACACGAAAATAAAACAAATGAGCCCTAATTAATTAAAAATATTTTTCTGAATTTTATGATTTTTTTTTTATATATTTTTAGTAAATAGAAAGAAAAAGCAAAAATGATGCAACAATTTAAAAAGGACTTAACTAAATAAGCAAGAACCTAAAAGACAACTAACCTCAATGAACTAAATTCTAAACACCAAGAGAGCTAAGATGTAAAAGAACCTAAACTTAAAGACTAAGGATAACCAAAAAGAAAACCAATTCGAGCAAGTTAAAACTACTAAAAACAAGCCTAAACCTAAATATACTTAACAAAACTAGCCAGAGAGTATGCAACTAAATGAGAACCATTAGCTAAAATACCAAAATTACCTAAAACGAAGTCTAAACAAACTTAAGATGGACTTAAATCATCATCAAAGCAAACCCATTACTCTAAACATGCATAACACATAAGTAAAACAAAATGCAACCAAACCATTTCAACTGCAGAAGCATATCAGAAAACCTATAAGCTTCTCAACAACTCGATGTTCATATCAGAATCATCTCAATTCAATCCGGCAGACCAAGTTAAAAAGCATCTCAAATTATACTGTATCATGAAGAACCCACATTGTTGCAAAAGATATTCAACAAATCCAATTTAAATTGCAGCACATCAGCAAATAATTCTAGACAAGTAATTGAATCAGAAATTTGAACCTAAACAGAATAATCCACATACCTTAAGTGATGAACAAGAAAAATTTAGGTGAATGTGGATTTTAGCTGCAATTGGAACTGTGGTTGAAAGTGTAGCAGGTGGTGGTGTTTGCGGTTGTTGGTGGTGGCGGTGTTGAGTGAACGGCGGCGGCTGAGGGCAGAAGGAGTATACGGCGGCGGTTGTTGGGAGGATGGAGACCGGTTAAGGGAAGAGAGGGGAAGAGGAGAAACGGTTGTGGCGGTCGTGGAGGCTGCAGGGCTGTGGGAACGACGGAGGGTGGGAGGAAGGCGGAGGCCGGCGGAGGTGTGGTGGTGGAAGCCGGCAAGTGATGGTGGTGGTGTGGAGGTGAATACGCAGGTGGGGGGAAAAGAAATTAAATTAGGGCAAAATTGGATTTGGGGAAATATTAAAGGGAAAGTTCTTTTAAAACAATGAGGACCGCGTGGGATATAAATTTCAAAAGGCATGCAGTCCTCATGCTCACCTGGCGGGCAAATTTTTAAATCCATGAGGACCGCGAGGGTATATTTGTATAAGAGGCATGCGGTCCTCATGCAGCTCTGCACCAGCAAACTCAATTTTTTATAAAATTGTCCAAAACTCAACCAAAATCAATTTCCGACAATTCCAATCATCATCAAACATCATTAAACCATACCTGGGACTTCTCGGGACTCACAAATATAATCACAAACCTATTTTGCTCTTTCTTTACCCGAAACATATCCAAAATTCCAAAAATACCCATACTTTGCAAAGTCTTCAACTAGGCACGCAAAACAATGCATTCCTCACCCGAATGAACCTGTTTTCAGTCCCGGATGTTCCCTCAAACCTGCAAAACTCAAAAGCAACCATAAAACAGAAAAAGAAAGGAAAACAAGCAACTAAATTAACTAGAAAACCAAGCAAAAGTCAAAGTTGACTTCCAAAAAGTCAAACAAAGCACCAAACAACTAAAATAAGCATAAATATCCTAAATTAACCTAAAGACCTAAATGGGTTGCCTCCCGCAAGCGCTGAAGTTATTTACGAGTCGTCAGCCAGACTCGACCCCGCGATCAGCGCGTCGGGGCTTTTAAACCCGAAACAACCTCATCATCCTCGTTAACCGGACCTCCTAAATAGTGCTTCACCCTATGTCCGTTAACTTTGAATGAACTGCCATCCTCACCCTCAATCTCGACTGTTCCGTATGGAAACACCTGTTTAACAACGTGAGGACCGGACCATCTAGACTTCAACTTACCCGGAAACAATTTCAACCTCGAATTGAAAGATAAGCACACGATCTCCCGGTTTGAAGTCTTTCTTCCTAATATGACTATCATGAATCCTCTTGGTCCGCGCTTTGTACGAACCTGCTGTCTCGTACGCGTGATCGCGTAACTCCTCCAACTCGTGTAACTGAAAGAATCGTCCTCGAGTCGCCTGATCTAAATCCGGATTGACGGCCTTAATAGCCCAATATAGCGCGATGCTCGATCTCAACTGGCAAATGACACGCCTTCCCGTAAATCAACCTAAATGGCGTCGTGCCCGTAGGTGTCTTGTAAGCCGTACGGAAGGCCCACAATGCGTCATCCAGTTTCTCCGCCCAATCCTTACGGTTCTTGCTAACCGTTTTCTCCAAAATTTTCTTAATCCCACGATTCGTAACCTCAACCTGCCCACTCGTCTGGGGATGATATGGTGTAGCCAATCTATGCGTAACCCCATAACGCTGCAACGCCTTCTCCATCTGCGCGTTGCAAAAGTGGGTGCCACGATCGCTAATCAGTGCCTTCGGCACTCCAAACCTCGCAAACAGTTTCCTCAAAAACCTCACGACAACTCTCGCATCATTAGTGGGGAGGGCTTGTGCCTCGACCCACTTCGAAACATAATCAACCGCAACGAGAATGTACTTGTTCCCGCGAGATGGCGGAAACGGACCCATAAAGTCGATACCCCAAATATCGAAAATCTCACAAACCTGAATACTGGTCTGGGGCATCTCATCTCTCCTCGACACATTGCCTGCGCGCTGACAATTGTCACATTTGCTAATCATCTCAAACGCATCCCTAAAGATAGTCGGCCAGTAGAATCCCGACTCAAACACCTTCTTTGCGGTGTAAAGCGCTGCGTAGTGTCCTCCGGTCGGACCCTCGTGACAATGTCTCAAAATCTGACGTGCCTCACGTCCATGCACGCATCTCCGGATCACAGAATCAGCTCCAACTCTATACAAATGCGGATCCTCCCAAATATAGTGTTTCACATCCGATAAGAGCTTCTTCTTCTGCTGAAATGTAAGTGCTTTCCGCAAAGCACCAGTCGACAAATAATTCGCCAAATCGGCGAACCACGGCTCATCCGGATCATCTCTCGCCTCCACAAAATCAAGCAACTCATGGGGGAAATAGTCATTTATGGGAATCCCCTTGAGCTGATCATCATCAGAACCCTCTAAGCGCGAAAGATGATCGGCCGCAACATTCTCGGCCCCTTTCTTCTCACGGATCTCAATATCAAATTCCTGTAAGCAGCAGGATCCATCGAATGAGTCTTGGCTTAGCATCCTGTTTACTAAAAAGATATTTAATCGCCAAATGATCCGTGTACACAATAGTCTTGGACAGGACAAGATATGATCTGAAATTTATCGAAGGCAAACACAACAGCAAGGAGCTCTTTCTCGGTCGTGGTGTAATTCTCCTGCGCATCATTAAGAGTCCTGCTAGCATAGTAAATCGGGTGGAAGTGTTTGTCCCTCCTCTGTCCCAAGACTGCCCCCACTGCGAAATCACTCGCATCACACATCAACTCAAAGGGTTGCGACCAATCGGGTGCAACCATGATCGGGGCGTTCACCAACTTGTCTTTGATCAAGTTGAACGCTGTCAAACACTCCTCAGAAAACACAAATGGGGCATCCTTCTCTAGGAGTTGTGTCATCGGCCTGGTGATTTTCGAAAAATCGCGTATGAATCGGCGGTAGAATCCCGCGTGGCCTAAGAAACTCCTAATCGCTCTAACTGAAGTGGGAGGCGGAAGTCTAGAAATAGTATCAACTTTGGCTCGATCCACCTCAAGCCCTGCACGTGAAATCTTGTGCCCAAGCACAATACCCTCGCGAACCATGAAATGGCACTTTTCCCAATTAAGCACCAGGTTCGTTTCCTCACATCGAGCTAACATCCGCGATAAGCTCGTCAAGCACTGATCGAAGGAACTCCCGAAAACAGAAAAATCATCCATGAAAACCTCCATGGAGTCCTCGATCATATCATGAAAAATCGCAACCATACAGCGCTGAAATGTCGCTGGAGCGTTACATAATCCAAATGGCATGCGTCGGTACGCGAATGTGCCATAAGGACATGTAAATGTGGTTTTCTCCTGATCCTCCGGTGCGATGGGAATCTGGAAATAACCTGAAAAGCCGTCAAGAAAGCAATAATAACTGTGACCGGCTAAACGCTCCAACATCTGATCAATGAACGGTAGGGGAAAATGATCTTTCCTCGTAGCATCGTTGAGTTTGCGATAATCAATGCAAACTCTCCACCCCGTAACCGTGCGCGTAGGAATCATCTCATTCCTCTCATTCACCACAACTGTCATGCCCCCTTTCTTGGGCACAACCTGAACCGGACTAACCCAAGGTGAATCAGAGATAGGATAAATCAATCCAGCATCCAAAAGCTTCAGAACCTCTTTCTTCACCACATCCTGCATGTTCGGGTTCAGTCGTCTCTGCCTCTGCACAACAGGCTTAAACTCATCCTCCATCAAAATCTTATGCGTGCAGAAAGAAGGGCTAATCCCCTTAATATCCATAATCTTCCACGCAATAGCCTGTTTGTGCTCTCGCAGACACATCCAACAACCTCGATTTCTCATCAACCGTCAGATCTGATGCAATGATCACAGGAAGTCTCGAATCCGTCTCCAGAAATGCATACTCTAAGTGAGATGGCAACTCCTTAAGCTCTAATGCGGGCGGATCCTCAACAGACGGTCTAGATTTGGCCCTCATGGTGTCAATGACCTCAAAAACCTCCGGGCTCAAATCTAATGTACTAGTCTTCTCACTAGTCACCTCACACGCAGCAGCAGCATACACACCAAGCTGCGGGTCAACTCCACCCCAAAGCTGCGTGTCTGAGACACCTGAATCACAGATGTCCTCAAACTGATCACTCACGTGTGGAGTGATGGTATCAACAAAGTAAAGGGTATCATCCTGACCCTGAGGACGTCTCATCGAATCACGAATATCGAAGGTCACCGTCTCGTCCTCGACACGTAACGTGAGCGTACCGCTGAAAACATCAACCAAAGCGCGTGCGGTAGCTAAAAACGGGCGACCTAGGATAAGAGGCACGTGCTCGTCCTCATCCATATCAAGGATCACAAAATCGACCGGGAAAACAAATTTATCGACTTTCACTAACATGTTCTCCATAATACCCCTCGGATACTTGACCGATCGGTCAGCAAGCTGAATGCTCATGCGCGTAGGTGTCGGCTCACCTAGGTCTAGTCTAGCAAATACAGAATAGGGCATCAAATTGATGCTAGCACCTAGATCAGCAAGAGCATTGCTGACAGACAAGCTACCAATCAAACATGGAATCGTAAAGCTCCTCAGATCTTTCATCTTCTGTGGCAGCTTGTTCTGGAGAACTGCTGAACACTCCTCATTCAATGTAACAGTAGAAAGCTCCTCAAGTTTCCTCTTGTTTGTCAACAGATCTTTCAGAAACTTGGCATACTTAGGCATCTGAGCTAATGCCTCCACAAATGGCAGATTGATGTGAAGTTGTTTGAACAAAGCCAAAAATTTACTGTAATTCTCCTCAGCTTTCTCTCTCCTCAATCTCCCTGGGTATGGAACTGGAGGTGTGTACTCTCGGACTGGTTCCTTAGGACGTGCTGTACTTGCTGGGCGTAGCCTCGGTTGCACCTGCCCAGGAACATCAGTCTCAATCACCTCATCTCTCTCCTCAGTAACCGGCTCAGCAGTGGATGGCGGTACTGGATCCTGAGTGGTCTTGCCACTCCGAGTGGTAATCGCCTTAGCTGTTTGGCGAGGATTTGTCTCGGTATTGCCTGGCAAACCTCCCTGCTGGCGCTCTGACATAGATTTAGCAAGCTGGCCCATCTGTCTCTCAAGATTCTGCATATGAGTGCCCATGTTTCCCATTTCTTTCACAACAGTGGAGATATCCTGCTCGTTTTTAGAAAAACGCAATTCATTCTGCTGAGCGACTTTCTGAATATCCAAAGCAGATTTCTGGTTCTGTTGCATCATCTGAGCCATCATATCAGTAAGATTCTTCATGCCCGTGTCCTCAGACTGAATCGGGATCTGTCTAGTGCTCTCATGGTTAGGGTTGTAGAAACCCTGCTGTCTCTGTGGCGGTCGTGGCTGAAAACCCGGTGGGTTTGAACTGCTCGGCTCCTGCCTCCACCCCGAATTCTGGTTTGGTCTCCAAGCCTGATTGTAGCTATACTGGTTGGGAGGTGGGCGGGCCTGGCTAGCCATGTAATCGACCTGCTCTGGTAGCTCGGTGCTACCAACAATGGGACAACTCGTGATATCATGAGGACCAGCACACAACTGACAAAATTTAACATGCTGCTGAGTCTCCTGTGGCTGGTTCATCTGTTTCTGACTCTTCTGCATCTCTTTCATCATCTGCGAGAGCGCATCGACCTGCGCTGAGAGAGCTGTAACGGGATCTACCTGATGAACCCCTCTTGTCTGGGGCTATCTACTCGTACGCGTGGTAGACCACTGGTAGCCGTTCAGTGCAAGCTCCTCGAGTAAATCACGCGCCTCCTCTGGCGTTTTGCTGCTCAAAGATCCACCGGCGGAACTGTCAACAGTAGGTCGCGTGAGGGCGTTCAGACCGCCATAGAAAATCTGCACCTGCTGATGCAACTCGATGCCATGAGATGGACATTTCCTCAACAACTCCTTAAATCTCTCCCATGCCTCATACAAACTCTCGGTGTCCTCCTGCACGAACGAATAAATCTTGTTTCGGAACATCGCGGCTTTCGATGGAGGAAAGTACTTGGAAACGAATTTCTGAGTCAAAGAATCCCAAGTAGTAATAGAACCAGGCGGGAGGGACTGAAGCCACGCCTTCGCTGCGCCGCGAAGGGAAAATGGGAAGAGTCTCAACTTAACTGCCTCCGATGTGACTCCATTGAGTTTGAACGTGTCGCAAACCTCAAGGAAATTTGAAATATGAGCCATCGGGTCATCGTTCGGAAATCCATCGAACTGAACAGAATTTAAGATCATGGAAATGGTCTGAGGCTGGATCTGGAAGTTGTTAGCTTCCACGGGTGGTCGTATAACACTGGGCTGCGCCCCCGCGATGTCGGGACGAGCGTAATCGGCGAGTGTACGTCTCGGCGGAAGTGCCATCGGAACAGGAACAACTAATGCCTCCAAACGTCGAAGTCTATGAAAAAACCTCTCAGGTTCGGACAACGGTGAAAAAGGACTCCTCCGACGACGAATGCGCATAAACAGACGAAAAACGAAAAAGAAAACAGAAACAGAACATAAAGAAACTAGACTAAGCTAATAAACTAACTAACACGTAGGTAAACACAGAAATAAACAAACATACTAGAAACATGCAAATAACACAAGTAACAGAAAACAAGTAAATAGCTAAACTACTAGCTCTGATAGGTCTTGAAAGCTGACGCGTCCCCGGCAACGGCGCCAAAAACTTGATGTGTAAATTTGGATATATAAAAATGTGGTCAAGTTTTAAATGGTAAATACTGAGTGACCAAACCACACACTAGGGCAAGCGTACCCGTCATATGCAATATAGTATCAATAAGTACCGAGTATTAATCCACGGACGCGTAATCAGACTCCCGATAATGTATCATAACTAATATTTAACCGATGCAATTGTAATGATTTAAGCAAAGTAAAGAAACAGATAAACAAGTAACTGAAATGACTAAGGAATCAAAGCAACGTGATCTAAGGTGAAATTCAGATGAGAAAAAGGGTACTACCTGGTAAGGAATCCTCTGGGTCTAAAGTTGACTTCTAAACTGACTAATCCATGCGACACTCCCCTCAAATAGCAATTACCGGGATAACTAAGACTATAAATACATCCTCGCTATCTAGGCAATCCTGAAATGAAGTCCGGGAAGCTAACTTGATTGTTGAAGCTAAAGAGTCAAACCGCTTAGGTCAAAGCAAATCAGACTCACACGAAACACAAGCCACTCGAGAGGTCTCTCAAAATGGATCCTATAACGTGGTAGAAATCTAAATTGGGGTCAATGGAACCTAAGCGATGCCTAACACGTACAAGCGGGTCAAAACCTTAAGTTCTCAAGTATTCTAACCTACCGACAATATCAAACAACCACCTAGTGTGCTAAACAAATTGGTCAATTCAATTCAACACAAATATCATGCAAGATCAACCTCAAATCATAATTGCTAGATCATGTAGAAGGTCTCCTATCATGCATTTGAACAAAGACTAATGAAAGTCAAAGCAAACAATGATCAAATCACAAATTAGGTTGAAGTTCTTCAATCCTAAGCAATCAAATCACATCAAGCAATCACAATAGAAGATAAACATGCTAATATGATCATTCCATCAATTCAAATCAGATTTCATAGCCTCAACATCAATTCACATGGAAAAGTCAAAGTAAAAGTCAACAAAAACCCAAATTCAATCCATTACCAAGTAGTACTAAGAAATCTAGCCTAACATCATGAATCTAAGCATGAAACAACTCAAATCTGAGGTAATCATGGCAAAACAATCAAGATCTAGGAAGAAATCTAAGAAGGATGATGAATCTAAACCGAAATCTTCAATTCTTCAAGCTTTTCCTTCCAAATTCCTTGCTCCTTTAGCCTTTATCTCTTCAAAATCGTGCTTAGAACCCTCAAAATATGTGATCTGATCGAATTGGGAGAGTTCTCCCCAAGAAAAACGGCACCCCCCTTTTTATAAGGGTTTATGAGGGTTTTTTAGTATCTGGTCGACGATGAGGACCGCGCGCAGTGTGCGAAAAGGATCCATGCGGTCCTCATCACTTTCCTGACAACTCAATGAGGACCTCATGACTGAAACTGAAGAGAACCCATGCGGTCCTCATCATTTTTCTGACAGAACTATGAGGACCTCATGCCAAGTATGAATGAAATGTAATGCAGTCCTCATCAGTGTAAAAACAACAAAAATTCTTCAAAATCTTCTATCTCTCAAATCCGCTCACCACCAAGCCTCTTCTTCCGCGTTTCCAACCAAAATCAACAATCGACCCGATCAAAACCTGTTTTTCATAAATTTCACAATTAAGCACCAAAATCCAATAAAACATAATCAAAGCTTGGTTAAAAATGTGGGAATTCGATAATATAAATATATCTCAAATGTAACGCATCACTCGCGCATGCACGTCCGGCATAACCAGAGCCAAGTTCACAAACACGTACCATCTCGGCTTCCGTGAAGTGACAAATATTATCAACCCCCATTCCTTACAAAATACTTTCAGCCCGCACTTGTGTGAACATCGAGGTTTTCTTACATAGATATAAGGACCCCGAATGTATCACGTAGCATGGGGCGCGAGTCACCCGAATCATCATGCATCGTCCCTAAATGGTCTGTGATACGTAGAACACGTTTGGTTCAGAAAATCAAAAATAAACTTTCAAATAAAAGAGTTTTCATAAAGTCATTAGACACACCTTAAACCAACTTTATAAAGATAACTTTCCAATCAAGTGTAAGAGTTTAGCTAATCATAGCTTTAAGATTTTCCAAAAAGTAAAGGAATGTTTCATAGACAAAATACATTCAATTACTTTAACTGGTTAATGTTCTTACAGACTTTGACATACTAAAGACTCAAAAACGCCAAGTGGATCAAAAGAAAAACAAAGATCTGATCTAAAGAGGAGGGGGACGAAGAGTAAGAATTGAGCAAGTTGAAATGAGGATTTGGCGGGATTTTATAGGCATTACTGGACTTTGGCACGGGGCGTGCCATGTCAGGAGATATCTCAGAATCTTCTATGTCAATGGGCACGGGGTCGTGTCAGGCCGGAGCACGGGTTGTGCCATTCAGGAGGTGTCAGCACGGGGGCGTTCCATCAGGGGGACGGGGCCGTGTCATGTTAGAGGAGCACTCTGCAGTTTCTGGATCGGGGCACGGGGCGTGCCAAGGTGGGCACGGGCCGTGTCCAAGGCCATTTTTTCCAAAAGTTGCATTTTTCTTCACTTTTCTGCAATAATTTGCTTCTTTTGATAAAATTTGGCCTTGTTAAACCTGAAAAACTAAAAAGGAAACAAAATGTCTTTGTTTTGATGTTAGTAAATCAGTTTTAAGCCAAAATGTTAAGATAAATGAGTATAAAAATATGTATAATTAGGTGTACATCAAATATCCCCACACTTAAACATTTGCTTGTTCTCAAGCAAAACTCCATAATCATGAGGCTTTCACACGTCCCAAAATCCCTTATCAATTTTGTGTTTTATCAAGATCTTGGATCTATAAAAGTTATGCCTCCTCTATTTACAACGATTTGTTCCATTAATTTATTTTACCAATTATTAATTGATGTACATTATTTATAAAAAGCCTACTTAGAAATTTATTTAGCTACTCTCTTACATACCTCACAAGTGGTCACGCATCATTCAGGTTAAGATTTATTTTGGGGGTGGACACTCGTACCAAGGTAGAACGAAATAGAGTGCATATGCTCGACACATAATCGAACTCCACAGATCTCACCAAAAGTCACAAGATTATTATGATGTCTTAAAAGGGTTGGCTTAGGGTAAAGGTAGGATATTTTATTTGAAAGTGGGTGAGAAAGGCGTTGTCTTTTATTGTTTTTCCAAAATGGTATTTTTTAACTATTTTTCTAACGAATCTTCTAAAAGCATTTTGCTACTCGAATTGCTTCTAAGGGGGTTTTCCCTTTATTCACAATTTTACTTTTTTTTAGACAAACAACAGGTACAAAATCTAGGGTCGTCTTGACTTTATGCCTTGTTATTAGGTTTTGAGAAAGAAAAAAAGTGAAATACTTTTGGAAAATTTTGAAAAGCACCGCTTATTTACTAAAACAATGGGTGTAGACAGAAAAAGTTTGGGGGGGGGGGGGGTCAGGAATATTTTGCAGAGGGGGTTTATTCTGCAAATGGGTTAGGTTTAGAAATGAAAAGTGTTTAGGCTCAAAAGGCCTTACTAAGGGGATGTTTATGGTAGAGAATGGGGTGAGAATGATAGAAATCCTAGGTGCCTCAATCCTTTAATAATATGGCTTCTGATTTTGTCCATCTTGGGACGTATTACCATGTCAAGTTCTTCCTCTATTGTGTTTACCTGGTTTCTCTCAAAGAAAAGAAGAAGGGCATGCTTATAGTTGATCATGCTATAAATGGGCTCAAATTCTTACCGACAAGGGAAAAGAAAAAATGTAAGTTCATAATTAAATTTAGTTTCTTCTTGTCATAAAAATTTACTTCAAAACTTTGAGGTATTTACAAAGTAATGGATTTTAAGTTGGTAAATAGGAGGAGTAAAAACTTTTAGACACAGTTTCTTTTAAAAACAACAAATTTTGCAAAAATTCTAGGTAGTACATAAGCCGTTTTTCCAAAGAAGTTTTGTGTAAGGCTTGAGAAATGGACAAAGCAGTGTTTTTATTCCCAAAAGTTACCTAAATTTTCCCGTCCCCACACTCAAATTGCACATTGTCCTCAATGTGTCCAAATGCATTCAAATTAAGGGTAATGTAAAAGTAAAGTAAAGGGCTAGAAAAAATTTGACAGAGTTTCCCCTGTAAATCGGATGTTTTACCCGTGGGATGATTACCACGCCATGCTGTTTTTGACCTCCCGATCCAGTCAGCTGAAGTTATCTGCTTCTAATTACTCAAACACCCACACATCAACAGAAAAGACAAACTAAACTAAAATGTGTCATCATCCATACATACGAAAAATAAAATTAAAAAGATAGTAAAAGTAATCCATCACAAACATAAAAAATAAAACAGTGTATCAAACCAAATGTTAAAGTGTTTTGCACGGAAACATCAATGTGCCAGTCAACTCAGAATCCATACCTGATCAATCATCACCGGTGTCATCGAAAGCTGATCGACCACCATACCCACCCTGTCCTTGGTCACCATACCTCCACTGAAATCTCTCGCGGAGATAGGTAACATCCTCTTGCAACCCAAAAATATTCGTCTGCATGTGGCGCGTGCGCTCATCGATCTTCTGGATGGAGGTGTAGGTGAGCTGGAGAGACTGGTACAAGTCTATCATCATCGGGAATCCGGGGCCTGGCTGCTCCTGCTGGATCGGATCGTGTGACGCCCACTCCCAGACTTGACTCTAGAAGGGGTCACGAATCGGATTTACTCATTAACACAAGGTATCAACAGAGATAACTAAGCAGCGGAAATTTTTAACTTTTATTTATTTGCCAAGTACTACAAAGTAAGAGATAATTTACATAAGGAAATACCATCTGTCACTACGTTTTATTGCTATAACTATGCCAGCTTGCCAACACCCTTCTTCCGTCCGATAGCTTGCCCGTCTAATCCCTTATCACTAGGGCCTTCTCATAACTAGTCGAAGCCTCACCCTGACCTGACATACATACATATTTGGAAAAGGTCAGCTTACGCTGGTGAGTTCTATATTTTAAAAGCTTTACCTCGGTATGAGGTTTAAAACCCTTAGACCTGCAAGATCCCTTTTTCACAGACAATTATCAAGTATAATATATATCACAATTATACAACACACAATATTCCTTAACAGGAAATACCCCCTATAAAACCATTTATCCCGTTATCCCTTCCTACAACCCCAACATTTATTACCAGTGTAAACCCTGCTAATGTATAAGCAGAGAAACCATTTTTGCCGACTGCCGAGTTTACCCCTCTAGGGTATTCCCTATAATGGTCAGTCACCCCGCTTTCCCTTATTTGCTAACTGCCGAGTTTACCTTTCTAGGGCATTCCCTATAACGGACACTTGCACCGCCTTCCCCTATTTGCTTACTGCCGAGTTTACCCTTCTAGAGCATTCCCTATAACGGACAGTAGCTTTTCCCCCTTCTATTTGTAGTGGTCTCCAATCCCTTTGAGCAACACTACCTCCTAACCCCCCCCCCCCCCTGTACTACTACCTGCCCCTAGTTAAATACCCAAGTGACTTAAGATTATTAGTAAACAGTGATAAGGTCTTCATATACTGCAACAAGTGGACATCCCCCAATTTACCGTTGGTGTATGTATACAGGGCGTATTCTCCACACTTCTGTTATACCAGGTAACTAATATTATTAGGCTTATATATAGGAAGTACCAGCGGAGTATCCACCACATAATAATAAAGCGAATGCATCACCTGTTCTCATATAATCGTACATATTCACTATAACGTTTACTAATAATTCCTTTATCATTTGACTATTTAATTTTGAAGCAAATATAGCACATATCATATAACACGTACAAATGATTTAATATCATTTTCATAACATATCATATATATATTCATCTACATATATTATCCAAAAAACCTTTTAACAGTTTATCAATTCGAGATATTTCACGTATATGTATTTCCATAACAGTCCACATATATATATATATCAATTCAATAACAATTTAACAGTTCAATATATCCATTAACAATTAGCACCTAGCAGTTTGATATATATTCATTAAAAGGCAATTCAACAGTTTAACACTCTAACAGTTCAGATAGACAACATTTCAGTTATAAATCATTTAAACGCATTTTATAACATTTGTATTTATATCAGCCCGAAAACATTTAGAACATTTAAAATATTTAAGAGTGGGCTCATAGAACTCACCTTATCTCTTTAACCGGTTAATTGGATAGAACTTCCGCTACGATTCCCGATTTAACCTAATTTGCGTATCGTATGGCGTTAACGCAAGGCTTTATACAATAACACTTCTTATGTTTATTTTAATATCGTATTATCTTAATAATATTCAGTTATTAAGTTTATCCCTTATTAAAGGTCAAAATGACCAAAATGCCCTTTCGACAGTTATCCTTTTCTTTTAACGATAATATGAAGACGCGCATTCCTATAAGTAAACTCTCACCCCGGGATCGCCTAGTGAGGTATGCCAGTTCCCAGCGGGGATTATGCGACACCCTCGCTTTGCCAGAAACCCCAGTGTACAGGCGCCTTCCCTTCCGGTCTGCACGAACTTCTAAATATCCAATTAACTCTGTATCTTTAATACTTTGTTAATTATCCATTTTAAACTCATATATGTTTATTATATATATAAACATATTACCATACCAAAATTCAAGTCCCCATACCCTCCGAATTATTTTGTATTAGATAATCATATTTAGAAACCCTAATTTCATGAATTTCTCGTTTTATTATCAAAACTCATTTTTAACTCAAACTGACTTAGGGTATTATCCATTATAACATTTTGTAATATCCTTTAAAATAGCAAAGCTTAATTCAACACCGTTTACTCCATTTGGGCAGAACAACGTTATGAAAACCCTAATTTTGACCCGTTTACAAAACCCTTAACAAACCTTTTCCAATTCTGAAAAAACTTATGGCTTTCCTAAAATACATTATTTTAGGATTACCTACAAAAATTCAGACCCTAATTCCCACCCGATCACCCAATTTTATCAAAACAAGTTCAAGAACCCTAATTTTAGCATTGTTTTAGAAATCATACTTAGACATAATATTCACAAAAACTGAGATAGGTTATTGTTAAGCATACCAAATAAGCCTTGACTGCAAAATTTCGGCTCTTAGGTCCTCACCGTTTGCTCGAATTGCTCCGATGAAGCTTCTGGTTCGAAATGGGGGTTTTCGGGTTGAAATCGAGTGAATTGGCGAGTGTTTCTGTGGAATTGAGGCCACTATTTATACCTATAGGGTGCGCACAAGAGTCCTACACGTGCCTATGTGAGTAATCGGCCAGAATTGACGCGTAGAAGACGAATCTTGGACGCCAAGTCGAGTGACTAAGGTGCTGGTCGCTTTCTGCGACTGGAATTGGGTTGCGTATCGCGCAGTTTCCCCCTGTCTCCCTCGCGATACGCCTAGCAAGTTTAGGCATATGACAGTATTGGTCTCTCTATGTTTTATTTACAATTAAGCCCCCAGACTTCTACCAAACTATTATTTTATGCATCGAACAATTATAAAACATGTTAAATAAAGTTTATAAGGCTCGGGACACTCTCACTACTAGAAAAAGGGTCTTTCTTGACGCGCGAACGATGACGCGCAGTTTTTAATGACGCGCAAAAACGATTGTCATAAAAAAACTGTCAAGAATTGTAAAATCTTAAGGCTAGATGACGCGTATTTTTGGGCGTCATAAAATTCCTGTCATTATTTTGAAAAAAAAAACACGGAGTACACTTAAAAAATGCGTGTCATACAAAAAGTGTCGTTTTATGTTTTTCTTTCCCCCCCAAAATTTTCCACAAAATTTCATTTCCCGCTAACTCGTTCATTTCCCGCTGACCGCTGCTACACACCTCGATTTAGTACTCAGCTCTCCATCACTCTCTTCATCTCCTCACTCCTTCAAATCGACTGCTTCTACCACGTTCAGTTCCCGCTGCTCTACACGTCCTTCATCTCCTCCATGGAATAACTTGGAAGAAAAACCCTAATGTATATCTCCCCACACCACTTGCAACCACGCCTCCGACCACCACCGTGCTGTCCAACTCTCTGAATCTGCTTCAGCCCTACACCCATCTTCCACCTCCAATTCTCTGAATCCTATGAAAGCTGGGATATAGATTCGTTTCATGAAAATCAATTGGAGCACATAACTGGTAATTTCTCTTATATATAACCTGCAATTAGGGTTTCATTGAACTAAATATGTATTTCATGACCTATGTGACTGGTCACTGCAGAGGTTTTCTCCCGTTTTGTTGGCCTTCAGATTCAATTGGTGCTTATGCGCTACAGACGCTTATCTCTTCGGGTTTGTTATTTGATATTGAATTCTGTTTTATGAAATTAGCCCTAATCCGACCTTATTTTCTTGTTCTGCTTGGTTAATTGGTTTATTTGCTCTTGTCTTAGGTTTCATCTTTAAAGTTTCAGTCCACCTTGTTTGGTGCATCATCCGTATCCGGTATATGTGGCATCTTTCTCTTTAGAGTTAAGTTTCCTTTATGTTTGTAGGGTTTTAATCAATGGGGATGATTGATAATTTATTTTTCATCATTTGAGAAATGGTTTTGAGAAACATTAATAAACATGTAAGACCATTTATAAACATGCACTCTACCTGTTTCATGAAATGCTTAAGACATTGTTTGAGTCTTTCTCTCTAACAAAAATTTACCCAATTAGATTTTTCGTAGAGTCCAGCACTGGTGGGAAGATCAGAGTCGCTGAGTCAGAATCAATGGTATGCTTTCTCAAGATGTTGTTGATTATATAAGTGGATTATGTATAGAATTCAGATTACTGCTTTGGTATATTTTCTACATGTACTTTTGAGCAATTAATTACTTTATAATAGTAATACATTATGCTACATATGCAAATAATTGCATCCTGAAGCTATAGGACACTACTTCTGGATATAGATTAGGACCAAAAGTTTGCTTTTCACGGACAATTGAGATAATTTGGGTATAACTGATGCTAAGAAGGTGAATGGAAAATTGGAAATCTCAAAATTTTCAATGGGTGAGTAACTGCTTTGGTTTATGATTTGATTGCACACCATTGTTATGTTTGTTTTAGGAAACTGATTGAAGATACAGTTGATAGAAATTAGTTGTTTAGCATGTAATTAATAGATTGGTAGAGTAAAGATTGTTTTGTTAGGTTTATATATTACTCACTGTGTTTTGGAATTTTGGAATAAAAGAAAGTTTTGACATTGGCCATGGGTGTCACTATATCCCACCAGAATCACATTACACTTCCATCATTTAACATTTTTGAACTTTTTCCTTCTTTTGTGGGGTAGGGGGGGGGGGGCTGTACGAGGTGGAGATTTTTTTAAAGGCTCTTCAACCAATGAGAAGGAGATATGAACAATTGGCAGTGCATCAGGTGGCATGTAATCTGTATGAAATAATCATTGCATTTTGCATATGAAACTTTCCATCAATACAACTTTTGTGGTTAAATTTTTGGCTAATATGGGCACCAGGACCAGGGATATATGTTATAATGCTAATCGATCTATAGAGCATAAGTTGATAACTGAACTAATAATTTATGTTTAAAAGACTTAACTGATGCTAATTCTTTGACTGGAGTGTCACACATAACTATAAGGCAGTGAAATTAAAATGATTTGTAATGTATTGTATCATTACTGTATTTCTTAAATTTTAACTATAGTGCATATATTGAACTATTAAAGTTTGAACATGAGCTTTGTTATGCTTGTTTATATTACACTTCACATACCATCTTTCATGTCATTTTTAACGTTTTAATGTACTTATCTTGTGATAACCTGCGCATTGTACCCTGTTTTAAGTATATATTCAATGTACTCAACCGATCCAATCTCCCTTGCATAGTGATGGGAGATAAACTGACAGTGATAGAAAGCAGCATCTGATGTCACCCTCAAAGCCACTGCTTGATGCTTCTCTGGGCCTGATGTGTTGATTATTGTCAGGTCTCTTGCCAAATAATCATTCCCAATTACAGTTGCACCACAAACCCACAATGTGAGTAACATACATAACTACATAATGTGTTGATTTCCTTCGGCTTATTTGATCATATTTTGTTTTAATCTTTAACAAGTCTTTCATTTTATACAGATGCAAAGGCTGCTGAGAAGTTGTCTCCAATGCTAGTATCATTGGAGGTTAATGCTTCAACTAACTTTTATCTGATTGATATATCTGTAGTAGCTTATCATGGTCGTGCTTCTTAGTGCTCAAGGTTTGTAGTTTTTAACTCTGCATTTAGCCACAACTAAACGTACATAGATATATACAACCACACCACACGATCACATTATCTACTGTGTGTGTTGTGATTGTTAAATTTGAGCTGGTTGGTTTCATTCTTTTGCAGCTACCTCTCACGGATGAAGATATTCAAGGTCTAATGCTGATCTCTTAAAAGTTGATAGCAAGGTACTTATCTTTGTATGCTTTTAGAGGTGCACATTTCAACCCATATACTAATGAATGGGTCAATTTGGGTTATTAGAAATCTCAAACGAGTCAAGAAATTAAAGTTAACTAAAAAATGAACGGAGTGAAAGTGATAAGTGCTTTTTTAATGCATAAACCATCTTGCCCCTTGCACGTTTTTTGTTGTTTGAAGCTGCTTTTAAAATCCTTCAAAGTGAACATTGGTTAGCTTTTCTTACAACTTACCTTGTGTTTCAAACAGATTGTGGCTTTGGAAGGTATACGAGAGACTGGAGCAGTTGCAAGTTTGCGAGCTACAGATATCTACAGGGTTGATGTTCTGCCACGGACCATCCAGGTCTGATATCATTTACAGTTAGCATCATACAAATTTACAGTGTCTAAATGAATAGATATATTAGTGAATGTATCTGATTATTAGTCAAATATCCAAAAAACTATTAAATAAATTGCTTCATTGCTTTCACCAGGATGATGTAGAAAACATTACTCGTTTTCTAATACTTGCAAAGGAACCTTCCTGCTTCTGCTATTTTTCCTTTCCTACTTTTGACCATCCTTTTTCCTTTTTGTAGATGGGCTTGATAATGCAAGTATTAAGATGGAAGAAGCTAAGGTTAAATGTAGTTAGTGCAATGTAAACTAATGTTACATTAGTAATGTTGCTCTGTATATGAAATGTATTATTTTGCTACAAGTGTATTGTATTTTGATTAGGAATTAATTGTCATTAATGTGGAAATTAGTGAATCTACAAAAATATATTTTTTTAATTTTCTTTTAATTCATGACGCGCATATATGCGTGTCATAAGCATATTTATGACGGGGGCTTCCTTGACACGCTTTTTATGACACGTTTTGCGCGTCATAAAATGCGTGTCATTGTTCGCGAGTCAAGAAGCAGATGACGCACATTTTGCGCGTCAAGAGGCTTCTTGACCCTGCCTTCCTTGACGCTTTTTTGCGCGTCATCTGAGCCCTTTCTTGACGCGCAAAAAGCGTCAAGAAAGGCCATTTTTGTAGTAGTGTCTCGATAATATACGTATACATACGTATATATTTTTATATATATTTATATATATTTTTCATTATATACACCTTTGGCCCCTCTAACTTTACAACACTTATTATTTTATGTTCCGAACCACTTTAGGATATTTTTATAATACTTTATAAGCCTCGGGATAATTATAAAAGTTATAAACATGTATAATATCCGTAAGTATTTATAACATTACATAAATTACACTTTTAGCCCTTATACTTTTCCGTTAACTATTTAACTTGCATTTTCACACGTTTAACTATTCTAACACGTATTTCCACATATATATTCATCAAATGAATATTTCACATGTATCCATGCTATTCAAACACATTTTTACACATGTATTTGATATAACATAATCATATAAAGGCATTTTCTCCCGGTTATCATTTATTTCTATCATACTAACGTTTAACTACGTTTTTCATTCTAATATCATATATCACATGTATTATTCATAGTAGCTACGTATTCTATCAAATTTTGGGATGTTACAACTCTACCCCCCTTAAATAAGGTTTCGTCCCGAAACCTGCTCCGTTTATGAATAACTCATAAATGAGATATTTCAATTTCACCTCTTCCCTTTATAGGTTAATTCAGAATCTTACCTAGGCATTCATAACACTTTAGCTAAAGGAACTATCCTGCTCCTAACCCTTTCCTCTAGTTGCGATTTAGAACCGCCACAAGCTTTTCTATATACGATAACCCGACATATAGTACGATTCTATCGAAAGATATCATTTCTGACTAATTCGCTTGTGGAACTTCTTTCCGAACTGTAACGATGAACAAATCTTCTAACTTCTTGGAAGAACGTGCCTCCGTGAGACTTCTACTGCTCCATTTTACCCTTTGTGTATGTCGAACATTTCTCTACACTTTGCATAGCTTGATCTTGATTCTTAAATTCCAACAGTCCCTCACTTGCTTACTAATAAGTGATTTATATCCATAAATTCTATCGACCTTGTTTTCCACAGTGGCCCGTACTATCTACTTACACGAGACTAACTCTAGTCTACTTCTCGTTGTATCTCAGGTGTATATATATAAGATGTACCAGCGGCGTATCTACCACACCCTTGATACAACCAGAGGTGTACTAGTCCTAGCCCAGTGTAGGATGACATTACTATTCTAACCACAACAAAGTCAGTATAATTTATGACTATTTATCACTTACTTTCAATGAGCTAGTTGGACATCATGTGTGTAATCTCGTTTAATGCTCCCATTTCTTGAGTGTAAACACTACTACTGCAATCTCCAAATCCTCGGACGATTCAGACGTTTAACGTTCATTATCTAAGGTCGTCTTATTCTAGAAAGTTCCTTAGACAATTTTCTAACACATAACATTCATTTTACTAAGGCAGTTACGATCTAAAGGATTCTTGATCCTAACTAACGGTCTATCAAGCAATTCACAAAATTATTTGATAAAACATATAACACAAAATCAGGCACATTATTTATCGAGAAATGTACCTGAGGTCATACCAGGTTCTTCGATAGTAGTTAGGGTATAAACTTTGCCCTTGGTTCCTGAAGCTGGAACTACCCTTAATGGTATCGGGTTTCTCACTATCTTAGGGCAATTTGTTTTAACATGCCCCGGGCTTCCACACTCATAGCATTTCTTAGCTTCCGGACAATTGTTAGAGTAATGTCCTTCCTTTCCACACCTATAGCAACTTGTTGGTTTTACCCAACATTCTCCATGATGATACTTGTCACAAATACGACACTTAGGCTTGTCACCTTTTGAATCTTTCTTCTTCTTGTAAAAATCTCGGTCATTCTTCTTTGAACTTTCTCCAGTCTCAGATATCTTTGTCTTAACTTCTCCCGGTCTTCCGTTGTCGCCATATTCTTCTTCATACACCATAGCACTAATGTCAATTGCTTCTTGGTAAGTTTTTGGAACATGAGGCCTGACTATCTTCCTTACAGCAGCAGGAAGGGCCTGAACGTACCTCTTCACCTTCTCCTCCTCGGGTGTTACCAACCTTGGTACTAGCTTCGCCATCTCGTCAAACTTGCTTGTGAACTCCTGATGAGTCATATTACCCGCTTCTAACTTTAGAAAGTTAATCTCGATTCTTTCCAACTCGTGTCTCGGACAAAACTTGGTCATCACTAGCGTTTTCAGATCATTCCATCTCATAGCAGTAACGGCTTGCTCGCCTCGGGATTGTAGAATAGAGTCCCACCAGAATAATGTTTCTCCTTTGAAGGAATGGGCTGCGTACTTCACCGCTTGGTCTGGACGACACTCACTAATACCTATTACAGCTTCCATCTCTCGAATCCAACGAACAGTCGAACCTGCATCTCTCTGCCCTTCAAATGACGGAGGCCTGCATCCACTAAATGATTTGAAAGAACATCCGTGATTAGCATTTCCCGCATCTCCAGCAGCATCACCAGCGGCTCCTCCGGCTCCAGCTCCATTTGCACCTCCACCAGCAGCTCCATGAAGTTGAGCGATTAGATCTGGCAAGACCGCCTGAAACATTTGATTCACCTCTACTGCCATAGCCGCCCTTTGCTCGTTAGTAAAGACGTTAGCTCCCGCATTATTCTCTCGTTCGTGATTCACACGCACACGCCTTCCAGCACCAGTTGCTCTGCCGACACCTCTACCTCTACCACGTCCGCCTCTTATCATCATCCTACATTCCGGGTGAGTGACATTTCAAAATTTATGTAACGTAAAGTCCCCGAACTTTTGAATACATGATAACCAGACAGGTACCGGTACCAAAGCAATTATATAGTTATGACGTGTTCAAAAACCCAGTTATTTCCATCACACTCCTTCTAAGTGTCCACTCTTCTCTTTATCCGTTTACCAGTAATTCTAAGTTAAAACCGGTCTTTAAATCTTCTCCCTCATTTCATCATCTCATAACTTTTCCGCACTCGGGCATACAATAGTTAGGACTTAGGGTATATTTATGTGGCTAATACCAAATTGCAGTAGCTAATTGCAATCGGGTTTCTTCCACACTTCACATACTCTAGGTGCTACCTATTATGTCCCTAATGCAACCTCATTTCTATGGGCACAAGCTATCCTGGCTGGCATCTACATCCCTTATCTCATCCTACTTTGTCTTCCCAGAGTCCTAGTTTAAGTCTAGATACTGCATTAGTACCTAAATCTCTTAAACCAAGGCTCTGATACCAACTTGTGACGCCCACTCCCAAACTTGGCTCTAGAAGGGGTCACGAATCGGATTTACTCATGAACACAAGGTATCAACAGAGATAACTAAGCAGCGGAAATTTTTAACTTTTATCTATTTGCCAAGTACTACAAAGTAAGAGATAATTTACATAAGGAAATACTATATGTCACTCGTTTTATTGCTATAACTATGCCAGCTTGCCAACACCCTTCTTCCGTCCGATAGCTTGCCCGTCTAATCCCTTATCACCAGGGCCTTCTCATAACCAGTCGAAGCCTCACCCTGACCTAACATACATACATATTTGGAAAAGGTCAGCTTACGCTGGTGAGTTCTATATTTTAAAAGCTTTACCTCGGTGTGAGGTTTAAAACCCTTGGACCTGCAAGATCCCTTTTTCACAGACAATTATCAAGTATAATATATATCACAATTATACAACACACAATATTCCTTAACAGGAAATACCCCTTATAAAACCATTTATCCCGTTATCCCTTCCTACAACCCCAACATTTATTACCAGTGTAAACCCTGCTAATGTATAAGCAGAGAAACCATCTTTGCTGACTGCCGAGTTTACCCCTCTAGGGTATTCCCTATAACGGTCAGTCGCCCCGATTTCCCTTATTTGCTAACTGCCGAGTTTACCCTTCTAGGGCATTCCCTATAACGGACAGTTGCACCGCCTTCCCCTATTTGCTTACTGCTGAGTTTACCCTTCTAGAGCATTCGCTATAACGGACAGTAGCTTTTTACCCCTTCTATTTGTAGTGGTCTCCAATCCCTTTGAGCAACACTACCTTCTAACTCCCCCCCCCCTGTACTACTACCTGCCCCTAGTTAAATACCCAAGTGACTTAAGATTATTTGTAAACAGTGATAAGGTCTTCATATACTGCAACAAGTGGACATCCCCCAATTTACCGTTGGTGTATGTATAAAGGGCGTATCCTCCACACTTTTGATATACCGGGTAACTAATATTATTATGCTTATATATAGGAAGTACCAGCGGCGTATCCACCACATAATAATAAAGCGAATGCATCACCTGTTCTCATATAATCGTACATATTCACTATAATGTTTACTAATAATTCCTTTATCACTTGACAATTTAATTTTGAAGCAAATATAGCACATATCATATAACACGTACAAATGATTTAATATCATTTTCATAACATATCATATATATATATATTTATCTACATATATTATCCAAAAAGCCTTTTAACAGTTTATCAATTCGAGATATTTCACGTATATGTATTTCCATAACAGTCCACATATATATATATATATATCAATTCAATAACAATTTAACAGTTCAATATATCCATTAACAATTAGCACCTAGCAGTTTGATATATATTCATTAAAAGGCAATTCAACAGTTTAACACTCTAACAGTTCAGATAGACAACATTTCAGTTATAAATCATTTAAACGCATTTTATAACATTTGTATTTATATCAGCCCGAAAACATTTAGAACATTTAAAAGATTTAAGAGTGGGCTCATAGAACTCACCTTATCTCTTTAACCGGTTACTTGGATAGAACTTCCGCTACGATTCCCGATTTAACCTAATTTACGTATCGTATGGCGTTAACGCAAGGCTTTATACAATAAACACTTCTTATGTTTATTTTAATATCGTATTATCATAATAATATTCATTTATTAAGTTTATCCCTAATTAAAGGTCAAAATGACCAAAATTCCCTTTAGGCAGTTATCCTTTTCTTTTAACGATAATATGAAGACGCGCATTCCTATAAGTAAATGCTTACCCCGTGATCGTCCAGTAAGGTATGCCAGTTCCCAGCGGGGATTTATGCGACACCCTCACTTTACCAGAAACCCCAGTGTACAGGCGCCTACCCTTCCGGTCCGCACGAACTTCTAAATATCCGATTAACTCGGTATCTTTAATACTTTGTTAATTATCCATTTTAAACTCATATATGTTTATTATATATATAAACATATTACCATACCAAAATTCAAGTCCCCATACCCTCCGGATTATTTTATATTAAATAATCATATTTAGAAACCCTAATTTCATGAATTTCTCGTTTTATTATCAAAACTCATTTTTAACTCAAACTGACTTTGGATATTATCCATTATAACATTTTGTAATATCCTTTAAAATAGAAAAGCTTAATTCAACATAGTTTACTCTATTTGGGCAGAACAACGTTATTAAAACCCTAATTTTGACCCGTTTACAAAACCCTTACCAAACCTTTTCCAATTCTGAAAAAAACTTAGGGCTTTCTTAAAATACATTATTTTAGGAACCCTAATTTTAGCATAGTTTTAGAAATCATACTTAGACATAATATTAACAAAAACTGAGATAGGTTATTGTTAAGCATACCAAATAAGCCTTGACTGCAGAATTTCGGCTCTTAAGTCCTCACCGTTTGCTTGAATTGCTCCGACGAAGCTTCTGGTTCGAAATGGGGGTTTTCGGGTTGAAATCGAGTGAATTGGAGAGTGTTTCTGTGGAATTGAGGCCGCTATTTATACCTATAGGGTGCGCACAAGAGTCCTACACGTGCCTATATGAGTAATCGGCCAGAATTGACGCGTAGAAGACGAATCTTGGATGCCAAGTCGAGTGACTAAGGTGCTGGTCGCTTTCTGCTACTGGAATTGGGTCGCATATCGCACAGCTTGCCCCTGTCTCCCTCGCGATACGCCTAGCAAGTTTAGGAAAATGACAGTATTGGTCCCTCTATGTTTTATTTACAATTCAGCCCCCAGACTTCTACCAAACTATTATTTTATGCACCAAACAATTATAAAACATGTTAAATAAAGTTTATAAGGCTCGGGACACTCTCGATAATATACGTATACATACGTATATATTTTTATATATATTTATATATATTTTTCATTATTTACACCTTTGGCCCCTCTAACTTTACAACACTTATTATTTTATGTTCCGAACCACTTTAGGATATTTTTATAATACTTTATAAGCCTCGGGATACTTATAAAAGTTAAACATGTATAATATCCGTAAGTATTTATAACTTTACATTATTTACGCTTTTAGCCCTTATACTTTTCCGTTAACTATTTAACTTGCATTTTCACACGTTTAACTATTCTAACACGTATTTCCACATATATATTCATCAAATGAATATTTCACATGTATCCATGCTATTCAAACACATTTTTACACATGTATTTGATATAACATAATCATATAAAGGGATTTTCTCCCGGTTATCATTTATTTCTATCATACTAACGTTTAACTACGTTTTTCATTCTATTATCACATATCACATGTATTATTCATAGTAGCTACGTATTCTATCAACTTTTGGGATATTACAGATCGGGATGTTGCTGCTGCTGTGGTGGCGAAGACTGGTGTCCTGCATCGACATCGGCATCATCATCCATTGGCTCTACCAGAAGAGGATCCCAAACCCGACCCAAATCATCTATCATCCTAGGCCCATGGTCAGGATGATCGGTGATCTGAATCAAGCCCCTGGTGTAGGGCATGTCGGTGGGGAAGGTGGCAGGGGACCTCTCGAGCTTAGGTGGGATCATGGTGTCGTATGCCAGATAGATGTTGTGAATCAGACCTCTGTAAAGCAGCGGGCTACGGTCGTTGGCGGTGGCGACATGAAGGCCATGGCTGCATAAAACATGGGGGAGGTTCATGGTCTCCCCGGTAGAAAAGCAGTAAAAAGCCAATAGGTCTTTCAGGTTGACCACTACGCCAGACTGACCCCTCCCGAACAACGATTTGCTGAAACAACGATGGATATAGCGATGCAACGGGTCCTTTAGCTTCGTGCTCTTGGTCCTCCTGGGTCATAACGCCCCTTCCCTATCTGGCTCCAGAAGGCCGGTGGGTGACCGCGTAGTCCAGATCAGATCGAATAGTCTATCCAGGGAGGCAGTGAATAGAACCTGCAAGAGCCAGGAGCTTGTCCTGGTTGTAGACCCCAATGTCCACCATGAAGTTTCCCAATGATCGGGAGTAACGAACAACCCCATCCGTCTGCATGACGGTGATATCCTCATCGAACTGAAAGGATACCAGGAACTCGATAGTGTAGTCCTAAATGCCCACCGGTCTGAAAAGGTTAAATAACCTTTGTGTCGGTAGTGAGACATACTCCAGATACCGGTTCAGCTAGTGAAGTTGATCCAGTGTATGGGCATGCGGGATTCGAGTTCCCTCCTGGTCTCTTGGGATCAATCTCGGCAGTTGTTAGTGGGAAATTCTCTCGTTTCTGCTATGGAAGGTAGTCCAGTCGGCCCTGAAATGAAAACACGAAGATATTAGTACAAAACATGCAAAAAATAGCAAATTTTTGAAGTTTAGCAAGTTTGGCACGGGGCGTGCTCGGGTACAACATGGCCCGTGTTACGAGAAGAACAGCACGACCCAGGCCAAATTCAACACGGGGCGTGTTGTTCATCTGGAATGCTCCAGATTGATCCCTGTGACACCTCGTCCGAAAATCCAGGTCAAACCACCTTACCTTGACTTTTAATTAAGTATTAGTGTGCTTTAATTGATCTGATTACTGTTTAAACTATTGTGCCTGACTATTAACTGATGACGTAAACCAAATCCCGCGTTTGTACTAGAAGCGTATGCCCGTAAAATGCATAGAGATTTCATCTATTAATCATGGAACTTCAATAACAAGAAAAATAAATATAAAATGTATTTTTATATTTTATCCGGAACAGGTGTCGAACGTTTATATAACCGACACAGCAAACTGATAAGCGATCGTATGTTTAAAACTATTCGGTTTTAAACAATCTGGACGGTCGAGCTTAAAACCGTCACGAACTATCAAAACCGAAAACGTTAACCGTAACACGTGCGAAAAACTGAAAAATATAATTGATTTCTAAAAAACTGTTATAACCGACTTAAACAATTTTTTTTATGAAATAAAAACATCACAAACTGAAATCGTTGTCAAGACTTAAGCCAAACCCCAACCGATCACCCAATTGGGCCCAACTTGGCCCAATAGGCCCAATAAGCAAAAACTCATTAAAACAATTAAACCGAGCCTGAAACCTTGACCAGTTACATAAACTTGATAATCCGAACAATCGTGGCGATCCATAAACTCAACCGATGCACAACGAGCCCGAGCCTTGAACCGGTGCCCCGTTTTGGACCTGTACGGCCCAAATCGACAAACCGCCCCAGTCACACTTTCCTTTTTATAGTTTTTAGGCCCAATATCAAGCCCAAATCAAATGGGTTAATTTTAATATATTGGCCCATCAACTTTGCATTAATTTTTATAAAATGGATTAACATCTTTAATTCTTTTTTAAATTTGTCACCACCTTTTATAAATTTTTATACTTTTATTTTTATAAAAGTTATGGTTTTAACCATTGCCATTCTTTTATGTTTTATAAAAAAATTCTAATACCATACTTTTGTATAAACCAATGCATGTTTTTATAAAAACAAGTATCCTACATAGCAATTTATATAAAAGAATGACAAAATTTATTTAATTAAAACAATCACCTACAAAATGCAAAGTTAGTAGATTATCATGGACTTGTTTTGACTACCCCACCCTAACCTAGCACCCTAAGGACTAGCCATCATTCCCAAATAGTCTTGGAAGACATGCCCCATCTTCATCCACCAACCCAACCTACCAACTTCTTACACAAACACTCAAACTCACTTCACACTCTCACTCTCCTCCCGCAAAGAAACCGGCTCCCCCCCCCCCCTCTCTTTCCTGTCGTGAACAACACAGCCACCGCCACCTCCATTAGTTGTCGCCACCACCATCAATCACCACCAAACAGCCGCCCCTCCTCCTCTCCTCTCCTTTTCCCGGCCAAACACCCCCTCCCCGTCCCCTTTCCTTCCTCTTTTCTCCTCTCGACACAACACAGCCACCACCACCACGACTTGCTGCTGTTGTCCCAAATGTGAAATTTTTCTAACGATCGTAAACACCGAACTACATTTTATTTCTTTTATTTTCCTTAAACCTTAAGGTTATAAGGTTTGAAAACGTGATTATCATCTTATATTTCTAACATAAAAGTGTTAGTTGTTAGTTTAAAATGAAAACCTATGGATTAAATTACAAGTTTAATGGTTTAATTAAATCATTTGGTGATTACATGATGCTTAATATATTTTGCATGGTTGGTTTGAGTTAAAATCATGTTTTAATGTATTATAGAATGATAGAATTATTACTTGTGCTTTTAGTTGTTAATCATCATAATTATGGACTAATGTTGCTAATGACAAATTATCATGAACTAATTTGGTGTTCAAATACATGCATGGACTTAGTTTGGACATTAGGAAGTGTTATATAAACTTTTGACATAAAATGATACTTAAAACACAAAAAGAAATTGTTATGGTTAAAAGACTAATTTAAGTAATTTATAAAATTGCTTAGACAAAGTGAAACCATAAAAGTTAAGCCATAAAAACTGTTATATAAAATGGACACATTTTATAAAAATATAATTTCTAAAACACGAGACTTAAATGACTTGTTTAGATTTTATAAAAATAAAACGGATAAAATATATATAGATATATTTTATATCCAAAAATGGAAAAAGAACATATTTATGACTTTGGACTTAAAAGTATAAGTCTTGGATTTTATACAAAAATGGAAATATTTTATGTTGGTGAATATATCTATAAAAAAAGTCTTAAACTAAAAACCTTAGCTTTATTTAATGAATAAAGTTATTTAAAAATGATTTTATAAAAATCAAAAGACTTATAGAAATTATGAAAAACATAGTTTAAACATTTTTGTTATTTTAAATAAATCAAAATAATCAAAACGTTTTAACCAGATCAAATGTTTTATTTTTAAACATTTGGAGTTGAAAGGAAATCTTTACATTTTTTAAAACGTTTCATGACATAACGAAACGTAAATAATTATTTTCTGCAAATAATTATCCATATAGTTTTGAAAACCCTAATTTGAGTATATTTATATTAACTTAAAACCTTAATTTTCTAAACACGAGTTTAATATTAAAATAACCTTTAATATTTTACCTACTTGTGTTTAATTATTTAATATTTTACTTGTAATAATTTAATAAAGTTATTTCGACAAGTTAGAATAATTATTTCGATAGTAATTGTGAACCCTAGTTATATATATATTATAACTTCACGCGATTAAATATACAATCGATCGGGCGAACCTAAAATTAATAATAATTATTATTATTTAAAACAATATTCAAGAGTTGATTGAACTGGTCTTCATGATACGTTATCACATGTTCGTTACTTGTATTCAGTTTACATTAAATGCCTTTATACGTGAACGTTTGCAATTACTGATTTTGTAAACTGATTAACCAACGGGTTTTTAAACGCTATAAATGAGATTATACGTTAAGCTAGACCGGTGTCATTTGGTTAACGTTCGTTACTCAAATGATTATATTGGTCATTGCCTTCACATCGTTTTTCCAACGCATCCCATAGACTTTTTGATGTGTAGTTACCAGCAAATTGATGCAATAACTCTTTAGGCAATGCCATTGTTAACGTACCATACACCTTTTTCTCAGCTTGATAAGCTTTCTTTTGTTCAGAAGACATTTTTCTTTGAAGAATAGGTTCACCAGTTTCATCTTTAAGGTAAACATATTGCTCAGTGAACGCTAACCACATATCAATGTCATTTGTATCGAAAAATGTTTCAAATTGTTTAACCCAACTATGATAATCTTCCAATTTTAGTAATTTGGGAACTTTCTGACTTGTTCCGATTTCATTATCATAATTCATCATTGTTTGCATCGTAGCTTGAACCGAATTTTGAATAACCGCGAACGCTTGAAAATCGGACATTTTCGAAAAATTAGTTACTGTTCACTCCGAACCTCGTCCGAACCTCCTCCGAGCTGCCTCCGAACTTAGTTCGAACTTGACAACGCCGAACTCTCTCCGAACCTGACCTTCGGACGAACAAAAACCAAACAACTCCGAACCTATCACCGAGCGCTGACCGGTCCCTCACCGAACTCTCACCGAACCAAATTAGAGACCGAACTTCGTCCAAACCTCGAGTTCGGAGCGGTTACTCCGAGCTTGTCCGAACCTCAAACGAGACAGATTTCACTCGACCTCATTTTTCTCGATTTTCAACGTTTTTTACTGAAATTTTCGACAGGAATTCAAGCAAACTCGATAGAAACCATCTAGAAACAGATTTTTGACAAAAAGCACACTCGAGACGATCAAACGAACTAAAAAATGATTGACATTTTCGCAAAAACGTGAATTTGAACTCAAAACTCCGAAAAACACTGATTTTCGACTAGTAGAACAAACCTAATGCTCTGATACCACTTGAAAGTGCGTGAGCGTGCGGATCTTCTACTTAGTCGTAACGAAATCAATGTAAACGTGTAAAACGCAGAGAGTAAATACAAAAGACTTGTATTAACCACAGAGATAACCACAGAGTACAATAAGAGAATATGACACGAAAGCTTAGATTGTTATCCTTCCTGAGTACAACACAAGACTCACATATATATTTTAGAGAAACTGCTGGTCCGAACCTCAGGTTCGACCCATGGTTCGGCCATGTCCGAACTCCCGGTTCGGCCTGAGTTCGGACCTCAGCATCCTTGTGTGAATCCGTCTTGTATTCGATACTTCACATGACGATCAAGGACCATGTATCAACAAAATTTACTTTCTAGTTGCCACTTGGCAATCCATCATCATCACTGAACCAAGTGAGTTTCACTACCCCTTTTCTTTATAACTGTTTTACACTTATGGGGGAGAAATCATGAACTGATAAAATGCTTTAACTAAATGTTATGGTCTACTGTTAGCCGTATGATTATCTGTTCTCTTACTGATTGCCCAACAACTGGTACTTTATCGCTATAAACGTTAGTACAACTGAATCCCACCATTAGTTAAATTCAATTAGTTCTGCTCAAAACGATAGCTAGTGAATAGATCTATTTGGGTTGACAACCTTGTCCTGATTAGTAGCTCCAATTCTGACTTCCGGATATTGTCTTGGGCTACCCGTCAGTTATTCTGCTATGTTCTGTATCTCTCGGGCGAGGATACCATGGGTGGGTAAACCGTTAGTATTTGAAATCAAGGTTCAGGTGAGATCATACAACCACAACAGTAAGCCAACGTAACATTTTAGTTTTCTAAAAGTGTTTTACAATCTTACTATCGAATCCTAAACCTGTGAACCTCACCAACATTATTTTGACCTTTTAAACTCATGATTTCTCAAGTAATTAAACTGATCATGGAAGTCGTGCAAATGGGACTTCGCCTTTACATTCGGACCTGCTTCATTGGAGTCGTAGTCCCTATCTATCCTAAATAACTACTTTATGTTTTCAGTAAATGAAACTAGACTTTTAAAGTTCAAATGTAAGACAATATCATTTACCACTCTTTCCGCTACAACAATTAATGATATTATGCTTTAACTAACGTTTAGTAGTAGTTGTTCTGTATTTCTGTGACTATGATTCCATCTCGCTCACACCCAAACTTCTGATCGGGGTGTGACAATCCCAGAATCCAACTATTGCCAAAATTAAAAAAATTTACATGTTTAGGTGCGCAAATGTTCGATTTTAACAACCCTATTAACGGTTTTTCTAGAACATGACTCGCTTTTCCTAAATATATATTTTTCTAAACGGGTGTTCTTTGAGAAAATCCACAAAAATTCACAAATTTTGGGTGTTTTAACACCGATTCTTACCACGGATGATTCTAAGACACTTATTATACTAAAATACACAAAATTTTTTATCCAATTCAAGCGAAAATTGAGGGATTCGGATTTTCTCCCAAATTGGTGAAGAACATTAACCTAACTAAGATTCTGAAAATTAAACTAAGTTTTGGATACTTACATGATGAAATGTAGTGGTAGGGAGTAGAGATCGCGACTAGAAGATGGAATTTTGCCCAGAGAGAATCAACAACACGAACCGTGTGAAATGAGGTCATTCGGGGCGTGTTTTTTCCCTTATTCCCGCAACTGGTGCGAATGGCACGACCCGTGCCCAACTATGGCACAGGGCGTGTCGTTCTTCAGTCTTTGATTTATTTTAATAATATTTCCTTAAATGAAAACAACTTTTGTTTAAAGGAAAATTTATTTATTTTAAAATTTGCCTCTCAAACGTGTCGGTTTCTGAATTTTCTCTGATGATATGATGGTCATGCAAGAATCTAAAGCTTAATTTTACTTCTTTAGAAATTATTAAAATAAAACAACTTGGTTTACTTATAGGTCGGAAGTTAGACCTGGTTTATTTATTGTTTGATAAATTTCAGGGACTTATTTTAATTAAAATCTTATTTAATTTATTAGATGGGGAATTTCTGATAATAAATTTTAGAAATTTTTGAGATCATCAAAACAAGGTGAAAAAATTAAAACACTTACCTGGGCCGAAGGTTATTATTTTCATAAAATTAATATGAGAACATCTTACCTAGCCTTTGTTGATTTCATCTTTCCTTCTCGATTTCCTATTCCTTCCCGTTGATCCTTCCTCTTTCTGAGAGGATTGATTGTTGGCCAGACAAATTCTTCTGAGGGTGCAATATAGGTGGGTGATCAAGAAATGAAAGGTTGGTTTTTTTATAATATATATTACATATACTAGGTTATAAAAATAAAAATAGAAAGAAAATAGGAAAAATAATGGTTAAGCAGTTAACGTGGATTTTTTTTTAAATCCTCGTTTGTATCCCCGGCAACGACGCCAAAAAGCTTGATGTGTGCTGAGGTGAGTCATAAAATATAGCGTTACTTGTGACACCTTTTTAGCATTAACCTTTTAATTTAACAAAACACGATTTGCTTAATCACTACTATTTCACCACATTCAGGGGCAAGTACACCCATCGGGCAGTATAGTAGTGGTAAGTTGAATCGGGACCGTTCAAGGACACAATGGAAAATGAGAGCTTTCAAAACTTAATCTTTGCTAACGTTTAACCAAACTCTATTTTCTATTTTTAAAATAGTTTTAATTTATATATATAAATAGACAGATAAAATGGGTTTTTGGGGTTAAGTAGTCGCAGTCAATATTGATTGGAAGAACCGAACCAGTAATAAGTAGACAAGTTGTTTATTTATAAATTTGATTTAAGATTTTCTATTGGCAGACAACTAGACCGCCTCTCAGCCTCAAGTCTAGTATCACTACTCTCACAGGTGATCGTCTGCGAGGAGTACGAACCCCGGGGAACTGTTCTGCCTACAGACAAATATAGTGGTATAATGCCACTTACTTATGGGACCCCCTCACAGGCCTGTACACCGTACTTGACACGCCGTCATGAACCAGCAAAGGAACAACCCTGCGTGCCAGGAATATTGTTATGAAAATGAACTTTTTAAGGGACTAAGCTCCATTTCTTTCGTGCATCGCTCTCGCGCATGCACGTCCGGCGTAACCAGATCCAAGTTCACAAACACGTACCATCTCGGCTTCCGTGAAATGACAAATATTACCAACCCCCATTCCCAACCAAATACTTTCAGCCCACACTTGCGTGAACAACCGGGTTTGCTTATATAGACATAAGGACCCCAAATGTATCATGTAGCATGGGGCCCGAGTCACTCGAAGGATCATGCATCGTCCCTCGACCGGGTGTCAGAAGTCTGGTCCTTCGGTTTTCGACTCCCCAAATGGTTTGTGATACATAGAGCACGTTTGATTCTGAAAATCAGTAAGAAACTTTCAATAAAAAGGGTTTTCATAAAGTCATTAGACACACCTTAAACCAACTTTATAAAGACAACTCGAAAACTCGTTAAAGGTTGATTATTTCCAATCAAGTGTGAGAGTTTAGCTAATCATAGCTTTATGATTTGCCCGAAAGTAAAGGAATATTTCATAGACAAGATACATTCAATAACTTTAACTGGTTAATGTTCTTACAGACTTTGACATACTAAAGACTCAAAAAAACGCCAAGTGGCTCAAAAGAAAAACAAAGAATCTAATCTAAAGAGGTGGGGGAGGAAGAGTAAGAATTGAGCAAGTTGAAATGAGGATTTGGCTGGCTTTTATAGGCATTTCTGGACTTTGGCACGGGGCGTTCCATGTCAGGAAATATCACGAAATCTTCTGTGTCAGTGGGCTCAGGGTCGTGTCAGGCAGGAGCATGGGCTATGCCATTCAGGAGGTGTTAGCACGGGGGCGTGCCATGAGGGGCACGGGACCGTGTCATGTCAGATGAGCATTCTAGAGTTTCTGGATCGGGGCACGGGGCGTGCCAAGGTGCGCACGGGCCTTGTCCAAGGACATTTTTCCCAAAAGTTGCATTTTTCTTCACTTTTTTGCTAGAATTTGCTTCTTTTGATATTTTGGCCTTGTTAAACCTGAAAAACTAAAAAGGAAACAAAATGTCTTTGTTTTGTTGTTAGTAAATCAGTTGAAGACGTAATGTGGAGATAAATGAGTATAAAAATATGTATAATTAGGTGTACATCAAGGGAAATAGTATGTTGGACATCAAAGAATCAAAATTGTGTCTCAACCTCAACTGCTGAGGCTGAATTTGTTGTTGCTGCCAGCTGCTGCTCACAAGTGATTTGGATGCAAACTCAACTTAAAGACTATGAGATACATCTCACTAAGATACATCTCACTAAGATACCGATTTTATGTGACTCAAAGAGTGTCATTGCAATCACATCAAATCATGTCCATCACTCAAGGACCAAACACAATGATGTCAGGTATCACTTCATAATAGATCATGTTGAAAAGGGACACAAAGAAATGTCTTTTGTCCCTACAGAATACCAACTTGCCGATATTTTCACAAAACCATTGGATGATAAGAGATTCACATTCTTGCTAAGAAAGTTAGGTATGTTAAACATGGTAACCAACTCTTGAAAAACAAATAAAAAGAATCTCAATTTTTTTAGTAACGTATTTCTCTTCTGCATGCTATAATCAATCAAAATTAAAAACCTTTAAGCATGCACCCTAAAGAAGAAAAATATGAAATAAATACACATGTCACGTGTTTTCTTTAATACAAAACAATACAAAAAAGGTTAGAAAGGATCTCTGAATGGGAAAAGTCAGATGGTTGCCAGTCCTACTCGAGAAAATCAAATTTGAGAAGGTTCCTCACTCTACCATGTGTCAAAAGTAGGACAACGCATTTCCAGCTTATTTTTCATTTCTTTAGTTGACTCCTTCTCCATCTGAAAGAAATGATACCCGTTAAATCTTATTTAAAACCGTTTGAGCAAATCAGGAAGCATATCTCTCTGGTTTAAGCTTACCTAAAAGGAAGATACTAGCTTAAGTATAGGGAAATGATAAAAAAATATATATATAGTTAATGCACTCTCACAATCCTTCTCAACCACCTTGTCGTAGGGGTTAATTAGCCAGCAAAAATAGACTGTCATATCTCCAGACCTTCGTACATTCTTCCCGGCTACAAATATATGGGTGTCACTATCATCTTCCTTATCTCTTCCTCACTCCAGTTATAAAAAATGGATCATCAAGCTATAATTAAGAACAACTATTCAAGATCCCTCTCCATCCACTCCATAATCTTTCTCTCGATGCACCCAATAACCACCAAATCTTTCAACAGTTTCTTCAAACATGTACCATAAGGTTTGCTCTCACCTTCAACACCCCCATCTGCTATGAACTCCTCAGGGAGTTGTGGATAAATGCAACAATAGACTGGCGCTCACCAGGTTCCCATTCTCTCCAAAGTTGGAGGTTTGTCTCTACAGATATATGAAGACTCGATTCAAACAATCCTCAAGCTGAATGATACTGGTGGCTCCACCTACTACAAAAGGACCCAAGTCATAGAAACTCTCATTGACATCGGGTACGTTGGACAATTTATGGATGAACAAGCCAACATATCTCATCTTCCTCCTCTCTGGCATACTTCTTTACCCAAATACAACTCTGTTTCTCACCTAAAACATCTGACCATCACCTTGTATCACATAACACCCAAAGGTAATGCATGCACTGATACAGGGACTGAACATGAAATATTCATCCTACATAATGCACAACATGAGAATGAACTATTCCATCCCTATAGAACGTAGGATAATAATTTATCCTAGGTTTGTGATGAGACTGATATGTTTAGCCGAGAGATGCGAAGGGAACCCCAGACACTATGATATTAGCTACCTTCCCTCTTCGCCTTCCCAGAGAAGAAATCGAAGCTGGGGAAAACCCCACAAATACCACCCATATGCAGGTACCCCTTCAGTTGGAAACCAGAGCATATCCACCTAGACCAATCAACATTTTACAACACCGTGAATGTGTCTCCCCATGTGCTCATTTCAACCTAGTTGTATAGATATAGTATCATGTGTAAATATATGTTATCTTTTATAGTAAAGTCTCTTAAAATTAGTATCTTATCAAAAGAAATTCTCCATGACAATTTTTTTAATGAAAATTACAAACCAGAAAATATAAAAAGAAAGGGGGGGGGGGGGGGGGTTCATCAAGTTTTCTTTTATCACAGAGCTACCACATAAATTTTGTAAGACATCTATGATAACCATTCTCCAGTATATTTCTGGCTTCCAAAAGAAAGCCTCTGTTCAGAGTGAAGAAAAGCTCAATAAAATTATTTCACAAAAATTTTGTGAAATTCTATTCAAATATTTCCGTTAAGATTCTGTCAAACTATTTCTATGAGAGTTCAGTCAAAATATTTCTTTTTGATAAAATTTTTTTTCTTTGCTCACACTCAAAAAAATAAAAAATAAAGGGGGGGGGGGGGAGAGAGAAGGAAGGAGGAGAATTTCAGCGAAACCATGAGTTTGGATAACAAAAAAATAAAAAGGAAAAACAGGATGATCTTTGACTTCCTCATCAAAGATTCAAAACTAAAACCACTAATGGTTAGAAATTTTCTTTAGCCCATAACGATAAATTTGTTGTAAGAAAAACTAAAACTTAAAATTACCCAACGGTAATCAATTAATTACCCAATGGTAATCCTTTCCGCCACTAAAATTCGGTCAATCAAAGAAATTAACTGTTGTGATGCATTTGCACCGTCTCCCACTATAAATACTCATCCATCACCGCCTCAAAACCCTACAACACCACACAGTCCTTCTAGAAAAATCAAAGAATCACATCATATCAGTCATCTCTACCAATGGCCTCCTCATCTCAAACCCCATCTTTTTTAAAACTTCAACATAGATCCAAACAACCTACTAGCAAATCTGACTCCATCCATTTATGCGAAGGATATCCAATAACTCATTGAACCAATCGGTCATTCTCCAATCCTCATGCTATCACAGCCTATAGAGAGCTACCAAAACAACTCTTGATGAATGTATGGTCTACAATCACAGTCATACACGACCACTCACAAGGCAAGAAGATAGAAAACTTGAAGCTTTTGTAAAAGCTACCGATGACTCAGTCTAACGTATGATATTCCAAGAACAAGATTTTAGAGATGATCTTGATCTTAATGTCCTGAAAGACCTGAAAATCCACCGTCAAAAATAGAAATACTCAACTTAATAAATGATTTGAATAAATGAGGAACCACTTTCGGCGCACTCCCTACAATCAACATAAATCAACTCGAAAGAAAATGGAAGTTCCTAATTCATCTTCTCAACAACTCTCTGATGTGTTAGTAATTTGTAGCGACTTATTATTCTATATTCCCGATTTTTATGATTTATATTTGATTGGAAACACATCACTTGTCTTAGTTTTGTTTATCACAGGTTTGTAAGTTAACGTGAAGAAATCGGTCGGATTAAAGTGTTAAGAGTTAGAAGAATGCTGGGATTCAAGGTCAGGTCGTGTCGTAAGGGTTGAGCCTTTGTCCTCGCGACACGACGCGTGTTGAAGATGAAGGCCCCGACTATTTTGGCGAGCTCGTGGCGCGAGCCTGTGGATAGAAGACCCTCGCGACACGCGACGGGTGTAAAGTCGGCCAAAAATTAGGGTTTGGCTATTTAAGCCAATGTGATGCCATCAGTTCGTTTCTTCTGCCTTCTTGGACGACTTTGGACTGTTGGTTACGATTTCCAGGCGATTTCCAAGTATTCGGTGAAGATTTTCAAGCATTCGATAAGCATTCAATTGCGTTTTCTCTGAGTGAAGGTTAGTGTTTTTCTGATTTCAAACTATGGTTTGTGACATTGGATGGATTTGTGATTCGTGAAAACCATTAATTCAATGTTTGTTTGTTTGATGTTTCTGATTTATTGTTGTGTTCGTACCCCCCGCTCTCGGACTACCTTAATTGCATAGCTCTAGGACTATACTAAGTACGTTCATAATAATTGGTTAGATAGGTTGAATGAGTGTTAGCATAACCATGTCTATGTGGTTTCTAGGTTAAACTCCCGAAGTGCGAAATCAGTAATTGTTAGAGTATATTCCTATGCTACAATGTGTCTCGTGTATTGTATCTAGATTAGAGCAAGTCTGTGAGTTGTAGTGGCAATATTGAAATTGCTTGAGCGTGTGTATCTTCTACTTAGTCTTAATGAAATCAATGTAAACGAGTAAAACACAGAGAGTAAATACAAATATGCTTTGTATTAACCACAGAAAACCACAAAGTACACTGAGTGAATATCACCAAGAAACTGCTCAATTCTATACAAGACATCCTATTTATACAAGCTGAATCACGCTGGTCCAAACCTCAGGTTCGGCCCAAGGTTCGGCCATGTCCGATCTCTAGGTTCGGCCTGAGTTCGGACCTCAGCAATCTTGTGTGATTCGTCTTGTATTCGATACTTCACATGACGTTCTTAAACCATGTATCAACAAACTCCCCCCCCCCCCGGCATGTGCAGTATTATCTTCTCTATTAAAACTTGTATCTTGTATCTTCAATCAAACTCTTCCTCGATCTTGACGATGAGTTCAATCTTGAATACTTGATATTGCATCGTGTGTAATCTCTTTATCAACAATCTTCAGAAGAATTGAAGTTGTAATGTTCTCTTTCCACATAGAAACTTGCCAACATAAATAATCTTGGCGCAAAACGTCTCTTCGAGACTCCAAGATATCATTATTTTGAAATTGATTTCGTATTTCGTGTTGATCAATCAAAAACAAAACAGAAACAAAATCTTTTTGGCTTTTAGAAACTTTATATCAAAACACACCTATAATCTTTTTGGTATTTTCTGATAAGAAAAGTAAAAGCATTATAGAATCAGACACTATTTTTGTCTTTTGCGAGAAAGATCACAACTTGGGATCATATTGGACATAACATGCTGAACTACACTTCAATTTCGATTATTGAAGCATATAAGCCATGTCGATTGCAGATATAATTTGTCCAACTTTAAACAATGGCACAATCATACTCATAACATCTGGATATGTTAAGATATTGATTAGTTTTGCATTGACCAGTGTACTCCACACTATCAGACATACTCAGATATGCTTTTGCTTATCACATTTTGTGATTTCATTTGTGATTTTAATCACATAATGATTGTAATCATGATATAGTCAACTGTGTTCAATGCAAAAAGAAATAAGAACGTTAAATCATCTACCTTAAGGTCGATCTTTCGATACGCAGATAAGGCCTCGGATTTAACAAAATAAGAAAATAAAATAAGTTGAAATTGTATAACTCAACAACAATCAGGTCGGTACTCCCGTACACGCAGAGAAAGTCCGATGAGTTATACGAAACACCAAAGAAAATAAAGCAGAACGTCAAACGAACAACGATTAGGTCGATCTTTCGATACGCAGAGAAAGTCCGATCATTTGACAAAATAAAGAAAATCAAACAAGTTTAAATCTTTGCAAAATGAACACATGTATACACAGTGACTTCTCATTTTATTTTTCACATATCTTTTTCTTGATATATCATGAAATATGCACCAAGATGTTGTCCACTAGGTCAAGCATCAGATTTAGTGTATATCACATTTGTATACTTTCTTATTTGCCGAGCCTACCATACACATCGATCAAATGGTCTTATGGCTTTTTCATCTACTTTATCCATGAATCAGACAATGTCAGCCAATGTACCATCATTTCCTAAACATGTCGGATACAATTTCTCATTTTTCAATGTTTTTGGCTTTTTGCATTTTTCAATGTTTTTGTCTTTTTCAAATTTCTCCCCCTAAAAAGGACAACTCTATTTATTGATTTTCATTTTTACGATTTGAAAAACAACACACTATTTTTGAATTTTTGCAAAAACAAACTCCCCCTTAGAATGAGATGAAATGAAAAACAAATGAAAAATTGATCAACTAACACGAAAACTTGCAGAGTAACCTTTTTGAAAACAAAATTTGATTTTGAAAGGCAGTGTAAATTAACATAGATATTCCACCATCAGCAATTTTCCAATCACTGAAAGGTCTACCTGAAATACCTGCTTGACACCAAATAAACCATTAGTCGCGCTGGGATCGACCCGATTCAACAGCGTCGGGTCGCCCGGTGTCTTCCACAAAGTCATCGTTGGCCTCGAAAACAACTTTCGGTTTCCAAATTTGTAAAAGTTTTAATTTTTGATCGGAACCTGAATCAGATTCAACCGACGCACTCGGTTCAGACCAAGACGATTTAAGAGTTGATTGAATCGTTGGAAACCAAGGTTCATAAAAAATTTGACCTTTGTTATCCACATATTTAGGAGTTTTGTGGATATATGCAGTTGTCGGACAATCAGCAGCAAGATGTCCCGGTTGACGACACACATAACAAAGTCTTTCTCTAAACATGTTTGAAAATTGTTTTGTTTTTGACAAACCAGATGAATGCTCAGAATCAAAATTATCAAAGAAACCATCAGAAGAATCATACCTAGGAGATGGACTCCTTGAAGATGAGGATCTATCAGAATAATAAGAAAATTCTTTCTGAGATGAAGATTTCTTTAAAACTTTAGCTTTAACAGCATTGTCAGCTTTCACTGGTTTTGTTACTTGAACTGGTCCTTCCTGCACTTTGTAACCGAAACCTTTGAGTTTAGAACCTTGATTCTTTGAAGAGTTTGTAGAAGAACCAGAAGCATATCTTGCCTTAGCTTCACTAGTAAATTTGGCTTTAATATCTTTCAGCTTGTTCTTCTCAATCAAACCTTTTTCTTCTTCGGTTGCAGATGAAGAACTTGAAACAACCTTATTAAAAACCTTCTCATTTTCCACAAGAGATTTCGAAACAAATTTTGGAGCTTCACCCAAAGACTTTCCTTCTTCTTAGACTTATACGTGTTCTTCTTGGGTGGAGTAGCAAATTTTGAATAATCATTCACTTCAGCTTTTGGATCAATTTGAGCAGAAGTAACTTCAATCAAATCCACTGGTTGAGGAACCAAGTGAATATCATCATTCTTAGAACTCTCCGAACTCTGATCCTGCTTGTATAATAAGTTTAGCAATGTCGGAGGCAAATTGCAATTCTTCACTTGCCTTTTTAACTCCAAAATCTCCAATTTCAAATCATTAATCTTCTGTTGTCCCTCAAACACTCCCTGTTGTGACTTGATGAATTTTGCATTGAGATCATCATATTCATAAGTTTGTAACTTTCGAATCTCACATTCAGCATATATTTCCTCAAGCATATTTTCCCTCTTTTGCTTGTAAATCTCAACATCCTTAGTTAATACCTCATTCTTGTCTCTGTAAAGAACATTCTCATCTTGAAACACATAAATTTTATTTTGAAGATTTTCAACAGTAACAGCAGTTGTAGCAATAAGAGCAATAGCTTCCTCATACTTTGGCTGAACTGGATAACTCTTCTCAAACAAGTTTTCAAAATCTTAAGCTGCGTCTAAAGCTTCAGTTTTGGCCTTCGCATACTCTTCAGCCAATTGAGCCTTTTCCTTCAAAACATCTTCATGAACATGAACCAACTCATAATACTTCTTTTGAAAATCTTCTAACTCCTTCTTAAGCACAACAATTTCCTCAGTTTATGTTTTTGAACTATGTTCAAACCAGTCAATCTTATTGTGTAATTTTACACATGTAAGACATTTAGATTCTTCAACCTTTGAACTATCAGAAACTTTTGGTAAATCATCTTGAACCAAAGATGCACTTGAATAAGAATCAAAATCAGTCAGAAAGTTGTCATCATCAACATGACGAGCAGTCAAAGAAACAGTAATTGGAACATGATTCTTTGTAACTTCTGAATCTGCATTCCATGAAAATTCATTTGAATGCATAAATGTATTGGTCCAATCATGAGCAAAAGTAACAGATTTCTTCTCAACCTTTTTAGCTTCATTTGATGGATGAAAAACTAAATGTGCATGTTGACCAGTCTTCAATTTACTTTCCACAGAACTTGGACATTCTCGAGCAAAATGACCATAAACTGAATACTTATAACATTTCACCTTTGACTTGTCCAAACCAATCTTCCCTTCCTGATTCGGTCTCTTCTTACCAGTTCTATTGAAAAATTTCTTTGTTCTCCGAACCAACATAGCATACTGCCAATTTAGATCCATTTCCTCTAAATGATCATAATCAATCTGATCGTAATCTTCATTTGCTAACTCAGCATTACTCACATAACCAGTGATAACACCAAAGTATAAAGATACTAATGCAGACATCAACGCATTATAATCATCGACAGTTTGAACAGACAATGCACTTTGAGTCGAAGAACTTGGAATTGACACAGTACAACCATCAGATGAATAACTTGGAGTTTCAGATTGACCTGCCAAAAATGCTGTAGGAGGTGCAGAACTAAGAATATTAGATTTCCCAACATTCAGAGTTGAATCATTGTTACCATAATACACTGCAGGATTTTGAACTTGCTCAGGAAGTGACTTATTCACCATTAACTCCATATCCCTTGCTTGGATTATTTGAATTAGATCATTAAATGATAATTTTGAATAATCCTTGTCGTGAGTAATCATCATCACATAATTGTCCCATTTCTCTGGTAGGGCTTCCATGATCTTGTCTTTCTTATCAGCTTCATCTTTTGTACGATTCACCAATTTCATTTCACTCATTAAATGAGCAAACTGTGCAATCAGATTTGGAATTGATTCATTGTGATAATATTTGAAACTATCAAATTCCTTCTTCAGCACCTTTTGTAGACTTTTCTTGTATTGGTCATTACCTTCACATCTCTTTTCTAAAGCATCCCACAAACTCTTTGCTGTGTAATTACTTGAAAATTGATGTAATAATTCTGTAGGCAATGCCATCGTTAAAGTACCATCGGCTTTCTTTTCGGCTTGATACGATTTCTTTTGTTCACCTGAAAGCTTTCTTTGAAGAATTGGTTCCCCGTCTTCACCCTTAGGATACACATATGGTTCCGAATACGACAACCACATATCAATATCATTTGCAGAAACATATGCTTCGAACCGTGTAACCCAAGTATGATAATCTTCCAATTTGAGCAATTTAGGAACTTTCTGACTTGTTCCGATTTCATTATCATAGTTTATCATCGATTGCATTGTAGCCTGAACTGAATTCTGAATAGCCGCGAACACTTGAAAATCACGCATCTTGTCCGAAAACTTCAAACTCAAAAACGAAGGTCTTAGATGTGGATTTTGGGCTCCAAAACGGAGGATACAGGTCGTTAGGCTGGTAAAAGTCTAGATCTTTCCAAAACGATCGTTTTGGCTGGTATTAGCTCCCGTAACTCTTTACGGTTCTCAAGTTACGTCATTTTTCGTAAACCACTCAAAATCTTAACACTGTTCACCGAACCTCCGCCGAACCATCACCGAACTTCCTCCGAACGTACTCCAAACCTAGTCCGAGAGTAAACCTCGCCGAACTTCGTCCGAACCTAACCTTCGGACACTTAAACAACACCTAGACCGAACGAGCGCCAAACAATCACCGAACTCTGTCCGAATGTGGACCGATCTCACACCGAACCCTCACCGAACCGATATAACGACCGACCGCCGTCCGAACCCCAAGTTCGGAGCGGTTACACCAAATGTGTCCGAACCTCAGACGAGCTCGACCTCACCCAACACCATTTTCTCGATTTTCAGCATTTTTTGACTAGAATGTTCGACATGAATTCAAACAAACTCAATAGAAACGAATTAGGAATGAATTTTTTTATGAGAAGCACACTTGAGATGATCAAACGAACTCAAAAATGATACTCATTTTCGTAAAGACGTGAATTTGAACTCAAAACTCCAAAAAACAATGATTTCCGACCAGTAGAGCAAACCAAAAGCTCTGATACCACTTGAAATTGCTTGAGCGTGTGGATCTTCTACTTAGTCGTAATGAAATCAATGTAAACGAGTAAAAAACAGAGAGTAAATACAAATATGCTTTGTATTTACCACAGAGAACCACAGAGTACACTGAGTGAATATCACCAAGAAACTGCTCAATTCTATACAAGACATCCTATTTATACAAGCTGAATCACGCTGGTCCGAACCTCAGGTTCGGCCCAAGGTTCGGTCATGTCCGATCTCAAGGTTCGGCCTGAGTTCGGACCTCAGCAATCTTGTGTGATTCGTCTTGTATTTGATACTTCACATGACGATCTAGAACCATGTATCAACAAATATCAATGGTGCCGTACCAACTGGTACGTCGTACCAATTGGTACGCCCATACGAATTGGTCCACCGGTTGGTACGCCGGACAGAGTGTCACTAACCTTAAATACCAATGTGTCTCTTGTATTGTATCTAGATTAGAGCAAGTCTGTAAGTTATAGTGGTAATATCAATGGTGTGAAAATGCGTGAGCATTGGATCGTCTACTCGATCTAGCTAATCGGACATCGAAACGTAATTAACCGATTGTTTTATTGATCACAACGAACAATTACAATCAGTAAAACACTCAGAAATAACACAGAGAAAACAATCTTAGAAATACACACTTAAGAAATCTCACACGCTCAGAACCCTGAATTACAATGTCCAAGCTTCTATATATATGCAGCTGACCGAGCCTCGTCCGAACCTCAGGTTCGGCCAGTCCGAACTCCAGGTTCGGACCTGGTTCGGCCACTCAGACTTTGACTAAAACTTGAACATTGCTTGATACTTCACACGACGCATATATCAGGTATCAACAAACTCCCCCTCGTCATGTGCAGTATCTCTTCAACATCATCAAATATGTATCTTCAATCAAGCTCCCCCTCAAGTAGAATCCGTTCGTCCAATGAAATGAATCTTCGAACAAACTCCTCCTCAACTCGATCGTAGCTTAATCTTGAATACTTTGACGACATCTGATGTTTCTCTAATCTTTTATTAACAACCTTCAGAAGACTTGAAGTTGCGATCTCTTGCACTTTAGCATCCTGCATCAATTATTAAATAATCTTGGCGCAAAACGTCTCTTCGAGACTCTAAGATATGATTTTGAAAAATTGAATTTGTATCACGTGTTGATCAGATCGAAAATAAAGTAGAAAGAAAATCTTTTTGACTTTTAGAAAGATTATATCAAAACAAACCTAAAATCTTTTTGATTTTTCAAAATTTATGCTAAAACACACCAAAAATCTTTTTGTACTTTTCTTGAAATGAAATAAAATTGCAATACAAAATCAAACACTATTTTTGGTATAAGAAAGATCACTATATGAGATCATATTGGTCATAACACACTGAACTACACTTCAATTTCAATTAATTAAAACACATAAGTCATGCTGATTGCCGGTATAATTTATCCAACTTAAACTCAGACAGAATCGTACTCATAACATCTGGATATGTTAAGATATTGATTAGATTTGCTTTGACCAGTGTATCCCACACTATCAGACATACTCAGACATTTTCTGTTTTTCTTTCTTTTTCCCTTTTGTGTGATAGCATCTGTGATTTTTCACAATGCATAATATTTTTCATGATATTGTCAACTGTGTTCCATGCAAAAAGAAATAAGAACGTTAAATCGTCTACCTTAAGGTTGATCTTTCGATAGGCAGATAAGGCCTCGGATTTAACAAAATAAATAAAATAAAACAAGTTGAAATTGTATAACCCAACAACAATCAGGTCGGTACTCCCGTACACGCAGAGAAAGTCCGATGAGTTATACGAAACACCAAAGAAAATAAAGCAGAATGTCAAACGAACAACGATCAGGTCGATCTTTCGATACGCAGAGAAAGTCCGATCGTTTAACAAAATAAAGAAAATTAAACGAGTTTAAATCTTTGCAAACAGAACACATGTATACACAGTGACTTCTCAGTTTGAATTTCACACTTATCTTTCTTTTTGTGTTATGAAATATGCATCAAGATGTTATCCACATGGTCAAGCATTAGTATTTAGTGTATATCACATCTAAATAGTTTCTGATTTGCCGAGTCTACCAAGCATATCACACAATGATCTTATGGCTCTTTCATCTACTCTATCCATGAGTCAGATACGTAAGCCGATGTACCATTATTTCCCAATGATCAATTTCTCACAATTTTATATATTGTGCATGTATTCACTTGCCTTCATTATATATTTGGCATGTATTCACCTTCTCCCCATAACATGTATTTTCTCAATTACCCCCCCCCCCCACCCTTACGTACAATTCTCCCCCTTAAAATGAAAACTCTATTTTTGGATTTTCATTTTACACAAAACAAAACTCTATTTTTGGGTTTTTGAGAAAAAGTTGTAAGCAAAGAAAATTGATCAATCAACACGGATATTTTGTAGTATTAGACTTCAGAAAATATGTAGATTTAGAAAATTTGATCATGAAATTTAAATTATGCAGAATACTCCTCCATCAACAACTGTGCAATCGTCGATAGGTCTTCTAGAAGTACCTACACACTGGTTAAACTGATTAGTTCATAAATGACCCGAAGCGAATCGCTTCTGGTCAACCAGTGTCCTGATTTTGCTTAGAAACCACCTTAGGTTTCCAGTGCAGTTGTTTTGGTAATTCTGGTTTAGATGAAACAATCACAGGTGACTGTGATGATGAACCTACATTTTGAGCTTTGTGAACCATTGGAACAAAACGTTTTTGTTTATGAAAGAATGTAGGTTCAGCTTCATCAAAAACTTTGCCTTGTTCATCAAAGAACATTTGTTTGGCAGAACCACCAAACACTGGTTTCTTTTGAAACCGTTATGGTGAATCAGCAGGTAGTGGGCAATCCTTTGCCATATGCCCTGTTTGGCGACAAATATAACAAATTCATTTTGATTTGTCCCACAGTTGATGTACCTGTGAAAAATTACACATATGAATATCTCGCACATGATCAAAATGAGAATCATATACCTGATTTCTATTATCATGTACCCATTTAGATGTTGGGCTTCGAGATTGAGAACTTTCAGAAGAAATTCTATCTTTCACAAAGACCTCAGAAATCTTCCGAGCATCGACACAATGAAGAGGAAACTCTTTGTTTGAGAAAAGCTGATCAGAACATTGAGCTTGTAGAACCTCTCAGGTTGAACTTAGTCTGCTTTGAACACTTCCTTCTTCACTTGCTGCATCTTAAGTTTCTTCAAGTTTTGTGATGCAGATGCTGGAACCTTCTTAGCTTTACCATTTTGTTCATGAAAACCCAAACCAAATTTCTTTCCAGACACTCTTGCCTCAGATGTAGAATGTCCATTCTTCGCTAAACGAGAAAATTCAGCTTTCACTTCAGTTATTTTCTTCTGATTATAGAAAATGTTCTCATCAAATTCAGCTTGAAATCGAATCTTTTCACTTGACATCGCTGATTTCTCATTATCAACAGATGATGAACCAGACACAAATTTTGGAGCTGGAGGAACTGCAGATTTCTTTTCCTTCTTTTTTTTGTTCTTCTTATTTTTCTTCATTAATACAACCTTCTCTTCCTCAGTATTTGATGATGAAAACTTTGAATAATCAACCTCTTCAACTTTTTCCTTCACTTCTTTGAAAGCTTCTTTGATATGAGCAGGGGGTGATGCAGTCTTATCAAACATTTTCTCAAAATTTTCATCATTAGCTAAGAAGCTTGTGAATACTTGAGAATTTGAAACATTATTGAGTAATCTGTTAGCATCAAGAACTTGAATTTTTAGATCAGAAATTTGCTGTTGAGCCTCAGCGAATTCCTTTTCTTTGGCAATCAATCGCTTCGCAACTTTGTGAGTTTAAGATTTTTACAGGCGAAGATTATCTAATCCTTCAAACAATTCTTTCTTCAATTTATCTTCATTTCTCTTTTGAATCTCTAAATTTGCTGCTTGAACTTTATTTACACAAACCAACTCCCGCTTCTCATCCAACAACTTTTCCATGTCAACTTGATATGCTTCAATCTTAGCAGTTGATTCTTTAACATTCTTTGTAAGCAAATCAAGCTTAATTTTGGATTTATCAAATAAATTCTGAAAATCATTAGCCGTATCTTCTGCTTCATCTTTCCATTTCTTGACTTCAAACACCAACTCATCTCTTTCTTTACAGATCTTAGCTTTTGCAGTTTCAACATCCCTTTTATCTTGTTTAGAAATTTCTAAAACTTCATTCAGCAATTTGATCTCTTTAAGCAGACATTCATTCTTCACACCCAATTCCTTCTCATTTTCCTTAGAAATTCCCAACTCCGAACTAATCATTTTTAAGTCAGCAGTAACTCTTTTGACTTCTTCAATCAAAAATTATTTTTCTTTCATCAAGGCTTCAATTTTAGACTCAAATTTCTCACTCTCAGCAGCGTCATATGAACTCGAATCTGAATAATAGTCATCTTGTTCATGTGTGACAATTAATGCTGATGTATCATATCCATAATGTTGACCCCAATCATAAACACTATCATGTTGAGCTGTCAAAGCTGTTGTCTTGCTTGTGTTACTAGTAGATGGTTGAGTAAAACCAGGCTTGGGTGATTGAGTAAAACCAGGTTTGCTTGCATGTGCCTGTTGACAGTCTTTGGCAAAATGTCCAAGCTACGAACATTTATAACATTTTAACTTTGACTTGTCAAAACCCAATTTATCACCAGAAATATTTCTTCCATGTTTCTTGAGGAACCTCTTTGATCTTTGACATAACATAGCATATTGCCAAGATATATCCAATCCAGTTAGTTGATCATCATCAAGTACATCAAGATCATCGCTGGTTAACTTTGTATCAGCAACATTCTTGATAATCAAACCAAAAGATGATGAAATCAATGCACAAATCGTTTTAGCACAATCATCTGTTGATTCAGCAGAAAACGCATTCTGACTTGATGAATTTGGAATTGTAAAACTACAACCCCGTGATGAATTGTTATCAAAATTTCCAGAACTTCCAGACAAGAAAGCAACACTTGGTGCAGAACTCAGATTTGGCCTAGATTTAGCATTCATGCTTGCCGTATTCTCACCATGATACAATTCAGGATTTTGCAGAGTAGCAGTTGACTTCTTTGAGTTTAACATTTCCATTTCCCGAGCATGACGTTTTCCAGTACGCTCGTGAAACGTCATTGTAGATTAATCCTTGTCATGAGAGAGCAGCAAAACATAATTCTCCCACTTTTCAGGTAAAGCTTCCATAATCTTTTCCTTCAAATCAGCATCAGATTTCTCAATACCAACTATCTTTAATTCACTAATCAGATGGGAAAACCGTGAAACGAGAGCAGTAATGTTCTCATTTTCATAATATTGAAAATTATCAAATTCTTTATTCAGCACTTTCTTCCGACTCTTCTTGTAATCATCATTACCCTCACATCTTGCTGAGAGAGCATCCCACAATTGCTTTGATTTCTTACAAGTGCTGAATTGATGTAACAGTTCGGTAGGTAAAGCCATGGTAAGATAACCATAAACTTTCTTTACAAGTTCATAACTCTTTCTTTCAGCTGCATCAAAATCTTGAAGTTCTTTATAATCTCCATCTTCAGTTGGTCGTTCATACAACTTTCGATTCGGAATCCATAAATCAATATCATTTGTGCCGATGTATGCAGAAAATCGTTTCTTCCAATTTTGATAATCTTCTAGCTTCAAAAATTTGGGAACTTTCTGACTTGTTCCGGTTTCATTATCAAAATTCAACATGGTTTGCATCGCACTTTGCATTGCAGCAAACGCTTGAAATTTCGTTATCGTGAAGAATTAGAATTTTGATGACCGAACTTGCTCTGAACCTATCACTGATCTCCGAAACTCCTCCGAACGTTGTCCGAACCTAAAACAACACCGAACGTTCTACGAACGAACTCCGAACGTCAACCGAACTACAATAAGCTCCGAACTATCTCCGAAACATAACAAACTCCGAACCCTGACCGATCTTGAACCGAACTCTCACCGAACCTTAAGTTCGGGGCGGTTACTTCGAACCTGAACGGAGAACTCCGAACCTAGAACTCATTTTTTCAAAAACACTCGAATTATGATGAAATTTGATGAGATTTGCAGCAGTCAAACAAAAAAACTAATAAGGAACGATTTAGGAGCAATTTTGACATGAAAAACTCGACAAAAGTGATTGAAAGCACGTAGACAAACTCGAGAATCACCAAAAACGCTTCAAAAATCCGAAAATAGCAACCACAGATCAGTAGAGTGAACCAGAAAGCTCTGATACCACTTGAAAATGCGTGAGCATCGGATCATCTACTTGATCTAGCTAATCGGACATCGAAACGTAATTAACCGATTGTTTTATTGATCACAACGAACAATTACAATCAGTAAAACACTCAGAAATAACACAGAGAAAACACTCTCAGAAACACACACTTAAGAAATCTCACACGCTCATAACCCTGAACTACAACGTCCAAGCTTCTATATATATGCAGCTGACCAAGCCTTGTCCGAACCTCAGGTTCGGCCAGTCCGAACTCTAGGTTCGGACCTGGTTCGGCCACTCAGACTTTGAGTTGAACTTGAACATTGCTTGATACTTCACACGACGCACATATCAGGTATCAACAAACTCCCCCTCGTCGTGTGCAGTATCTCTTCAACATCATCAAATCTGTATCTTCAATCAAGCTCCCCCTCACGTGCAGAATCCGTTCGTCCAATGAAATGAATCTTCGAACAAACTCCTCCTCAACTCGATCGTAGCTTAATCTTGAATACTTTGACGACATCTGATGTTTCTCTAATCTTTTATTAACAACCTTTAGAAGACTTGAAGTTGCGATCTCTTGCACTTTAGCATCCTGCATCAATTATTAAATAATCTTGGCGCAAAACGTCTCTTCGAGACTCTAAGATATGATTTTGAAAAATTGAATTTGTATCACGTGTTGATCAGATCGAAAATAAAGTAGAAAGAAAATCTTTTTGACTTTTAGAAAGATTATATCAAAACAAACCTAAAATTCTTTGATTTTTCAAAATTTATGCTAAAACACACCAAAAATCTTTTTGTACTTTTCTTGAAATGAAATAAAATTGCAATACAAAATCAAACACTATTTTTGGTATAAGAAAGATCACTATATGAGATCATATTGGTCATAACACACTGAACTACACTTCAATTTCAATTAATTGAAACACATAAGTCATGCTGATTGCCGGTATAATTTATCCAACTTAAACTCAGACAGAATCGTACTCATAACATCTGGATATGTTAAGATATTGATTAGATTTGCTTTGACCAGTGTATCCCACACTATCAGACATACTCAGACATTTTCTGTTTTTCTTTCTTTTTCCCTTTTGTGTGATAGCATCTGTGATTTTTCACAATGCATAATATTTTTCATGATATTGTCAACTGTGTTCCATGCAAAAAGAAATAAGAACGTTAAATCGTCTACCTTAAGGTTGATCTTTCGATAGGCAGATAAGGCCTCGGATTTAACAAAATAAATAAAATAAAACAAGTTGAAATTGTATAACCCAACAACAATCAGGTCGGTACTCCCGTACACGCAGAGAAAGTCCGATGAGTTATACGAAACACCAAAGAAAATAAAGCAGAATGTCAAACGAACAACGATCAGGTCGATCTTTCGATACGCAGAGAAAGTCCGATCGTTTAACAAAATAAAGAAAATTAAACGAGTTTAAATCTTTGCAAACAGAACACATGTATACACAGTGACTTCTCAGTTTGAATTTCACACTTATCTTTCTTTTTGTGTTATGAAATATAAATCAAGATGTTATCCACATGGTCAAGCATTAGTATTTAGTGTATATCACATCTAAATAGTTTCTGATTTGCCGAGTCTACCAAGCATATCACACAATGATCTTATGGCTCTTTCATCTACTCTATCCATGAGTCAGATACGTAAGCCGATGTACCATTATTTCCCAATGATCAATTTCTCACAATTTTATATATTGTGCATGTATTCACTTGCCTTCATTATATATTTGGCATGTATTCACCTTCTCCCCATAACATGTATTTTCTCAATTACCCCCCCCCCCCCCACCCTTACGTACAATTCTCCCCCTTAAAATGAAAACTCTATTTTTGGATTTTCATTTTACACAAAACAAAACTCTATTTTTGGGTTTTTGAGAAAAAGTTGTAAGCAAAGAAAATTGATCAATCAACACGGATATTTTGTAGTATTAGACTTCAGAAAATATGTAGATTTAGAAAATTTGATCATGAAATTTAAATTATGCAGAATACTCCTCCATCAACAACTGTGCAATCGTCGATAGGTCTTCTAGAAGTACCTACACACTGGTTAAACTGATTAGTTCATAAATGACCCGAAGCGAATCGCTTCTGGTCAACCAGTGTCCTGATTTTGCTTAGAAACCACCTTAGGTTTCCAGTGCAGTTGTTTTGGTAATTCTGGTTTAGATGAAACAATCACAGGTGACTGTGATGATGAACCTACATTTTGAGCTTTGTGAACCATTGGAACAAAACGTTTTTGTTTATGAAAGAATGTAGGTTCAGCTTCATCAAAAACTTTGCCTTGTTCATCAAAGAACATTTGTTTGGCAGAACCACCAAACACTGGTTTCTTTTGAAACCGTTATGGTGAATCAGCAGGTAGTGGGCAATCCTTTGCCATATGCCCTGTTTGGCGACAAATATAACAAATTCATTTTGATTTGTCCCACAGTTGATGTACCTGTGAAAAATTACACATATGAATATCTCGCACATGATCAAAATGAGAATCATATACCTGATTTCTGTTATCATGTACCCATTTAGATGTTGGGCTTCGAGATTGAGAACTTTCAGAAGAAATTCTATCTTTCACAAAGACCTCAGAAATCTTCCGAGCATCGACACAATGAAGAGGAAACTCTTTGTTTGAGAAAAGCTGATCAGAACATTGAGCTTGTAGAACCTCTCAGGTTGAACTTAGTCTGCTTTGAACACTTCCTTCTTCACTTGCTGCATCTTAAGTTTCTTCAAGTTTTGTGATGCAGATGCTGGAACCTTCTTAGCTTTACCATTTTGTTCATGAAAACCCAAACCAAATTTCTTTCCAGACACTCTTGCCTCAGATGTAGAATGTCCATTCTTCGCTAAACGAGAAAATTCAGCTTTCACTTCAGTTATTTTCTTCTGATTATAGAAAATGTTCTCATCAAATTCAGCTTGAAATCGAATCTTTTCACTTGACATCGCTGATTTCTCATTATCAACAGATGATGAACCAGACACAAATTTTGGAGCTGGAGGAACTGCAGATTTCTTTTCCTTCTTTTTTTTGTTCTTCTTATTTTTCTTCATTAATACAACCTTCTCTTCCTCAGTATTTGATGATGAAAACTTTGAATAATCAACCTCTTCAACTTTTTCCTTCACTTCTTTGAAAGCTTCTTTGATATGAGCAGGGGGTGATGCAGTCTTATCAAACATTTTCTCAAAATTTTCATCATTAGCTAAGAAGCTTGTGAATACTTGAGAATTTGAAACATTATTGAGTAATCTGTTAGCATCAAGAACTTGAATTTTTAGATCAGAAATTTGCTGTTGAGCCTCAGCGAATTCCTTTTCTTTGGCAATCAATCGCTTCGCAACTTTGTGAGTTTAAGATTTTTACAGGCGAAGATTATCTAATCCTTCAAACAATTCTTTCTTCAATTTATCTTCATTTCTCTTTTGAATCTCTAAATTTGCTGCTTGAACTTTATTTACACAAACCAACTCCCGCTTCTCATCCAACAACTTTTCCATGTCAACTTGATATGCTTCAATCTTAGCAGTTGATTCTTTAACATTCTTTGTAAGCAAATCAAGCTTAATTTTGGATTTATCAAATAAATTCTGAAAATCATTAGCCGTATCTTCTGCTTCATCTTTCCATTTCTTGACTTCAAACACCAACTCATCTCTTTCTTTACAGATCTTAGCTTTTGCAGTTTCAACATCCCTTTTATCTTGTTTAGAAATTTCTAAAACTTCATTCAGCAATTTGATCTCTTTAAGCAGACATTCATTCTTCACACCCAATTCCTTCTCATTTTCCTTAGAAATTCCCAACTCCGAACTAATCATTTTTAAGTCAGCAGTAACTCTTTTGACTTCTTCAATCAAAAATTATTTTTCTTTCATCAAGGCTTCAATTTTAGACTCAAATTTCTCACTCTCAGCAGCGTCATATGAACTCGAATCTGAATAATAGTCATCTTGTTCATGTGTGACAATTAATGCTGATGTATCATATCCATAATGTTGACCCCAATCATAAACACTATCATGTTGAGCTGTCAAAGCTGTTGTCTTGCTTGTGTTACTAGTAGATGGTTGAGTAAAACCAGGCTTGGGTGATTGAGTAAAACCAGGTTTGCTTGCATGTGCCTGTTGACAGTCTTTGGCAAAATGTCCAAGCTACGAACATTTATAACATTTTAACTTTGACTTGTCAAAACCCAATTTATCACCAGAAATATTTCTTCCATGTTTCTTGAAGAACCTCTTTGATCTTTGACATAACATAGCATATTGCCAAGATATATCCAATCCAGTTAGTTGATCATCATCAAGTACATCAAGATCATCGCTGGTTAACTTTGTATCAGCAACATTCTTGATAATCAAACCAAAAGATGATGAAATCAATGCACAAATCGTTTTAGCACAATCATCTGTTGATTCAGCAGAAAACGCATTCGGACTTGATGAATTTGGAATTGTAAAACTACAACCCCGTGATGAATTGTTATCAAAATTTCCAGAACTTCCAGACAAGAAAGCAACACTTGGTGCAGAACTCAGATTTGGCCTAGATTTAGCATTCATGCTTGCCGTATTCTCACCATGATACAATTCAGGATTTTGCAGAGTAGCAGTTGACTTCTTTGAGTTTAACATTTCCATTTCCCGAGCATGACGTTTTCCAGTACGCTCGTGAAACGTCATTGTAGATTAATCCTTGTCATGAGAGAGCAGCAAAACATAATTCTCCCACTTTTCAGGTAAAGCTTCCATAATCTTTTCCTTCAAATCAGCATCAGATTTCTCAATACCAACTATCTTTAATTCACTAATCAGATGGGAAAACCGTGAAACGAGAGCAGTAATGTTCTCATTTTCATAATATTGAAAATTATCAAATTCTTTATTCAGCACTTTCTTCCGACTCTTCTTGTAATCATCATTACCCTCACATCTTGCTGAGAGAGCATCCCACAATTGCTTTGATTTCTTACAAGTGCTGAATTGATGTAACAGTTCGGTAGGTAAAGCCATGGTAAGATAACCATAAACTTTCTTTACAAGCTCATAACTCTTTCTTTCAGCAGCATCAAAATCTTGAAGTTCTTTATAATCTCCATCTTCAGTTGGTCGTTCATACAACTTTCGATTCGGAATCCATAAATCAATATCATTTGTGCCGATGTATGCAGAAAATCGTTTCTTCCAATTTTGATAATCTTCTAGCTTCAAAAATTTGGGAACTTTCTGACTTGTTCCGGTTTCATTATCAAAATTCAACATGGTTTGCATCGCACTTTGCATTGCAGCAAACGCTTGAAATTTCGTTATCGTGAAGAATTAGAATTTTGATGACCGAACTTGCTCTGAACCTATCACTGATCTCCGAAACTCCTCCGAACGTTGTCCGAACCTAAAACAACACCGAACGTTCTACGAACGAACTCCGAACGTCAACCGAACTACAATAAGCTCCGAACTATCTCCGAAACATAACAAACTCCGAACCCTGACCGATCTTGAACCGAACTCTCACCGAACCTTAAGTTCGGGGCGGTTACTTCGAACCTGAACGGAGAACTCCAAACCTAGAACTCATTTTTTCAAAAACACTCGAATTATGATGAAATTTGATGAGATTTGCAGCAGTCAAACAAAAAAACTAATAAGGAACGATTTAGGAGCAATTTTGACATGAAAAACTCGACAAAAGTGATTGAAAGCACGTAGACAAACTCGAGAATCACCAAAAACGCTTCAAAAATCCGAAAATAGCAACCACAGATCAGTAGAGTGAACCAGAAAGCTCTGATACCACTTGAAAATGCGTGAGCATCGGATCATCTACTTGATCTAGCTAATCGGACATCGAAACGTAATTAACCGATTGTTTTATTGATCACAACGAACAATTACAATCAGTAAAACACTCAGAAATAACACAGAGAAAACACTCTCAGAAACACACACTTAAGAAATCTCACACGCTCATAACCCTGAACTACAACGTCCAAGCTTCTATATATATGCAGCTGACCAAGCCTTGTCCGAACCTCAGGTTCGGCCAGTCCGAACTCTAGGTTCGGACCTGGTTCGGCCACTCAGACTTTGAGTTGAACTTGAACATTGCTTGATACTTCACACGACGCACATATCAGGTATCAACAAACTCCCCCTCGTCGTGTGCAGTATCTCTTCAACATCATCAAATCTGTATCTTCAATCAAGCTCCCCATCAAGTGCAGAATCCGTTCGTCCAATGATATGAATCTTCGAACAAACTCCTCCTCAAGTCGACCGTAGCTTAATCTTGATACTTTTAAGACATTTGAGGTTTCTCTGATCTTTTATCAACAACCTTCAGAAGACTTGAAGTTGCGATCTCTTGCACTTTAGCATCCTGCATCAATTATTAAATAATCTTAGCGCAAAACGTCTCTTCGAGACTCCAAGATATGATTTTGAAAAATTGAATTTTGTATCACATGTTGATCAGATCGAAAATAAAGCAGAAACAAAATCTTTTTGACTTTTAGAAAGATTATATCAAAACAAACCTAAAATCTTTTTGATTTTTCAAAGTTTATACTAAAAACACCAAAAATCTTTTTGTACTTTTCTTAAATTGAAATAAAATTGCAATACATAATCAAACACTATTTTTGGTATAAGAAAGATCACTATTTGGGATCATATTGGTCATAACATACTGAACTACACTTCAATTTCAATTAATTGAAACACATAAGTCATGCTGATTGCCGGTATAATTTGTCCAACTTAAACTCAGACACAATCGTACTCATAACATCTGGATATGTTAAGATATTGATTAGATTTGTTTTGACCAGTGTATCCCACACTATCAAACATACTCAGACATTTTCGGTTTTTCTTTCTTTTTCCCTTTTGTGTGATAGCATCTATGATTTTTCACAATGCATAATATTTTTCATGATATTGTCAACTGTGTTCCATGCAAAAAGAAAAAGAACGTTAAATCGTCTACCTTAAGGTCAATCTTTCGATACGCAGATAAGGTCTCATATTTAACAAAATAAAGAAAATAAAACAAGTTGAAATTGTATAACCCAACAATAATCAGGTCGGTACTCCCGTACACGCAGAGAAAGTCCGATGAGTTATACGAAACACCAAAGAAAATAAAGCAGAATGTCAAACGAACAACGATCAGGTCGATCTTTCGATACGCAGAGAAAGTCCGATCGTTTGAAAAAATAAAGAAAATCAAACAAGTTTAAATCTTTGCAAAATAAACACATGTGTACACAGTGACTTCTCAGTTTAAATTTCACACTTATTTTTCTTTTCGTGTCATGAAATATGCATCAAGTGTTATCCACATGGTCAAACATTAGTATTCAATTTATATCACATCTGAATACTTTCTGATTCGCTGAGTATTTAATGTATACACAATGACTTCTCAGTTTGAACTTCTCTCATTTCTACACTTTTCTGTGTGTGAGTTAGAGAGAGAAACTAGAGAGAGTCTTTGTAATCTTCAAGTGATTCAATAAGACTTCTCTTATTTACTTCTCGTGTTCACTAGATTGATCAAAGCATGCAGTAGTAAGATCGTATCTCGGTTTTACAAGTGGTATCAGAGAATTTGGTTGCTCAAGTGTTGTGTTTTTAATCAAATTCGGATTTCTAGTGAGAGAGAGTGGGTGTTTCTTCATTTTTCATCGAATTCGTTCAATTCTGAGTGTTTCTGGTGCTAAACTTGATTTCTGAACCTTCCTATTGTGTTTTCGCATCTTACTGTAGCAAATTCTAGCTTAAAACTGTCAAATTCTGAAAAATCAGTCGAAAATGTCGTGGTACGCCGGATTAACATTCTAGTACGCCGTTTGGTACGCAAGGAAATCTTCATCTGAAAAGTGGTACACTGCTTGTACCCTCCCTAGTACGCAAGGCAATCTTCAAAGTTGGTACGCGACGGGTACTTGGTGGTACGCTGACAGTTACACTGTACCAAAGTGGTACGCTGGTGAATCTGGTCCGTTTAGTGGTACGTTGCATTTGTGGTCCGCGGGTGGTCTGTTGATGATTTGTGATACGTTGATTAACAGGACGGTATGCTGAGAAGAGATCTGGTCCGCTGAGAAAGATTTTGGTCCGCTGGCAGAAAAGTGACTTTCACTAATGACGTAACTTGAGAACCGTTAAGAGTTATGGAACCCAATACCAGCCAAAACGACCGTCTCGACGAGATCTAGACTTTTACTCGCCTAACGCCCAGTACCCTCTGTTTTGATACCCAAAATCCGCTTGGAAGACCTTCATTTTTGAGTTTAAAGTTTTTGAAGTATCATTTTTTGGTGAAAATGTCTGATTTTCAAGCGTTCGCTGCTATGCAAAGTGCAATGCAAGCCTTGCTCAACTTCGATAACGAAATTGGAACAAGCCAGAAAGTTCCCAAATTGATAAAGCTGGAGGATTATCACAATTGGAAACAAAGGTTTGCTGCTTACATCAACACAAATAATGTTTATTTATGGATTCTAATTCGCAAGCTTTACATGCATCCAAAGGAAGATGGAGATTTTAAACAAATTCACAATTTCGATGCTACTGAAAGAAAACTCTATGAGCTTGAAGAAAAAGCTTTTGGTTATCTAACAATGGCTTTGCCCACTGAATTTTTGCATCAGTTCAGTACCTGCAAAAAGTCAAAACAGTTGTGGGATGCACTATCTGCAAGATGTGAAGGCAATGATCAATACAAGAAGAGTAGAAGAAAAGTGCTGAAGAAAGAATTTGAAAATTTTCAACACTGTGATAAAGAAAATATTCCTGCACTTGTATCCAGATTTTCACATCTAATCAGTGAAATGAAAGTGGTGAACATTGAAAAGACCGATGAGGAACTGAAAGAGAAACTGATGGAAGCTTTACCAGAAAAGTGGGAGAATTATGTTCTACTACTTACTCATGATAAGGACTACTCAACATTGTCATATCATGATTTAACCGGGAAGTTGCATGCTAGAGAAATGAAAATGATGACATCCAACAAATCAATTGCTCAATTACAAAATCTGGAATTATATCATGGTCAAAATTCTGCAAGCATCAATGCAAAGTCTAAATTATCTAGTTTTGATTCATCAAATCCACCTCAAATAGAATTAATTGCTGGTCATGGTTCAGGAAATTCTGCAAATTCATCAAGAGGGTGTAACTTCACTATTCCAAATCATTCAAGTCAGAGTTCATCTTCTGCAAAAACACCGGATGAACATTTGGCATTAATATCTGCTTTATTATCTTCATATTATGGATTGCTGAATGGTGGTTTGACAACATCTAACTTGATTGAAGAAGATTTTATTCGGATCGATCCAGATAATCTTGAACAAATGAATATTAATTGGCAACTTGCAATGTTAGCTCAAAGAGTTAAAAGATTCAAGAAGAAGACCGGATTCCAAAGTTTAAATCCGAACGGCAAGGTTAGCATAGATAAATCAAAGGCAAAATGTTTTAAAATGTTCTAATCATGGACATTTTGCTCGTGAATGTTCAAAATCAAATGCTTCTTCATCAAAGTCTCTAACAGCTTTGGTGTCTCAAGTCGATAAATAATATAACTGGGGACGAATTTCCGAGCCAATTGCTTTAACAACTATTACTTCTGAGTCAAAGTCACTAACATCGAATGAAGATTATGATTGGGCTGTCGACTTTCCTAATAAGCCTGCACTTTTTGCTCCATCTGCGATGATTGCTCAAATTGTTCATAGTGATGATGAAGTAGAAGTAACTGACTCTGAATCTGAAACCAGTAGTTTTGAAACTAGTGGTTATCAATCGGTCTGTAAATTTTGTTCACAAAAAGATAAAAGGATTCAGAGTGTGGTAAAGACAAATGAGTTATTGGTTGCTGATTATGAGAAGAAGATTGAAGAATTGAGTGATGAAAAGAAAAGATTGGAAGGTATAATCCAAGAGTTAGTCGTTCAGAAAGAAAAGTTTTCAGATTTTCAAGTAGAGGTAATTGAAAAAGAGTTGAAATTTCAAAGTCTTGAAAAAGAGTTTGAACAGAAATTTACAAAATTATCTGAAGCAAATGTGGAATTAGCCAAGGAAGTTAAAAAATGGAAGGCAGAAGAGAAGGATGTTGAACACGATTTCAATGATTTATTTGAAAAGTCCAAGATTAAGCTTGATATGCTGACTAAGACTTCTGATGACTCTGCTGCCAAAGTTGAGTCATATCAAAGTGATATGGAAAAGTTGTTAGATGAGAAGCAGGAATTGGTAAGAGTGAACAAATTGCAAAATGTAAATTAAAATATTCAGAAATGAAATGAAGATAAGTTGCAGAAGGAATTGTAGGCTGGATTAAATGAGTTGAGGTTGCAAAAGTATGAAACTCATAAAGTGGCAAAGAAGTTAATTGCAACGGAAAAAGAATTGGCTGAAGCTCAATAGAAAATTTATGATCTAAAAATTCAAGTGATCGATGCAAACCGTTTGCTGAACAATGTCACAAATTCTACATCCTTTACAAGTTTCTTGGCCAAAGATGGAAATTTTGAGAAAATGTTTAACAAAACAGTATCACCACCAGGAAGTCTCAAAGAAGGTGTTAATGATTTGAAGGAAAAGGAAGAAACTGGTGATTATTCTGAATTTGGTGATAAGAAATTCAATGAGGAGAAGGTTGTAGAGTCAAGGAAATAACAGAACGCTGAAAAAGATATGTCTGATTCTCCAGCTACTGAAGAAGAGAAGTCAGCAAGTTCAACTGAGAAGAGTGCTATTGATGAAAGAATCTTCTATGAACAAAAGAATGTTAAAGCAGTGAAAGCTGAATTTTCTCGTCTTGCAAAGAATGGACATAAATCATTTGGTTCTGAAGAAAAAGTTTCGGGTAAACATGTTGGGTTGGGTTTCAAGACCAAGAATGTTAAAGTTGATGGGTCTCAAGGTTCAAAACAACAAAATTTGAAGCAAGTCAAGTTGAAGCAAGTAAAGAAAGATGTTTTTAAAGCTGACAAGGTGCAACCCGAGAGGTATTACAAACTCAAGGGTTCGGAACAAATATTTTCTGATAAAGAACCTCCACTCCATTGTGTGGATGCTCAGAAAATTGCCCAAGTTTTTGTCAAGAATGTTGATCTGAAGAGCAAGAAGCCACAAGTTGCTACATATTCTTCAGGAGGATCAAATTCGGCTCCCAAAAGCCCAACATCAAAATGGGTACATGATCATTGTTTTCAGGTATTCGATAATTTTTATGATCATTTTGGAGATGCTATATGCTGTGAAGCTTTGCAGAGACCGAAGAGGAAAAATGTAAACAATTGTTTGTGTTACAATTGCCGACAAAAAGGGCATATGGCACAAGATTGTCATGTCACTTCTGCTTCTAGTTCAAGGAAAAGACAGGTTCCTTATGTTGGTAAATCTGCCAAATACAGATTTATTGATGAATATGGCAGAGTATTTTATGAATTTCAACCGACATATTTTAAACATTAAAGAAGATTTTTACTTAAATTTCAAAATGATTCATCTGTCGGTTGTTCGTCACAATCCACTGTGATGGGTTCATCAGATACTGATTTACCAAACCAACAAACTTGGAAACCTAAAGTGGTTTCAAAAGGGATCCAGGACACTGGTCGACCAGAAGCGATTCGCTTCGGGTCATTTATAAACTGATGTGTTTGACCAGTGTGCAGGTACTTCTAGAAGACCTATCGGTGATTGAAAAGTTGCTGATGGAGGAGTATTTTGCTGATTTAAGTTAAATTACATGTGCCATCAAATTTCAAAACCTGAAATTTTTCTGGAATCTAAAGCGGAAAGGTATCCATGTAGAAAGATCAATTTTCTTTCTTTTACATTTAGTATGTATTTTAGGGGGAGAAAATTGAAAAACCAAAAATAGTTTCTTTGTGTTTTTATTAAAATGAAAAATCCAAAAATAGAGTTTTCATTTTAAGGGGGAGAAAAACGGAAAAATACAAAAACATTGAAAAACAGAAGAATACAAAAACATTGGAAAATAAGAAATTGTATTCAACATGATTAAGAAATGATGGTACATTGGCTTACGTGTCTGACTCATGGATAAATTAGATGAAAAAGCCATAAGATCATTGTTCGATGTGCTTGGTAGGCTCGACATTAAGTCAGAAAGTATTCAAATGTGATATGCATTAAATACTAATGCTTGGCCAAGTGGAAAACATCTTGAAGCATGTCTCTAGATATTGAAAAGATATGTGAAAAATAAAAATGAGAAGTCACTGTGTAAACATGTGTTCATTTTGCAAAGATTTAAACTTGTTTGATTTTCTTTATTTTGTCAAACGATCGGACTTTCTCTGCGTGGCCACAATATCGACCTGATTGTTGTTCGTTTGATGTTCTGCTTTATTTTCTTTTGTGTTTCGTATAACTCATCTGACTTTCTCTGCGTATACGGAAGTATCGACCTGATTGTTGTTGAGTTATACAATTTCAACTTGTTTTATTTTCTTATTTTGTTAAATCCGAGACCTTATCTGCGTATCGAAAGATCGACCTTAAGGTAGACGATTTAACGTTCTTATTTCTTTTTGCATGGAACATAGTTGACGATATCATGAATACAATCATCATGTGTTAAATCACAAATGAAATCACAAAGTGTGATATAAAAAACATATCTGAGTGTGTATGATAGTGTGGGGTACACTGGTTAAAGCAATCTAATCAATACAATAACATATCCAGATGTTATGAGTATGATTGTGCCTGAGTTTAAGATGGACAAATTATACCAGCAATCGACATGACTTATGTGATGAAGTAATTGAAATTGAAGTGTCGTTCAGCATTTTATGTTCAATATGATCCCAAGTTGTGATCTTTCTCGCAAAAGACAATAATAGTGTCTGATTCTGTATTGCATTTATGTTTCATATCTGAAAATTCCAAAAAGTTTTTAGGTGTGTTTTAACATAATCTTAGAAAAATAAAAAAAAAAATCGGTGTGTTTTGATATAAAGTTTCAAAAAGCCAAAAAGATTTTGTTTCTTATTTGTTTTCGACCGATCGATATGTGATACGAAATCAAATTTCAAATCTATATCTTGGATTCTCGAAGAGAAGTTTTGCGCCAACATTAAATTAATTTTCAAAGGAAAAAGGAAACCGCGTTTCTGTCTTATGAAATTGCAGGTTATGTGTATCAAGAATCAAGAATGGTGAAAGGGAGAGTTTGAAGTATCTTTCACAAGTGGATCTTGAAGATCAAAGATTATTCAAGAGTGATCTAGCCATGCAAGCTCTATTTCTGACAAGATTACAAGTTGAAGATCGGATGCAGCAATGTTGAAGATTGAAGACTGAAGTTTAGTTAGAGAATAGATACAATACACGTTAAGGGGGAGTTTGTTAGAGCATATTCCTATGCTATAATGTGTCTTGTGTATTGTATTTAGATTAGAGCAAGTTTGTGAGTTGTAGTGGCAATATCAATGGTGTCGTACCAACTGGTACACCATACCAATTGGTACGCCCGTACCAATTGGTCCACCGGTTGGTACGTAGGATAGAGTGTCACTAACTATAAATACCGTGTGTTAGAATGATAGCTTAGAACTTCTGTCATTTCTACACTTTTCTGTGTGTGAGTTAGAGAGAGTCTTTGTAATCTTCAAGTGATTCAATAAGAATTCTCTTATTTACTTCTCGTGTTCACTAGATTGATCAAAGCATGCAGTAGTAAGATCGTATATCGGTTTTACAGTAATTCACGAAGCCGGATCTTAAAGTGGTTACCTTTAGTTTACATAAGTTAAAACCAACATCCGTTAGCATATTTTAGTTCTAGTAATCTAGTTTCAAATCAACCAACCCAAAATTTACAGCTAAGAGGCACTTTTTCATTTTCGTAATTTAGGTCAAATAATTAAGTTAATTTAGATCGTAGTTAATCAATTAGCAAGTAACCACTAATTCCCTTGGTTCGATACCCTAACTTCCACTATTGCAAATCTTAATAAAGTTGGGGATTTGTAACGGTCGCGACAAACCGTTATCAAATTGGCGCCTTTGTCGGGGAATCGTGCGCTTGTTTGTTAGTTCATTTATTTGTTTTTAGTTATCAAAAAAATTTGCAAAAATCCAAAAATAGTGTTTTATTCTTTTTCCTGCATTTTATTCTATTTTTTAAGAAAAAATAATTAAAAATTCGGAGTTTCTGTCTGAATCGTGTCGCGAGACCTCTCCTCAAGTACCTCGCCCCACGATAGGATCGATTTGGACAGAAATTTTGTCATTTTTGGACCCCCAACTTTGTGTTTCGTTGCTTCTAACGTGTTCTTTTCAACCTCTAGAGCAGTGCTACGTGACCCGTTTGCGTTGTTTTGACTGTTTTGCAGGTTTGTGCAAGTTTTATGCATACTAGGTACTCGCAAAAGAACTCACCGTTGATTTACAATCCAAAAATTGAAAGGACAGCTCGGCAGAACCGGGCGGAGCAAAGAAGTAGAAGAAACATGGGGAACCAACCACATAACTAACAATAACCATTCATCCCACCCCAAAATGACCCCAATCTACAAAACCAACCACAAGAACCGCAACCTCAACCACAAAACCTACAAAATGAACAAGCCTTCCAAAGACAATAATTTCCCAACCTTGATAACCCGATCAATGGGCGACCGAGGCACACCACTCGTCTCAGTCCTCACATCATGAGGCGGAAGACCTCCGTTACCGTGGTAGACAACCGATTCCACCACCACAGCAACCACCCATATATCGCCAAGCTCCATAACAACCACCTCCTCCACAACAGCCACCCCAACTCAATTATCAACAACCCCCACCACAACAATTCTACCATGCAAACCAACCCAATATATGGCAAAATCCAATGTTTGAGCAGCAAGGGTATGGATATGCAGATGCAGGCAATGGGGGTCAACAAGATTGGAAACAACAGGAAGAGCAATGAGATCAAGAGTGGTACGACCCTGATGAAGACAATGGGTACCAATACAGAGGTCAACCGGAGGTTCCAGCTAACCCACGACGACAACAACCTCCGGTTAACCCTCAACCAGTGTGCCAGAATCAATCTCAAAGGGGTGTACCACACGTTCCTAACAATCAAGGAAGAAATTAGATTCATATGGAAGGAGGAGTTCCAAGGATAGTGACACCAGCTCGAGCTCAAGGAGTGGAGAGTCATTTCAAGCCGATCATTATGCTGAATTCATCAGCGGTTTTAACCCCAATTTTACAAAGTGGCAGGGCTTTTGAGGTGAATCCTCGGTATTTGGGGTTCTTAGTTTCTTACCTGAGTTCTATGGAAAGAGGACAGAGGAGCCATACATCCATCTAGCATCCTTCGCATCTACTTGCAGTACAACTGGAGCCACTGGATTTACAACTGACGATGTCAAGTTGATGATGTTTTCATTCACACTTAAGGATCGGGCTCGGCGGTGGTTTAATAGTTTACCCGCTGCTAGCATACATACATGGGCAGAGTTGCAAGAAGCATTCTTGGATGAATATTATCCTATGAGCAAGACCAGTGAGGGCCGAACAGTTATAAGAGGTTTTCAGCAATCATCAGGGGAGCCTTTTCATGAAGCTTTTACTAGATTTAAAGAACTTTTACGAAAATGTCCTCATCATGGTTTTGAAATGTGGGATCTAATTCATTGTTTTTATGATGGTTTGTTCTAGGATGACGCTCGAGATCTACTCTCAATCAGCAATGGAACGTTTCTCACAAATCCTGAGGCGGATGATTGGGCTCACATGGAGCGTCTGTCTATAACATCAAAGGGACATGCCCATTCAGCTAGAAGACCGAAGTCAGCACTAAAGGCAATTGACTACATTGCGGAGGAGAAGTATGAGAACCTGGAGAAGAAGTACGCGTAATTGGAGAAACAGTTTACTCAACTCAAGGTTGGTGGTGGGAGTGAGGAAGCAAAAGCAACATCAGCATTTGTAGTTTGCGCAACATGCGGAGAGTTGGGACACTATGCGAATCAGTGTCCTGCTATGGGTAGCGGGGAGGAGGATGTGAGCTATGTTCAAGGAAAACCATTAGATTTCAACTCCAACACCTATCATCCGAACATGCGAAATCATGCAAACTTCAGGTATGGAAATGCAAATAATCAATTGAATCCTGATTTTCAAGGTTCTTATGGGCAGGGTGGAGGACAGCAGTACCCACAATCCCAAAATCGCCAAGAGAACAATTCGGGAGGCTACCAACGGAACAACTACAACCGAGGTGGAAGTCAGCAACAAAGGAATACTCAACAGCAACAACCAAATCAAGAAGCCGGATTAGTGCGCAACTTGCAGCGATGATGGAAGCTATTAAGGGAATGGATAGGAAGCATGAAGACGCGCTCAAGGAGTTGCGGGAGTTCAAGAAGGAAACTGAGATTAGAAACAAGTCGGTGGACACATTGGAGAGGCAAGTCGGCCAATTAGCCGATCAGTTATCACGACGAGACCATGGTAAGTTACCCAGTGACACGAATCTCAACCCACAACATCAGGCATCTAGTTCAAAAATTCAAGACATGTGCCAATCAACAAAGTCACCACGTTGTGGTCAGGTAAGTTAGTAGATAATAAGGTGGGGACACCTCCTGTAACAGCCCAGACCCGTCACACCAAGATATTGTCCGCTTTGGCAGCCGGCATGCCCTCAGGCATCCGCCCCTCACGGTTTTAAAACCCGTCTTGGTGGGGGAGGTATCCACACCCTTATAAAGGCATGGTTAGTTCCCCTCCCCACCAATGTGGGATGTTACAATCCTCCCCCCCCCCCCCTTACGGGACCAGCGTCCTCGCTGGCACACTGGCCGACGACCGGCTCTGATACCATCTGTAACAGCCCAGACCCGTCGCACCAAGATATTGTCCGCTTTGGCAGCCGGCATGCCCTCAGGCATCCGCCCCTCACGGTTTTAAAACGCGTCTTGGTGGGGGAGGTATCCACACCCTTATAAAGGCATGCTTAGTTCCCCTCCCCACCAATGTGGGATGTTACACCTCCAACGCAAGTTGATGGGGGTGGTTGAGGATTGGGTAAGTGATGATGAAGAGGAAATTTTTGAGAATGAAAAACTGGTTGAAAATGAACCTGTAAGCCCTAAGAGTAAAAAACGTGTCACTTTTCAAGAGTCAAAAAATAGGGTAATGGGTGAGAATCAAAAAGACGCAAAGGAAGAGGGTGTGGAGGTTAATACCATCCCTTTTCCTAAAGCATTAATTGAACCGGGAAAACAAAAAGAGTTGGGAAAAAGGGGGCCGCATCAAGAGGAAATGTGGGATGTATTTAAACTAGTAAAAATTAATTTACCCCTCTTGGATGAAATTAAACAAATTCCGGCCTATGCAAAGTACCTGAAAGAATTGTGCACTCAAAAGCGTAATTACAAAATTCCAAAACAACTTGATGCAAATTCAGAAGTGAATGCCATTATTTCGGGTATTTTGCCTCAAAGTTACAAGATCCAGGGGCAGCAATGATTTCGATTCAAGTTGGTAATTTTCAAATGACCTGTGCCCTCCTGGATCTTGGAGTTAGTGTCAGTATACTACCGGGGAGCTTGTACGTTCAGTACGATTTTGGACCTTTGAAAAAAGCCAACACTACGGTGATTTTGGCTGACATGACCCCAAAGCTACCCCGGAAAGTGTTAACAGATGTCATTGTCAAGGTTGATGAATTTTTCAATCCTGTACACTTTCTGATTTTAGATTACGTGTCAATCGATATGGATTCTCAACCAACGGTAATTTTGGGTCGACCATTTTTAGCCACGAGCCATACAAAAATTGATTGTAAACTGGGCCCCGTTGACATGACATTCGGTAATTGTAAAATAAGCTTAAGTATTTTTGGCAATGTAACTGACCCTCGGGAAGACGACGAATGCTTCCGAGCAGACGTTGTTAATGGAACTGTCTCTCCTTATTTTGCTTGCAATGAGGAAGATGGAACCACCGGGGAGTGTGCTATTTTTGGCAGGAAAATGCAGGTGTAGTGAAAGAGCTGGGGGAAGAAGAAGAGAGACAGGAGCTGCTAGCCGTTCAGGAGCGAAGACCGCATTGGTCTTATCATGTGGAGAGTTTGTCGGACCACATCGACTCAAAATTGAAACCATCACTTGAATCACCTCCTAATTTAGAATTAAAAGAATTGCCAAAACATTTGAAATATGCATTTATTGGTGATAATAACAAACTTCCAGTTATCATTGCTGCAGGTTTATCTGAAGAGCAGGAAAGTGCTTTGATGAAGGTGTTGGCTAAGAGGAGAGTAGCGATAGGATGGACGATCGCGGATCTAAAGGGCATCAGTCCCTCAATTGTGATGCACAAAATAATCACCAAAGAAGGAGCAAAGCAAGTAAGAGATGCGCAGAGAAGATTGAACCCTAACATGCGAGAAGTTGTCAAGAAGGAGGTTCTGAAGTGGTTAGACACGGGCATCATATACCCGATTTCAAATAGCACATGGGTAAGTCCAACACAAAATGTCCTGAAAAAAGCAGGCATTCAGATCATCAGGAACGAAAAAGGTGAGGAAATAGCCACCCGGCTGGTAACCGGGTGGAGAATTTGCATTGATTATAGGAAGTTGAACACCGCGACTTCTAAGGACCATTTTCCGTTGCCTTTTATTGATCAAATCATTGAGAAATTGTCTGGTCAGGAATATTATTATTTTCTAGACGGTTACTCGGGGTACAACCAAATTGCCATTCACCCCGAGGACCAACAAAAGACCACCTTCACATGCCCTTATGGTACTTTTGCTTTTAGGAGAATGCCATTTGGGTTGTGCAATGTCGGGGAGCTTGTACGATCAGTACGATTTTGGACCTTTGAAAAAAGCCAACACTACGGTGATTTTGGCTGACATGACCCCAAAGCTACCCCGGAAAGTGTTCACGTATGTCATTGTCAAGGTTGATGAATTTTTCTATCCTGTAGACTTTTTGAATTTAGATTACGTGTCAATCGATATGGATTCTCAACCAACGGTAATTTTGGGTCGGCCATTTTTAGCCACGAGCCATACAAAAATTGATTGTAAACTGGGCACCGTTGACATGACATTCGGCAATCGTAAAATAAGCTTAAGTATTTTTGGCAATGTAACTGACCCTCGGGAAGACGACGAATGCTTCCGAGCAGACGTTGTTGATGGAAGTGTCTCTCCTTATTTTGCTTGCAATGAGGAAGATGGAACCACCGAGGAGTGTGCTATTTTTGGCAGGGAAAATGCAGGTGTAGTGAAAGAGCTGGGGGGAGAAGAAGAGTGACAGGAGCTGCTAGCCGTTCAGGAGCGAAGACCGCATTGGTCTTATCATGTGGAGAGTTTGTCGGACCACATCGACTCAAAATTGAAACCATCACTTGAATCACCTCCTAATTTAGAATCAAAAGAATTGCCAAAACATTTGAAATATGCATTTATTGGTGATAATAACACACTTCCGGTTATCATTGCTGCAGGTTTTTCTGAAGAGCAGGAAAGTGCTTTGATGAAGGTGTTGGCTAAGAGGAGAGTAGCGATAGGATGGACGATCACGGATCTAAAGGGCATCAGTCCCTCAATTGTGATGCACAAAATAATCACCAAAGAAGGAGCAAAGCCAGTAAGAGATGCGCAGAGAAGATTGAACCCTAACATGCGAGAAGTTGTCAAGAAGGAGGTTCTGAAGTGGTTAGAAACGGGCATCATATACCCGATTTTCAGATAGCACATGGGTAAGTCCAACACAAACTGTCCCGAAGAAAGCAGTCATTTAGATCATCAGGAACGAAAAAGGTGAGGAAATAGCCACCCGGCTGGTAACCGGGTGGAGAATTTGCATTGATTATAGGAAGTTGAACACCGCGACTTCTAAGGACCATTTTCCGTTGCCTTTTATTAATCAAATCATTGAGAAATTGTCTGGTCAGGAATATTATTGTTTTCTAGACGGTTACTCGGGGTACAACCAAATTGTCATTCACCCCGAGGACCAACAAAAGACCACCTTCACATGCCCTTATGATACTTTTGCTTTTAGGAGAATGCCATTTGGGCTGTGCAATGCCCCGACCACTTTTCAAAGATGTATGAAGGCAATATTTTCAGACATGGTCGGGGATTCTTTGGAAATTTTTATGGACGATTTCTCGATTTTTGGCACATCTTTTGATGCCTGTTTGGACCAGCTAACTAAAGTTTTGGATAGATGCATAGAAACAAATTTGGTTTTAAGATGGGAAAAGAGTCATTTTATGGTCAAAGAGGGAATTGTTTTGGGCCATGTTGTGTCGAGTCGGGGGATGGAAGTGGACCGGGAAAAAATTAAAGTTATTTCGACCTTGCCACCCCCAAAAAATGTTAAGGGAGTGAGGGCTTTTCTAGGACACGCCGGTTTCTATAGGAGGTTTATTAAAGATTTTAGTAAATTTACAAAATCTCTTTGCAAATTGTTGCTTAAAGATGAACCTTTTGATTTTAATGATGAGTGTCTAAGTGCTTTTAACACTTTGAAAAATAATTTGATTGAAGCACCAATTTTGCAAGCACCCGATTGGTCGCGTCCTTTTGAAATAATGTGTGATGCGAGTGATTTCATGGTCCAAGCGGTTTTGGGTCAACGGGTAGACAAGAAACGGTGGTAATTTATTATGCAAGTAAAACTCTAGATGGGGCACATTTGAATTATACTACTACTGAAAAATAGTTGCTTTCAGTTGTTTTTGCTCTTGATAAATTCAGGTCTTACATTTGGGGGAACAAGGTGATTGTGTATTCTGTAACAACTGCAACTTCCCAAGTTAACTTCGTTAACTTTTTCCGTTAGTACCGTTAGTTTCGTTAGCAAACCCGAGACCCGTTATTTGATTAATTGTATATTGTTCATGTCTATGTGCTAATTGATGTTAGTAACTTGTTTCGTAAATTCGTTTCGTGACTTTATGTGTTATTTGAAAATTTCGCGTTTTTGGGTAAAACCGGGCTTCGCGCGTAAAATAAAATTTCTATGTGTAAATGTTAAATTTATGTAACCCGACTAAGTCTTGCATATTAAATAAGTTAAAAACTAGTAAAAACATTTTTAGAATTTTTACTTTACAACCTTTAGTTAAAAACCCACTTAAATGAGTTTTATGCTTGTTATGTTTAAAGTAGAAGTGGAGGGACCAAATGTGTAATTATTTTAAACACAAAATCTGCCCATCTCCTCCCCCATCTCTCATTCACGCATCATCATCTTCATCCCCTCCTCTCACCTTACGGTTCACACACACACACACACACACTTAGAGATTTTCGTGAATCAAGCTTCAAGGAGGTGAATCCAAGCTACCACAAGCTTCAAGAACACCAAAGAAAGCTCCCTATTCACTCCATCTCCTCCTACCTGCGATTTCTCTCCCAAATTCGTAAGCCCTAGATTCTTCAAACTCGAAATTGTTAGTTGCATGTGTGTTTTTATGTGTTTATGTGCTAAATGGAGTGTTTGTATGCTTATGAAACTTGATTTAGGTTAAGCTATGATAACTCTTGATTTGGGACAGATTTTAGAATGAGTTTAAAGCTGGAAATTTGAGTTCAAAATCTGCTATGAATGTTCTTGGTATTAGTTGGGTGTTTGGTTATGAGATTTGGGTGAAATATGCTTGTATGCTAGCCACATGTTCACATTTTGCTATGATTTTGATATGATTTTGATATGAACTTGTTTAGGACAGAAATTACATGTTATTATGATTATAAACTTGTTAGTGGGTGTTTAATTGATCAAATGTTAGCATAGAATTGAAAACCATAACCTTTGCAAACTTAAATTTTCTAACAGCTTTGACCAGAATTTTTGGTCAACTTGCAGCTGTCATAACTTACTCAATTTTTATCGAAATCAGTTGATTCTTTCGCCGTAGTAAATTTCTATGTCTTAGCTTTACAACGGCTACTCGTACACTTTCTAAAACCTCTGTTTGGTCATCCAAAACACAGCTGCAAGTTAGGTGTGCAAAGCTGTCTTTTTCTGTGAAAAGTAAACTTTTCAAATTGGTTGAGCATGCAAATCTTGTTTTATTGACGAGTTTGCTATTTGTAAATGATTTTTATATATTAAAAGTGAGATCTGGAAGGTTTGGTTAATAAACTCTAAGTTTTGAATGAGTTATGCAAATTTTAAACCTACTTTGACTATTTTGCAAAAAGCTGAAAATTGCCAACTTCCAACGAGCATAACTTTCTCATTACTAAACTTTTTAAGTTGATTCTTTTTGCAACACTCCCTAAATGTTAAGTAGTTCATGTCTGCAAATATTTAGAACCTAACTCCAAGTATGGAGCAAACTAGACATGCCACCAAATAGCGTGTCAAGGACAATAATGCTAATTTTTGCCAACTTCCAACGAGCATAACTTTCTCATTTCTTAACATTTTTACTTGATTCTTCTTGCAACATTTCCTAAATGAGGTGTAGTATATGCCTGTATAATTTAAGGAGTTAACTCCAAGTATTGTGGATTTTAGCTATGTCACTAGTTAAATGCTTGAAGTTTGACTTTTTGGCAAAACTTTGACTTGGATTGCAATTTCTTGATTTTCTCCCAAATTGAGACTTGTATGTGAATTATGTGACTTGTATGATCACATGAAACATGTTTAGATGCTTACGTGTTACTTTTCGTCCTGGCGACACTTTCTAATTTGATTAGGCCATATTTATCCGAATAGGTTGACTTTGACCAACCTGTTGAACCAAGTGCTAGGTACCAGTGCACCCTAAGGTGAGTTTCACTTACTATTATTGTTATATCCGGTTTAGGATGATAACGCACAGATAGTTGCATCCGGTAAAGGATGGCAACCCGACGGTAAAGGTACTTCTTTACTTGAGTAATTTTCCGACAAAATATCATATGTTGCACTGAATTGCTTTCATTAAAAAGTCCTTACATTCGGGCCGTTAATATACAGTAGCGAGGTAATATTGAGTAGTACTACTGGGATTGACACCCCCGCTCAGCGGTGCACGGGATGCACCCTCCGACTGGCGGTCGGACTGAGATCAATGTTAGCCTACCCACCGTGATCCGGATGGACACGGGAAGGCAAGGTTCATAGGGATCCCCTATCAAAACATTGTCAGCTTCAGTTACGAACAATTCAGGTGTACATAACTATAGGCTAGCTACCTACGATATGGAATTTTACTGGTCCTATGATTAATGACTGTGTTTTACCTGTCTTTATTCATACATTGGGTCTACATGTGACGTGTAGACCGCTTTAGTGAACTCACCAGCCTTGGCTGACACTTGATTGTTGAATGCTTTTCAGGTTGCTTGGAGGATCATGGATGGCACGGGCGTTGGCAATACTTACCTTTTGTAAAACCCATTGGAAATTGTATTTCAGATGATTTTGTAATCACTTTTACTAAACAACAACCTTGTAAACTTTTAATGCTTCCGCTGATTTTGTGAAATGTAAACTCTGATTTATTAAATGTAATACATGACTAGTTTACCCTTTAACTATGGTTTGGTTGTGACTAAAGACTTGGATCCTGGTCTGGATCACACCCCACACGGTTATACTCCGTTAGTGGAAATTGGGGGTGTGACAGATTGGTATCAGAGCCATTGGTTACAGCGAACCAGAACATTTTGAAAGTAAAATTTCTGAACTGTAACTGTTTTTTTTGAAAACTTTGGTTACAACCTAACTTCCAAAAGTATTGCCCCGCGTGCTGAAGATGATCCTCATTTAGAATTCCTGCCTGGTGTCAGTGCAGATATTAGGGTAGAAATTTTTCTTTCCCGAGACTTAGAAATTTCTGAATTGGAAAATTCTCCTAAGTATAGTCTTAGCTTACTTGTCAAATCCTTCTTAGCGGACTTCCTTTCCTCTTAGCGAACTTGATTGAGTTGTTCTTAGCGTACTTGTTTAGCGAACTTCATATTGTACTTAGCAAACTTGAATCCTTCCTAGCGAACTTCTGTTAGCGGACTTGAACCAATGTTCTTAGCGAACTTGTGCTGTTCTTAGCGAACTTCCAGCTAGTAAACTTGACCATTCTCCTTAGCGAACTTGAGATGCCTTAGCGAACTTGTTGGCTTCTTAGCGAACTTGAGGATGACCTTAGCGAACTTGATGAGGCCTTAGCGAACTTCATCTCTTCTTAGCGAACTTGTTCCTAGCGAACTTGTTCTTAGCGGACTTGAATGGTTCTTAGCGGACTTAAACAGTTTCTAGCGAACTACAAGGGGACACTTGGAAGAAATTACAAGAATTGGTTTAGAAATTGTTTTGTACCACGTGTTAGAATGCACATTGCCCTCTGCGTGATGTATATAGGACCATCAAGAACCCTATTGGGGTAAGACCCACCTAAGATGCAATCAGAGAGGATTTACTATCTTAGGCCTGTATTCACCATCTTTTTACTTGGTTACATCAACAAAAATTGAGTGATTAATCGTAAGTGCTTGTAGTTAGGCACTAGCTTCCTGAATAGGGTAAAATTCATTGTTCATGATCCTGATATCTTTACGGACTTGTTTAACCCTTAACAGCATTGTTTATTCTTAACAACCTTGGTAGGTTACTTTTAGGCCTAGATCATGGTAATCTAGACTCTAATACAATGATCCAACATATTCTCAGTTCAACTGATCATACTTTCTTATAACATAAATGGGAGTCGTAGTAGATCCTGTTCGGGTAAGACACCCATTAACACCCACCGAGAGTACCTTTATCGTAGTGCGTTAATAAAGAACGCTGTTTAGCCTTGTTTAAGGCAGCACTGTATAGAACCGGATGGTTGCTCATGGGACGCTTGTAACTGTTTCTGTTACCCAAATTGTTGACACCCTTTTTCCTTGGTGGTTTTAGACCTTGCATTTTAAACACATAGTTGTTGTGTGACAATCCAACGTGGATGTGACTTTTATAACCTGCATGTAATTGTGCATGTGATGACTAAGAATAATATGTTAATCTCTCTAGATATATATGTATACAACGGATTCGTGATTGAGTCAAAGTGGGCGATAACCATTCTACGTCTCGGAGCTAAACTGGGAGCAGTATGGCATGCCCTACCCAAACTCCTACTGAGCCACTTGCCTACTAAATTGTACTAAGTTGTAAATTCTACACTGAATGAGTAATTTATTCTCAACCCGTCTCTCTAGTGAATTTCGGTCAGTTAACTTTGGGTCTAATAACCACATTCTTGATACTTACCCCATGGAAATCATATACTACTTCACTAAACTTGGTAGCTTAAGTAAGAGGAACCAGCGTGACCATACAAGGTAAATTTACCTTTACGGGTGCACACGTAAATGTAATTTGCAGTGTATGGAAGCCCTGGGGAAATCCTACTCGGCAAACCATCAGTTATAAGGAATACGACCTTTCATTTCAAAACCTTCATGACATCAATTTTCAAGCTTACGGTCCTTAACCATATTCATTACGCTATCACACCTATTCCCATTTCTCCCTTAAATGGTTTCCAACCTATCCAAATCCTTTAAAAATGCTTCTGTAAATGATAACCCCGGTCTGCCCTTCGAGCTCTCACAACTATGCAGCAATTCAATAAACACTGACCTGATGAAAACTCAGACATTATGAACGGACAATTACACCTCAATCACTAGAACCAACCTCTCGGCAGGAAAATCTTGTGAAGTTTTTCTCTCTTGGCTTGTAACCCCTGTTACGTCTTACGAGTCAAAATTTGTTACCAACAGTCTCGGTATGATTTCACCAACCTTATACCTCGTTACGATTACAATTTCGCCTAACGGATCAATGTAGGCGGAATGACTTCCTGAACCCGTATGAACTGTTTTATCTTCGACACACGATTGAGTAAACTCATTCTTTTATTATCTTTCGTGAATGGATTATCTTTAAGCCTTGAGCCCTTGCGGCTACTTAACCTCAATGATGACACTATCTTGTACCCTACCATAGTGCGCTCCTGCACGACAAGCATCGACAACGAACAATAGGCAGCGATATGCCTAGAACGATTTTCACCACATCGACTGCAGGATGACAGACAAACTGCGAAAACATAGATACCCATTGTTTTCATCCCTTCTTTTCCAGGAAGTTTTCATTTGTAACCCTTGCTTCATAGCAAATGTTGACTGGTCGAATGATCGACTTAAACCTTTGAAAAACACGCATAAGGAAGTAGATTGACTCCAGATTTGACGAAGTCACGTTTGAATTTATTGTATATGTGGCAAGCTACCCGAGGATCACTGGAAGCGACCCAAGTACCCTATATTTTTACATCCTATATGCAATGCGGCTTTTCGATACGCAGTAGACCTCGCGAAACCTTAACTAAAATTCGTATTTACATCCATTGAAAGCCAGGTAGTCTTTAAATCCGTCAGCACTTGGTATTTTGGAAACCCACTCTTACTACACGTTTGCACTTTTACTTACTCTTGAGGGCCGATATAAACTGGTGTTCCATTCTTCTGTACGGTACCACTGTCGACACAATCACGTTGATATCGGTCAACCCAAATCATTTCTCACCAGACTCGTGTCAATTGTACCGGATGACTCTCTTCAGAACGTGTAGTTGCAACTACCCTACACTAGCTACCCCGCCTTTCATCCTGAATCTGTATTCCCCTACTTGATATCATTCATGCTTCTACAAAGAAACTTTTGGTCATTAGAATGTTACCCTTATTTTGGATCTTTACAGGTGGGTAATATGCGTAACGATATATCCCATGTTGGCGAACCTCATTTTAAATCTAAACGTGAAGGACTACCTTACCTTTTGAATCCCCTTCAAAAACTCAAATTGTATTCGTGTTGCGTCCGCTAAACCCTTAATAATCCTCACCGTGGGTGAAGACCCCACCTACCGAAAACCTTTTTGTTGAAAAATTCAAAGTTTTCACATGTTTGCATGGTTTCGAATCTTTCACTCCCCTTCAACCCAAAAGCATTGGGGAAAAACATAAGATACCTTATTTTTCAAGTATATTATCTAACAAGATTTGTCAAATAGCCAGGAATGGCAAGGGAACTGGTCACTCTCAACGTGCTGGTAGTGTGGTGGGTTAGCTGCGGTACACCCTATACATAAGCACAAATGGCATGTGGAAGGTGGGATCAGTGCTGAACCTCAAATTTACCTTGAAATCGTAAACAAAAACCTTATTTTGAGAAACTCCGTTTGATGGGACATTGCCCACAATAAAACAAAATCTATGTTATTTCCGTTGTGATTTCCCATGTCCCTCGGGCATAATTTCACTAGAAGGGACATACACAGTTTAATCAAATAAACCTTATTGTTTTCCAACCCTCTAGATTGAGAAGAAACATCCTGATATAAATTTCCTACTAAGGGTCAAATATAGATTACGACCCAGATGAACAACAACGTTTTAACAACTCAAGTTTTGTATTATAAAAGACAAATCACAAGTTCTTGGAAGCAACCCGTGACTTTCCCAGGACCCTTATCAACGATTACTCGTCCCATATCCGTACTCGTCTTGGTTCACCATGGAAATTAATGAAATATTTCAATTGGTCCTCTAGTTATTACATGTCTGACATCCCACGACTTGTTAACCTCGCGTACACCTAAAATTGTCACCGCTTTGGTAAAGCAGAGCACTTCCTTAAGAGATAACCGCGCTTACTCGCTATGCTATTGGTACTACAATACCTTGTTGCGTCATCTTCCTATACCTTTTCTGCGAACTGTAAGAACCACCCGATCTTAGCCAAATTCAAGGATACATAACCACCCTCCAGATACGTTAACATTTGAACCTTTTTGCAGCACTTCTTACCTCTACCGTGTCATTTGACACAATACTTCCTGTTACCTTATTGGGTACTATAGCTAAAGACTACTCGGACATATGATCACTCCGTCATATCAAATACTTCGATTTCGGATATGGTGTCATCGTGACACTTGTTAAACCTAACCATGCGATGCGATTCAACTCACTCACGGAAACGTTCATTATAGGAAATCACTCTCTGTATGCTCATGCGAAGTGTTCATTCGATACTTTCTAATCGTGTACCGTCCATCACTCCCCTCGGATTCTCTCGTAACGAGTCGTGAAACAATTAGCACTACGACAAATTTTCTTGTTTCCATTCTCCTTCATCCCATTCAATTGGCCCGAACACATTGGACATTATGCTAATTTTTGGGACGAAAATTCCTTAACATGGGGAGACTGTAACAACTGCAACTTCCCAAGTTAACTTCGTTAACTTTTTCCGTTAGTACCGTTAGTTCCGTTAGCAAACCCGAGACCCGTTATTTGATTAATTGTATATTGTTCATGTCTATGTGCTAATTGATGCTAGTAACTTGTTTCGTAAATTCGTTTCGTGACTTTATGTGTTATTTGAAAATTTCGCGTTTTCGGGTAAAACCGGGCTTCGCGCGTAAAATAAAATTTCTATGTGTAAATGTTAAATTTATGTAACCCGACTAAGTCTTGCATATTAAATAAGTTAAAAACAAGTAAAAACATTTTTAGAATTTTTACTTTACAACCTTTAGTTAAAAACCCACTTAAATGAGTTTTATGCTTGTTATGTTTAAAGTAGAAGTGGAGGGACCAAATGTGTAATTATTTTAAACACAAAATCTGCCCATCTCCTCCCCCATATCTCATTCACGCATCATCATCTTCATCCCCTCCTCTCACCTTACGGTTCACACAAACACTCACACACACTTAGAGATTTTCGTGAATCAAGCTTCAAGGAGGTGAATCCAAGCTACCACAAGCTTCAAGAACACCAAAGGAAGCTCCCTCTTCACTCCATCTCCTCCTACCTGCGATTTCTCTCCCAAATTCGTAAGCCCTAGATTCTTCAAACTCGAAATTGTTAGTTGCATGTGTGTTTTTATGTGTTTATGTGCTAAATGGAGTGTTTGTATGCTCATGAAACTTGATTTAGGTTAAGCTATGATAACTCTTGATTTGGGACAGATTTTAGAATGAGTTTAAAGCTGGAAATTTGAGTTCAAAATCTGCTATGAATGTTCTTGGTATTAGTTGGGTGTTTGGTTATGAGATTTGGGTGAAATATGCTTGTATGCTAGCCACATGTTCACATTTTGCTATGATTTTGATATGATTTTGATATGAACTTGTTTAGGACAGAAATTACATGTTATTATGATTATAAACTTGTTAGTGGGTGTTTAATTGATCAAATGTTAGCATAGAATTGAAAACCATAACCTTTGCAAACTTAAATTTTCTAACAGCTTTGACCAGAATTTTTGGTCAACTTGCAGCTGTCATAACTTACTCAATTTTTATCGAAATCAGTTGATTCTTTCGCCGTAGTAAATTTCTATGTCTTAGCTTTACAACGGCTACTCGTACACTTTCTAAAACCTCCGTTTGGTCATCCAAAACACAGCTGCAAGTTAGGTGTGCAAAGCTGTCTTTTTCTGTGAAAAGTAAACTTTTCAAATTGGTTGAGCATGCAAATCTTGTTTTATTGACGAGTTTGCTATTTGTAAATGATTTTTATATATTAAAAGTGAGATCTGGAAGGTTTGGTTAATAAACTCTAAGTTTTGAATGAGTTATGCAAATTTTAAACCTACTTTGACTATTTTGCAAAAAACTGAAAATTGCCAACTTCCAACGAGCATAACTTTCTCATTACTAAACTTTTTAAGTTGATTCTTTTTGCAACACTCCCTAAATGTTAAGTAGTTCATGTCTGCAAATATTTAGAACCTAACTCCAAGTATGGAGCAAACTAGACATGCCACCAAATGGCGTGTCAAGGACAATAATGCTAATTTTTGCCAACTTCCAACGAGCATAACTTTCTCATTTCTTAACATTTTTACTTGATTCTTTTTGCAACATTTCCTAAATGAGGTGTAGTATATGCCTGTAAAATTTAAGGAGTTAACTCCAAGTATTGTGGATTTTAGCTATGTCACTAGTTAAATGCTTGAAGTTTGACTTTTTGGCAAAACTTTGACTTGGATTGCAATTTCTTGATTTTCTCCCAAATTGAGACTTGTATGTGAATTATGTGACTTGTATGATCACATGAAACATGTTTAGATGCTTACGTGTTACTTTTCGTCCTGGCGACACTTTCTAATTTGATTAGGCCATATTTATCCGAATAGGTTGACTTTGACCAACCTGTTGAACCAAGTGCTAGGTACCAGTGCACCCTAAGGTGAGTTTCACTTACTATTATTGTTATATCCGGTTTAGGATGATAACGCACAGATAGTTGCATCCGGTAAAGGATGGCAACCCGACGGTAAAGGTACTTCTTTACTTGAGTAATTTTCCGACAAAATATCATATGTTGCACTGAATTGCTTTCATTAAAAAGTCCTTACATTCGGGCCGTTAATATACAGTAGCGAGGTAATATTGAGTAGTACTACTGGGGATTGACACCCCCGCTCAGCGGTGCACGGGATGCACCCTCCGACTGGCGGTCGGACTGAAATCAATGTTAGCCTACCCACCGTGATCCAGATGGACACGGGAAGGCAAGGTTCATAGGGATCCCCTATCAAAACATTGTCAGCGTCGGTTACGAACAATTCAGGTGTACATAACTATAGGCTAGCTACCTACGATATGGAATTTTACTGGTCCTATGATTAATGACTGTGTTTTACCTGTCTTTATTCATACATTGGGTCTACATGTGACGTGTAGACCGCTTTAGTGAACTCACCAGCCTTGGCTGACACTTGATTGTTAAATGCTTTTCAGGTTGCTTGGAGGATCATGGATGGCACGGGCGTTGGCAATACTTACCTTTTGTAAAACCCATTGGAAATTGTATTTCAGATGATTTTGTAATCACTTTTACTAAACAACAACCTTGTAAACTTTTAATGCTTCCGCTGATTTTGTGAAATGTAAACTCTGATTTATTAAATGTAATACATGACTAGTTTACCCTTTAACTATGGTTTGGTTGTGACTAAAGACTTGGATCCTGGTCTGGATCACACCCCACACGGTTATACTCCGTTAGTGGAAATTGGGGGTGTGACATATTCAGACCACAGCGAAGTCAGATACTTGATAGAGAAGAAGGACGCCAAACCGAGGCTGATTCGGTGGATTATGTTGTTGCAAGAATTCAACCTAGAGATTCATGACAAGAAAGGGATAGAGAACGTGGTGGCAGATCACCTGTCTAGACTGCCACACATTGAAGATGGAGATAGCATGGGGATCAATGAGACAATCTCTGATGAGCACTTACTTTCTGTTTTGACATTACCTTGGTATGCTCATATTATTAATTTTTTGGCTGCAGGTACACTAACAGATCATTAGACATCCAATTTGAAGATGCAGTTTAAGGCTCAGTTGAGACATTATGTGTGGGACGAGCCAGATTTGTTCAAGATAGGTCCCGATCAGATATTTCGGAGATGTGTACCGAGTGAAGAAGTACCAAGTGTTCGGAGTTTGCTACACGAGTCAGCATATGGAGGACACTTTAGTGGTCAGAAAACGGGACATCAAGTATTATCATCAGGTTTGTATTGGCCAACGGTGTTCAAGGATGCACATGAGTTTGCAAGGGCTTGTAGTCGGTGTCAACAGATGGGCATTATCTCAAAACACAATGAAATGCCCATGCAACCGATTTTGATAGTGGATTTGTTTGATGTTTGGGGGATCGATTTCATGGGTCCATTCCTGAACTCCCATGGGTTTGTGTATATTCTTGTAGCTGATGATTATGTCTCAAAGTGGGTGGAAGCAATTGCAACCAAGACCAACAACAGCAAAGTGGTATATAAGTTTGTCCAGTCTAATATTTTTGTGAGGTTTGGAGTCCCCCGGGTGATCATAAGTGATGGGGGATCACATTTCAAGAACTTCTAGTTCAGTAAACTTCTGAAGAAATATGGCGTGGATCATAGAATTGCAACACTTTATCACCCGCAAACGAGCGGGCAAGTTGAAATCTCCAACAGGAAGATTAAAGAGATCTTACAGAAAACAGTGCGACCTGATCGGAAGGATTGGGCAATTAAGTTGGATGACACTTTATGGGCGTATCGCACAACATATTGGGCAACCAAAGAACTGAATTTGGATTATGATGAAGCGGGAAGAAAACGAAAGCTGAATTTGTGTGAGTTAGAGGAGTTGCGGGCTGAAGCGTATGATTCTGCATCGGCTTACAAAAATAGAACGAAAAAATATCATCATGCAAAGCTGATGTTGACGGAGTTCAAGCCGGGACAGAAAGTGTGGTTATATAATTCCCGATTAAAGTTGTTTCTGGGTAAGTTGAAGAGTAAATGGATAGGCCCATATGTGGTAATTAGAGTGGAAGAATATGGTAATGTGGAGATTGAAGATTTGGACGATCATCTGAGATAGTCGTGAATGGACACCGTCTTAAGCCATGTGTGGATTCCGCGGATATTCATGGGAAGGTGGACAAAGATGACTATTTCCTAGCGACTCCCTACACACACCCAGGATTTGAGAAAGCTTGAAGAATAGTACCATCTGGCTGAAGATGTTAAACTTAGTGCTCAACGGGAGGCAACCCGAGTTTTGTGTTTTGTTTTGTTATTTTCTTTGTTTTCGTTTAATTAGTTGCAATTTTTCAGGAGTTCGAGAGGCATGGAGAATCTGGGGACAACAGCAGGAGCAGTCCAGGTATGTCTGGGATAGATTTAATCAGAACCTGAGTGTCAATGGCGGTGTAAAAAGAAAAAACAAACGAAGTGGCCAAATATACAAAAGTTGTCAAAATCTCCGGCCACTGTAGGCGATGTCGTGGCGCGAGGGTTGAGGATTTCTCCTCGCGACACGACGCGTATCATGTTCTATTAAGGATACCCAACTTGGGGATCGTGGCGCGAAACATATCATCAGGCGACCTCGCGACACGATCCGTGTCAAAAAAGTTTGAAAAAAAATATGCTTTAATCAGGTCGGCGGTCATTTTGACCTAAACCCACAACCCCAAATCACCACGACCACGGCCCTTCACACCGTGACCACCGCTGACCACCGTTCACCACCGCAACCCACCCACTGTCACCGACACCACAAGAAACCACATCGCGCAACATCATCATCACCATCGTGGATTAGTTTCACTCCGCACCGCCGCAATCACTGTCACGAGCACCAGCTAGACCACCGTCGTCCACCTACTGATTTCTTTTGTCTTTCTTGACTGCTACGAGGTATGTTTGTTCATTCTTAGTTGCTTAAAATTACATGTAGGTTTGAGTTAGGTTAGTTTTTTAGTAGATTTCATTTAATTTAGTGAACCCCGTTTGAGACAGAGCGAAAAACTGAAGAATATGTGATTGTGTGTGCTCGGGCATGCCGGTATTCGGTTTTAATTTGGTTGGCGAGGCTTCTTAGATAACCGATTTTTATTTTTACCCGTTGCCGACGGGATCGTGTCGCGAGCCCCTGCTCGTGACCCTCGCGCCATGATCCGGTTTGAAATTAGGGTTTCAAAAGTTTAATTAGGCATCGTCCCGAGAGGGTTGAGGATTTCACCTTGCGCCACGATCCGGTCCAAAATTAGGGTTTTGCAGGTCATTTGGGCGTCGTGTCGCGAGGCCTGAGGATTTCTCCTCGCGCCACGATGGCCCTTGTTTTGAGAAAATTGATTGAATTGTTGATTTTTGGGCTGTGATCTGCGATTATTGTTATTCTGTGTTTGCTAACATCAGTTTTGCAGAGATGGCTGGTCGTCCGCCAGGTAGTGGATCCTAAGGGCCGCTCAATCGGCCGCGTGGGGCATCGGATTCCCCGGTTATTATACAGCGTCAGGCGAGGACGATTGACTACCACCACGAGGAGGTGGTGTCTGATCACGCTGCTGATCCCATTCCGGTGGATAAGAGAATGCTAGGAGAGCACACCTTGCTACAGTTTGCTGAGGGGACGCCCGAGTACGTGCAGTGCGAGAGGCTGTTAGATATTGAGATGCTGCAGTGTAGGACGTTCGATTGGGGTCTGTTGGATAGGTTACGCGGGAGGCAGGGGATTGAGGCTTGGTTGATGCCTAGATGGAGGCAGGTTTTGGCGTGTGGAGATAGGCAGTTTAGGGAGCTGAAATTGGAGTTTTATTCTACATTCGGACTGGAGTCTGGTCGTTTTTCTGAGCCGTACGCGGTATCATTTTTGTTAGGACGACGGGTGTACGAGCTGAGCATCCAGCAGTTTGCAGTGGCTATAGGGTTCTATACTCAGCCTGAGATGGAGTTGCCAGCCTTTGAGTCGGCGCCTATGGGTTATTTTCAGAGACCGCATCCCCGGGGCATTACTGATGGTGAGATAGCGACGTTTTGGAGGACGATCGCCGATTGTGATTATGTCGCCTCTGTTCCGGCATCATTTATTCGTGATCCTGTTATTCGTTATCTACACAGAATTATTGCTTGCACACTTGTCAGACGTAAGTCTGGATGACTACACCAACAAACAGGATACTCAGCAACAGATATGGGAAGAACTAAAAAAGTTGGAAAACAAACTCTTGATTAGGGAAGAAGACACTCCTCCCATGAGCCCTCTCTCAAGACGCACTTATGAGAGAACAGTCAATAAAAACATATCCGAAGAATATCCTCTCTACACCATGCCTATAATCACTGAATTCATCAAGATTAAGGCAACTCCCATAACAAAACATATGTGGGTAGAACACATAAATGTCTACACTGTCAGAACCACAGCTGACAGCCTAAGAAACTTCACAGACAAAAACTTAGAAAAGATGAATCTTTTACAGCCCCTCTCATTTTTAGGATACTTCACAGAACAGGAATCAAGGAGCGAAAGGGTGTGTACTGCTCCGTATCAGAGTATGGAGGCAGCGAAAAATATGTATCTCAGACAAGCAAAAATAGATATTCAGCTTGCCAAGGAATCTAATTCAACAATGCTAAACATCACAAAGCCAAATGAGAAACTACCCCCTAATGTTTCTTGGAGAGGATTAGGAACGATTATATGAAAGAACCAATCCCTAGTATCTACTTTGGAGATCAAAAGGGATAAAGAAATACTCCAGTGTCAATTAAAAGTATAAATACACTGACCAAGCATTAAATTTCTTTATGTTCCTCCTAAACAACATAATAAATGATAAGGATAAAGAAGCAGCAGATCAGATCATCACAGAAATTACAGCTCTACTTAGTGAAAGAGTTATTTTCAAAACTCTTATTCAAGAATGTAGCAAACCCTACAAATTCAAAATCAATAGCCTAGCTGGTCGAGCTACATTAGATGAATAATTATAAATTTTTTTATCAATGAAACTGATATTTTCTCTTTTATTCACTTTCTTCAAATACTTTGGGCGGGATTGTTAGGGCACTCCTATGTAATAGACTATGTCAAGTATTAGATTAAAACACTAGAACCATCACTTAAAGAGAAAAGACAACAAAATCTGATGAAACATCAGATTCGGTGATTTCACATAACAACTACATAAATTCTGTAGTTTATCTATGAAATATATTTTTCACAGAATTCCTCTGTGAAAGGCTTCCAGTGGGAAGCAATCCAAAATCTTAAACAAAGAATTTGAAGGAGTTCATGATTAAAGATAAAGATTACAAGAGGTAAAGAACGTTATAAATGAAGACCAAGTAAAAGAAGACCCACTTGACATTAAATACAAATATAGTTGAAAAGAGATAAATTGAATACCCTCAATTTATCTCTATATACTCTGACACACTTCAAAATCAACCGAACTCAACTATTTTATTCATTTACAACTTACTATAAATAGCAAGTTATCTTCACTAGATAACCAAGACATTCACTCACAATTCACAAGCTTCTTAAGTGCAGAAAACATACTCTTGTGGAAAAAAAATTTCTGTTGATTCACATACACACTATAAACTCGTGTAAACCATTATTTACATTTGAGATATACAGAAAAATATTTTTATGAACTCGTGTAAACAAGTTTGATTTATTATTTCTGCAACATTATTATTTGTTTAAATTAAATTGTACATATATTGTTAAAAAAACACCTCACGGGACGACCCAACATTACTGATGATTGTTTTGGGGACTAAGGGATTGTCTCCTTGGGTGGTGTTCCAATCATGTCATCTTTCTAGTGAAAACGTCCATAATTATTTTAATTTGTAAGATTACAGAATAGTGGATCATATTATTGAATAAGTTCGTTACAATATATAGAAAACGACCCAAACCCTAAATACTTAATGAGCCCGTGGGCTCATAATAATAAACTCATATATAATATTTAATACTCTAATACTCCCCCACAGTCGTAGCGGAAGAAAAGAAGACGCCAAAGACTAAAAAATATAAAAACATAAAGATAATAATAAAAAAAACTAGCTTCAATTTCGGTTCTTGATTTCAAATCGCAATCTTCTATCAACCAATCCATAATGTGCTTGAATCTGTCAAATTATATTCTTTAATGTGAGCGGTCCCGTAATCTTCTAGGAAAAGTCTTCAATACAGGTGCGACGACATAGTTTAGGACCGTAGTCCTAGAGGCAGCGTGACGACTTTCGAGAAGCGGCGTAACGATGTACCATAGTGCAAGAGGCAACGCGCCGGTGCAACAAAGGACCGTAATCCCTCGAGGAGCAACGGACCGTAGTCCAAAAATCAATGCCGCCACATGTAGCATATTTGACATAGACCAGAGGACGAATTTTACATTTACAAAAGCTCGCAAAACAACTTCTTACTTGAAAAAATAAAGTCAAATCAATATATATCAAAGAAAACGGCAGCGATGCTACAATTGAATACTCTAAGCAAGAGAATGGAATAATAAATGAATAATACGCACAAAAGAATGGTAGCGACAGTATTTTGCGACGACACTATCAAGCAACTTTCTTTGTAGCGATACAAAAAAGAAAACCGGAATGTTAGAATCGAAATTGAAGGAACGAAAAACGGAAAAATAGTAAAGAAATTAAACCAAGAAACAGAGTTGGGACAGGACGGCAGCATGATGGTACACCGCCCTGTCTAGGGTTAGGGTTCAAATACGATGGTGACGGCTAGGGTTTGGATTTCTTTGTCTATTTGTACACCCATAAAAAAACAAAATCTTCTATTTCTACAACCTAATACGCAGCGTATATACATATACGCGGCGTATGCACTCAGTAGCCGCCAACCTCTTTACGAGGTTGTCCCAATACGCGGCGTATATACATATACGCTGCGTATTAGGTCCATGCATTAAAATCGGGAGAAACCCAAGCTTGGTAGGTGTATATTAATCTATATACGCCGCGTATGTCCATATACGCTCCATATAGATGTAGAAGTGGTAGGTAGGTTGAAATTTTCAATTTCCAACTATATATATCATCATAATCATCCAAACTACCTATATCCCCAACAATTTCTAAGAAATTTTCCGGTTTACACCAAAAAAGAAAAAAAATATGAGCAGCAACCCTAAATTGTATTCAATTCGTTCGTCAAATGTGTATGAGGACGGATTGGCGGTACAAGATGTGTACTCACAACATCCTGCAAAATACTTCACGTTAAAAAAATTTCTCGGAGGCCATTTTACATCTTTACCTGGTAGGAGATACGAGGGCGGTGTATGTGTTCATGTCGACTACATAGATGTATGTAGCTTTACGTTTTCATACATGGATTTAATAATGCAGGATCTCGGGTTTCTTGATACGACCAACTTGTGGTATTACTTTAAGCCCAAGAATCATAATAATTTTGATACAAGTTTGATGGAATTAAGGAATGATTCAGACGCCAGTTGGCTAACTAAGTACCATTACGAAAACGATGAAAAGAGTATAAGGGTGTACGTTCTACACAGTCAGTTGGATGACTACGACGGCAAGAAGTATCAAAGGGAAAATAATCTGTTAAAGGAGTTTGAAGAACGGCTCCCACGTCCCCCTGAGAGACGTTTTTGATAGTATTAATATTTAAAAAATATGTTTGAAAGCGTATCGAAATATTATGTGGTTGATGGTGTTGAAATAATGTGTATGCAGAAATGTTTATAGGCGTATCGAAATATTATCTGGTTAATGATGTCGAAATGTATTTTTATTATAAAAAAAAACGCGTTAACAAAATTATAACTTTATTTTATTTATATTACACTATGGCCTAGTAATGTAGTAATTAATTTTTATTTATATTTATAATTTATTTTAATTTATCTTTTATTATTTTAATTTATCTTTTATTATTTTAATTTATTTATTATTTTTTAATTTATTTATAATTTTTTTAGCATGACATTTATTTATCTAATGGAAAAGCAATCAAACCATAGAAAAGAAAATACATTCATTAAACTTAAACAACACAAAATATAGTTCATGTGTTAAATTATCCATTTCTACTTATAAACATACCATACTATACATCTCATCTCATTTACACATCCCAAACAACTTTTATAAATGCATTCATTCATCAAAGTTAAACAACACAAAATATTTCATAAATGCATCCATTCATCAAAGTTAAACAACACAAAATATATCATAGATGCATCCATTCATCAAATTCAAACGTCATAAAATAAAAAAGATAGTTCTACATACATGATCAAACAAAGAACGAAAAAAAATGAGACCTCGCTAATGGTCCTCCTAATCCTCATCACCAGCCATACCATCATCATCATCATCCGCCTCGTACTGAACGTCGTCCTCACCACCCGGGGCATGTGGAAATGGAGGACGGTCATGGATGTCCAAACGTGAGGCAATCAACAGCAATATCTGGGAATGCCAGTTCTGAACCTCACCCAATCGGTCTAACCTCTCCCTCACAGCCCGAGGCATCCTGACTGCCCTACACCTATGACGCACCTCCTGCACCTCGTGTGCCACGTCCCCGATGTGCACCCCCTGTCCTCCCTGCACCCCGTGCCCTCCCTGTCCTCCCTGAACTCCCTGGCCGGCTTGCCCACCCTGCGGCTCTGCCGGAGCTCCACCATCAACCTCTGGCACCCAAATCTCACGATCCTGCCCCACCATCCGGTAAAAAAAATCAGCACGTGTGCCAAACTTCCTAATGATCTTCAGCAGTGGTGGGGGCATCTCGTGCTGGTGCTGCTGGAGGACACCTATCGCCGATGCAATCCGTGTAATGTACGGCCCGCAAAAAATATCACTCCCAGCCTTCCTACTCTCGTGCTTCGCCAGAAATTAGCCAGACCGTGGGCTAGGGCGGCACTCCTCCCGCGAATCAAACAGTACATGTAGAACAAATCGGTCTGGGTGACGTGCTCCTTGCTGAAGCCACGTGATGTAATGGAGGTACTGATGAGTTTATGCAGGTATCTAAAAAGTGGGTCCCTAATCTGTGTAGCACGGTACTCATCTCCACGTACTGGTGGATTGGCCTTTACGGCCTGAGTGTATATCGGGGATAGTGTCTCCTCCTCAGTGTATAACCCCGACAAGACCGCAAACGCACGCAGTGTGTACTTATACTCCACCCCGAAAAGTGAGAAAGTAAGCGCAATGGGCTCTACCACGAAATCCTGGATGGCTTGTGGGAAGGGACCGACAACCGGTACGTAAGCAAAAGTGCATAGAAACTTGAGAACTAAGAACGGGTACGTGGGAATTCCGGCTGTATCGAAAAGACCTCTGAATGGAGTATCCGGCGGTACGATAGCGTCTATCTCTCAATGGCCTGAATCTCCGTCAAAAACGGCACGTCAACCGCATCCGATGCCCTAATATCCCACGTGATGAACCTCTGAAGTCTCTTTCGTGCACTGGTCCCCGCGGCAAAGTGGAGATACTGATAATCATCTATCTCTAAACCAGCCATAACACCTTAAAAAAAACAATAAAGTTAAAAAGTTAAATAAATAATAAATAGTTAATAACAAATATTAAATAATAAATACTAAAAAAAATATAATAAATAATAATTCAATAATAAATATAAAAAATATAATAAATATAAAAATATAATAAATATTTAAAAATAGAAAAAAGAATAATAAATAATAATTAATAAGAAATAATAAATAACAAATAATAAATAATAAATAATAAATAATAAAATAATAAATAATAAATAATAAATAATAAATAATAAATAATAAATAATAAATAATAATTAATAAGAAATAATAAATAACAAATAACAAATAATAAATAATAAATAATAATAAATAATAAATAATAAATAATAATTAATAAGAAATAATAAATAACAAATAACAAATAATAAATAATAAATAATAAAAAATAATAAATAATAATTAATAATTAATAATTAATAAGAAATATTAAATAACAAATAATAAATAATAAAAAATAATAAATAATAAATAATAAATAATAAATAATAATTAATAAGAAATATTAAATAATAAATAATAAATAATAAAAAATAAATAGTAAAAAATAGAAAATAAATAATAAATAATAAATAATAAATAATAAATAATAATTAATAAGAAATAATAAATAACAAATAATAAATAATAAAAAATAAAAAAAATAATAAATAATAATTAATAAGAAATAATAAATAATAAATAATAAATAATAAATAATAAAAAATAATAAATAATAAATAATAAATAATAAAAAATAAAAAATAAAAAATAATAAATAATAAATAGTAATTAATAAGAAATAACAAATAACAAATAATAAAAAATAAATAATAATTAATAAGAAATAACAAATAACAAATAACAAATAATAAATAAGAACTAATATGAATTAATAAGAATTAATAATATATTTTGAATAAATCACAGATTTCTAGTCAAAATATCTTGCTGGAATATCTGCTAATACGCAGCGTATGAGGGCATACGCTGCGTATTGTTCCTTAGAGTTCTAAAAATCACAGGTTTCACGCCCAAAATCCTAACATTCTTGCATAAACGACGGGCGAGTGTGGTTCTATGGTTCTATGGATCTATCCTAGTGGTTTTTCTACCATCTAACAACTAAATTAAACAAATCCAAGATTTCTATTCTATTTATGATTTCAAACCATAAAACAAGATTTGGGTGAAATAGGTTACGGATACGAACCTGTGTGTGTATACGGGAATTGAATGGGCGAGTGTTCTCCTTCTTCTCCGGCGATTCCTTCTTCTCCGGTGGGTCTTGAATTCTCCGGCGGGTTTTTGGGGTTTTTTTTATTATGTTTGGGGAAGAAGAAGGCCCTCTGCTGCGTATATGTCATACGCTCCCTCATATGGTGCGTATGACACAATACGCTACATATTGTGTTTTTTTTTTGCTAACTTTATTTCCTATAAATAGGGGTCATGTGGGTGAGCTACAACTAACCGGAATATGTCTGAAGATCTAAATCTTAGCTCTTTTCTACGCAAGTTTAACTACCTTGCAATGTCTACACCACCTAGAGACGTTCTTCGAGAATACCGTGGAGGACGACGGATTCATTTTGCTCCGGCGGCTGAAGAACCTCCACCACCCCACCCGGTGGTTGAACAGCCTCCACCCCCCCCCCCCCCGGTGGTTATTCAACCTCCACCTCCACCACCACCCCTAGTGGTTTTTCAGCCTCCACCTCCCCCACCCCCACTTGTTGTTCTACCCCTTCGTCGACGACTTCCGCTCGTAGGAGTTGAAGAAGAGGATGAAGATGCCTGGAACGAAGCACACCTGGAGGACATGGAGGTCCTTCGAGAATACTGGGACGAAGACCACAGAAGATTCTTGGAGGAGGACACCGGATCTGGAGACCGGTGGGCATCTGACAGTGACTCCGACTCGTCTTCAAACTGGTCTTATTAGTTATGTTGGAATTGCAAGTATTCTGTAGTAGTGGTCTTATTAGTTAAGTGGTTGTATCTCTATTAGTAATAAATTTGTGGTGCTTTTAAACTTCCAAGTATTATATGAATACTAACAAGTACTACTAGAAAGTTGTTGAAAATCTAATATAATACATAAAACAAAAATAATTAACAAAATCACACAGGCTTGGAACCAAGATCTACTCGTGTAGTGCTATTTGTGGCTGCAATGTATCTCCTGTACAGTTCTATACGTGATCGATATATATCTGTCCATCTGGCGGCTTCTGCGCTCCGGTATGCTTCCCAAAAAGGACAAGGTGTGGGCATGGGGTACTCACCTTCTAAAATCAAGTAGACAAAATGATTCCCGTTAATGTGTAGTAGTGTTATCACGCGGGGGTTGTCATTCCTTGGCGGACCAGATTGTAAGGGAAAGAAGGTATCACACCCTGTAATCGAGATGCAGATGACAAAACAGTTAAACCTTGTCGCAGCTAACAGCCCGGTGTAAGGCATTAACATCCAATGCGCTTTCGGGGCAGGTTCTACCCTCCTCCAGTTAAGCGTTATGTACACATCAAGATACAAGTCGTACTGACTGTCCCGTGAGTCAAGTACCCTTCTCCACACCTCATTCGATTTTAGCTCATTCAAAAGCTCCGATCAGACATAGGGCCATCGGGATTCTTATAAGCCCAGACCAACAGCCAACGCACGAAACCCGCAGTTACCATCGCCATCTACGTTCTGTATACGGGATATGTATATCGGGTCTAGCCACCTAGGAATATGAGCCTGGTATCTTATGTAATTATTCGTGCTAATGTTAGGAGGAACTGTAGTATTTTTCTCCTTTTTCTTCGATTTACGTTGGCTGCTTTGTGTGTTTGGGGCACCCGATGTCACAAACTCGGAACTTCTGTTCGGGTCAACATTTTGTTGTGAACCCGTATACGAGCTATATCGTGGCTGCTCTGGTATGCTTTCCTGTGTGCCAGTGTATGAACTATGTCGGGCCTGTTCCTGAGCCCTCTGTTCTTTGACTTTATTGGATGGGCGACCTCTGGTATCCTTCATCACCTCAGGCTCTTTCATTTTTGGGTTAGAGTTTCCGTGATTAAAAGCTGACCTCACCTTTTCATAGATATTCCACTGCATGTGTCTAGGTTTTGACTTCAGATCTTCCTTCATCTCTTAAATGCCGCGTCATAATCAATGTCAACCCCCTCGTCAGCACACACTGGCTTACGATAGTCCAGATGCCTCCAGAACGTGTCAATTTCTTCTAATGGAATTACGTAGTCTGTGAAAGAAACATAAATGTTAAATAATTGTATTTTTATAGTTAAGTACGTGCTCGTATAAGAGTTATACACACCTGGAGTCTCTAACATTGTCTCTAGACGACATGCGCACGGAATACCATAGCCGATCTGGAGTTGATGCCCACAAGTAATATTATACAGCTGGTGTACATTCTATAACCTATGAATCTCTCCCACTAGTAGATCAAGACATTTATGTGACACACGACCCCTTAAACGGTCTAGCAGTCTGAAGGCCCGGTGATGATTCATGGTCTTGACTATGCTAGTCTCTAGAGATTCTTTTAGCTGAACCAACTGTAGCGCCTGGACTTCTTCAATGAACCCGACAATCTGATCCAACCTTGTGTGGGAGGTGTTTATGAATCTTTTCACGGCCGAGTGCTCGCTCTCGACCCTGTTAGTCGTGTACTCCCCATAATTTCTATTTTGATTGATCCAAGCGCACACAAACTTATGTTTATAACGGCCCAACCACTCTTTATCCATATAGTTCAACACACCGGCCAAAACCAGATTGTTAAATTTAAGAAGGATAAACAGTAAGTATTATGCATGTAAGAAATTGTAATGTAATATGGAGTATGGTACTTACGTAATCGGTTAACGGCTACGAGTCATTTATATATTTTGTTTTTTATTGTTCTCGTATGCACAAATGGTAGCAGAATTACACAACCGCCAACAATGTTTTTGAAACCTCTTCCAGCTATATACTTCATCATTCCCGAAGGATTTTAGGCAATGCTTACTAATGTTCTCATAAATATGCCACCTACAAAGGTGGTGAGAATAATCTGGAAATACTTTTTCACATGCATTGACGAGAGAGAGCTCTCTGTCGGTAACTATGACGTGTGGCTGTTCACAACCCCGTAACATTTCCTTTACGATTTCAAACAACCACGTGTAGCTATCCTCACGTTCATTACTTAAGAATGCATCCGCGATCAGGAACGATCGGCCAGTGGATGTCACACCCACCATTTCAACAAGTGGCATGTTGTACACGTTCGTTTTGTAGGTCGCGTCAATAAGCAAAACGTACGGGTATGCCCGCCAAACTTTGTAGCCAGTCTGGCTACAGAAAAAGATCTCTTGTGTTATTTTGGTCTCCTCATCCACTCGGATGTGGTAGACGTACTTCTTCTCAATGAGTAAGTTCTCAAGAACTTCCATCGGTGTAGTACCTACTCTCTTTCTCGCCTTAATTTTATCCTGGGCGTTATAAATAGTTTTAAGTACGGAAACATTATCTGGAAATTTCTTCTTTATAGCAGATAGTATTCCTCTTGGCGGCACGTGCTCCTGCATTAGGTCAGAAAGTATAGCTTCTTCTGGTTCACGAAGTCTCCTGACATACGCGTGACCCTCGAGATGCCTGGCCCGCCGGTGGTTATGAAGTGGGAATTTCTCAATCAACCGATATGAATGGGTCATGCCATCGTACTCACCAGTCAGCTCGAACGGGCAGTTTATTTTCTTACTACCGGTTTTCCTTTGGGTGGCTGTGCTGACATATACCCCCCAACGATCACATTTCAGCCACACCTTCTGAACAAAAGTTGATTTTTTCTTCGGGTTGCTCCGCCGTGTTATAAGCGCGTAACCATTCTCATGGGCTTTCTGCTTGGCCCACTTTATCAACTCATCGTGAGTTCGAAATACCTACAAATATATTAAATTTAATTAGTTTAAAACAAATAAATAAATACTGAAGAATTATTTTAGACAGTTTAAAAAACATATCAAAAACACCTGATCCGTGGAATAATCCAAGTCCTGTTGGGAATATTTTACGTTGACCAAACTCGTCAAACTCATCCGAGTTGTCACTTTCGCTTAAGTTTTTTATCTGTTTGTTGTTCTAACTGATATTCATCCTCATATTTATAACCAACATGGGGTGCAGCTGAGAAATTATTTTCTTGACCATAATTGCCATCGGGTATCTATAAACAAGAAAAAGCATAATTTTTTAAACTATAAATACAATAGGTACCCATACAATATTAATTAATAGACGTTCATATGGTTTTTTCTTGCCTCGTTCAAGTCGAACAACGACTTTGAAACAAAGGGGTTAAACACTTTTAATTGAGAAGCATCCTATAAAAAGGAAAAAATACAAAATATTTATCAGTTTAATGAAACCCTATAATTCATTAACACCTCAAAATAATTACAGAATTTTATAAAAAAATTCATACCTGATTTAAGTCGAACACCGCCTCGTAAAACGACGAGTTTGCTCCATGTATTGAAGATGCAACCTTCCAAATAAAATAAAATAGAAAATGTCTTCATAATGTCATAAATCAAATTATATTCAAAACAATATATAAGATTTTTTTTAAATATTACGTACGTTTTGTGAAGACGGAACACACGACGACTGTTGGGACGATGGATCCCACGTTCAGTGTTGGGACGATGGGTTCCACATGGAGTCATTAGACGAGGACTCGTCGGGAAAAATATAATCCCAGTAAGACATTTGTGCATAAAAATTCACTAAAAAGTGGTCCAATAAGGTAGAACCTGAGGTGTTCTTATGGTGTAAATATGATACAAGAACTAGAAAAATAGCTAATGGCCCCGTTTATAAACTTTGATGTAGTTTTAAACCTGTTTACCCGTCAAACATAATAAGTTCATCGTACTGAGAATCTGGTTGATCGCGACATTATACGGGGCGTATGTAGTTATATGGGGCGTATTGGACAGTTCGCAGGAATCTCTGACCCGTATGTAAGATTCCTGACCTAATACGCCGCGTATTGACTAATACGCTGCGTATTAGGTTGCTTTCGCAGGAATCTCTGACCAGAGACTTGACAACTCAGTCATCCGTTAAATAATACGGGGCGTATTCAAGAATACGCTGCGTATTAACTCACCTACCAAGATCATTGTTGGGTGGTTTAAATGTGGGGGTTCGGATAAAACGAAACTTTAAATTGTAAACCCGGGTCGGGGAAGAAGGAAAAAGAAGAAAAAAACTAAAATGACTACCCACTCGTGGACAGTTCGGTCTGTAAATGAGACCACGTTAATGGTGGATGATGCCTACACGGTTAACCCAGGGTATTTTACTTTAAAAATCATGCATTACGGTCATTTTACAGATGTGCCGGGACAAAGATACGTAGGAGGTCTTTGTACGCTAGCTGATTTCTGTCATGTTGACGAGTTTAGATTCTTTGATATGGGTCTGATAATGCCCCATTTGGGCTATGAAAATATAAATAATATGTGTTTTTATTACAGGAAACCCGGGTTTGATCTTGACAATGGGCTTGAACCATTAAGGAGTGACGAGGATGTTGATCGTCTAATTTCTTACATCGATAAAAACATTCGAAGTTTGTACGTGTACGTTTTTTACAGTGAGTTAGGGGTAAAAACTGAAAAAGACTATCCGAAGATCCGGGTGAAAGTTCAGGCCTCAAGTTCTACTTCTAGAAAAAAGTTGTTTTAGAAGAGCCATGTGAAAGTTCAGGACTCTGTTTTTATATTTAACGTTACATAATGTATTTGTAGCTCTATGTTTTTATTATAAATGAATAATAACTTTTATTAAGGAGAGAAAAGGTTATACCCAAAATTTAGAGTAAATTATGGATTGCGTCCCTGTGGTTTGCAATCCTATACGGATTGAGTCCAAAGGTTAAGAAATTTTCGTCTGGAAGTCTGAGGTTTGTAATCCGTTGCTAATCGCGTCCCTGGCACCAACTCTGTTAAATCTTGTCGTTAACAACCCTCACATGTGCCAGTCATGTGAGGGTATTTTCATCTTTTAACTGGACCAGATATTTTGTCTAATTAAAAAAGACTTATTAAAAACCCTAACCTTCATATCGTCACTCTCACTTCTCACAAAACCGATCGTGCTCCCCGTCTATAATACGAACTCCGACCATATCTCCGGCGACCCAGTTTCATGCTCCGATCAAAGGCTAACTGAAGCTTTACTTATACAAGATGGTGCTGACAATGTGGCAAGTTCGAACGCCTGATGTTGGACCTTTTCATCCAATTGAAATTTACGGTATGTTCATCCTTGATTTCCTAATCTATTTGATTAACCATACCTCTAGGACGTCTGTAACTGAATAATTTTTGTTAATCTCAGCAAATGAGCCTACACTCTTCACCTTCAAAGTCCATCACGGGGGAGAGTTTATGAACTGTCCAGGCATGAAATATGTGAGAGGTCAGGTTGCATTTGTTGACATGGTGGATTCTGATGAGTTTTCTGTGCATGAATTAGACCGTATGATCCAGGAGATAGGTTATCCGGCAACAGAGGTAATATACTATTACTACATAATTCCCACTGAGGATTTGAATATTGGACTGAGACCTCTAGGTAATGATATGGATGTCTTACAAATGTCTCAGTATGTGGAGAGATTTAAGATTATTAATGTATACACTGAGCATGGAATTACTAGGTTGAAAACCTATTTTCAACCAAGTGTCTCTTTTTCCAATGTGACCACTGAAGAAATTACTGATGAACAGGCTGGACCATCTAATCCCACTACAGTTTTAGGCAATCTTAATAGGATTTTATAGATTGGGTGGCAAGAACAACAGGAGATGGAATTGGAAGAAGGGGATTTAGGCAATGATATAGGAAGTTCTCTTGAGTTAGAAGAAGGTAACACAGGAAATGTTGGTGTTCATGAGAATTTGGAAGTAGCTAATGATGGTAACCATGATGATCCATTTGAGGGTTTAGATGAAATTCTAGGACATGGGAACGGGAGTTCTTCAAATGGACTTTACAAACCAGTTAGTAATGATAGTAATGATAGTGATCATATTGATGCTGCTGTGGGTTTAGAAGCAGGTGGTGAAGTTCATAATTTGATTGATCAGGATGAAGTACTTCTTGCAGGGTTTGTATACAACTTTGTTGATGATGGTGAGGCTAACAATGGTGAGACTGAGCATGGTGATGTTGAAGGTAACCAAGGTGATGATGGTAATGCTGAGACTGAGCATGGCGATGGTGAGTCTAGTGACTCTGAAGAGTGTGATGATGAGAATGATGAGTCTGATGAGTGTGAGGGTGAGGAAGGTGAGGCTGAGGGTGATGATGGTGAAGACTCAGACTTCATTGTAGATGAGGACAATTTGATAGAGGATGTGGCAGTAGACATGGAAGAGTTCAGGGTTCATGTTGATGTGAATTTCGGTGAAGGGGAAGGAGATGTTTCTGAGAATGAGGAGACTGCAGAGATAGACTTGGATGATTTTGTTAGTGAAGAATCTGAGGATGACACTCCCCTAGGTAAAGGTATTAAAAAATTGAACAAGAGGCAGTCAAACTGGAAGGCAGATTACACAGCCCCATTCTATGTGGGTCAGACAATTATGTGTAAGGAGGAAATCACTGATATGGTTATAAGAACAGCAGTTGATAGTAGGAGGCAACTTGCATTTGTTAAGAATGATACTTTGAGGATGAGGGTTGTTTGTTATGGTATTAATCCAAATAGTATGTGCCAAAATACAAGTGAAGCTGGTGAATCATCTAGTGGGCCTAAGAAAGTAAAAGCAGCCAAGGGGGTAGGTACAAGTGAATTAACTAGTCAAAAAGAAAAGAAAAGATTCCCCACCCCCACTTGCCCTTGGTCTTTGCAAATATCAAGAAAAAATAATGACACTGTGTGGTGTGTGAAGGTGTTCAATACAGAACACAAGTGTTTGACAACCAGGAATGTGAAGCTTTACACGGCATCTGTAATTGCCAAAGAAATTCAGCCAATAGTAGAGGCAAACCCCTCCATTCCTCTCAAATCCCTACAACAACAGTTACAGGGTCTGCATCAGTTGCATGTTTCAATTGCTAAAGTTTTTAGGGCAAAGACTATGGCTTCCAAGAAAATAAATGGTGATTACACAGCTCAATATAGCATTTTAAGGGAATATTGTGAGGAGCTGATTAGATCTAACCCTGGTTCAAGTATCAAAATAGATGTTGAGAGTGAATGTAATCCAGCTAGTTCAACCAGACAGTTCAAGAGGATTTATATATGTTTTGCTGCTTTAAGAGATGGGTTTAAGGCATGTGGGAGAGATCTATTAGGTTTAGATGGATGTTTTATGAAGGGCCCCTTCCCAGGACAGGTTTTGACTGCAGTTGGTGTTGACTCAAATAATGGGATTTACCCAGTGGCATATGCCATTGTGGAAGCTGAAACACTCTTGTCATGGACTTGGTTTCTTGAATGCCTTGGTCAAGATCTGGATCTGGAGGCTAATTCTAATTTTACCTTCATCAGTGACAGACAAAAGGTAATCCCTTTAATCTATTTATTTACCAATTTAATTAAATTTTGTAATTATACCACCATTGCTGTGGATTTTTATTTTCCATGTCCATTGATGTGTAGTTTTATAAGGTTACAACATTTTGCAAATGAGATAAGAACATTCTTCATTTCATATTGCCAACAGTACATTGTCAAATTGATCATTAAAACATAATTCTTAAAAATTGATCAATTTGTTCAAATAGTACTTAAAATTACATCATTTACCAAAAAAATACATCACAAAGAACAACCAACTCAGAACCAAAACAAATTTCAGATTTTTCACTTCATGTTCCAATCTCTTGCAATCGTCTTGATACTTGTGTAGGATTTCGAGTGCCCTTTCAGAAACCGGCGGATCAACCCAAGATACAAACACACATTTCGAACCCTGTTAAGCATAACATTAGGTTAGACAAGAAGACATGAGATAATTTAACCCTAAAATCAAAAACCAACTTACTGGCCTAGCACAACAATGGAATCGACGGCCTGGGTTTGTTGTCGTGGAGGAGGTGCGAATGATTGTTGCGAATCCACATGTTGTGCAGTTCACCATCTTCGATTTGTTCATCAGTTGGATCGACTAGAGTGAGAGATGAGAGAGAGAGTGCAGCCGTGGGGGTGAAACAAGGAAAGTGACAATGAGAACGTTAGGGTTGTGTTTTTTATAAGGTTAATTTAATTATCTGGTCCAGTTAAAAGACGAAAATACCCTCACATGACTGGCACATGTGAGGGTTGTTAACGGCAAGATTTAACAGAGTTGGTGCCAGGGACGCGATTAGCAACGGATTACAAACCTCAGACTTCCAGACGAAATTTTCTTAACCTTTGGACTCAATCCGTAAAGGATTGCAAACCACAGGGACGCAATCCGTAATTTACTCCAAAATTTAATTTTTTTTTATTTATTATTACAAATAAGGATACATTTTAAAAATAAACTACAACCAAAGACGACTAAATGGAAGGTTCAAAACGCCATTGATATAATTTCTCAGCCATATGCCTACGGTAAGACATACATGTCTCCTTAAGATCACCGTCCATATTTAACAGCGTCATCTCCACTAACTTTTGCATCAACATTGAAAATGTAATGATCTCAATGATACATTCATTCACAGGAAATGCCAATTATAGGCAATACAAGATACAATAATGACCCTAAGGAAATAGGAACTAGCACAAAGCAACCATATACAATAAATAATACAATTACACATTAACATCCCCCCTCAAGCGAGATGGTGGAGGACCTAAATGGAGACTGTTGCGAAAGAACTCAAATTGAGGGCGAGGCAAGCTTTTAGTGAAAATGTCCGCCACTTGGAGCTTGGTAGGAATAAACTTGGTGATGAGTTTGCCGGATGCAACAAGTTCACGTACAAAATGATAGTCGAGATCAATGTGCTTGGCCCGTTTGTGAGCAACCGGATTCTGAGTGAGAAACAAGGCACTTTGATTGTCACATAAAAGAGTAGGTCGATCAGGGGGCAGCGCATGAAGTTCTTGAAGCAGGTGAGTGATCCAAACAATTTCAGCAGCAGTGTTGGCCATGGCCCGATATTCCGACTCACAGCTGGAGCGAGACACCGTTGGTTGTTTCTTGGCACTCCATGAGATGAGATTTCCGCCAAGGAAGATTGAGTAACCATACGTGGAGCGACGGGTCTCAAGACATCGGGCCCAGTCAGCATCAGAAAAACCAACAATGGATGATCTCGTAGATCGCTTGAAGTGAAGACCATAATGAAGGGTACCTTTGAGGTAACGCAAAATACGTTTGACATCTTGAAAATGAGAGACAGTAGGAGCCTTTAGAAACTGACTGACTTGATTGACAGCAAATGAGAGATCTGGTCGTGTGATTGTCAAGTATTGAAGAGCACCCACAATGGATCGATAGTAGGTAGGATCGTGAAATAACTCTCCCTCAGATGAGAAAGTGGCATTGGTGGCAAGCGGAGTGTGAGCAGGCTTGGCATCAAGCATGTTGGCACGAGTCAGAATCTCTTTGGCATATTTAGCTTGACTGAGAAATAGACCGTTGGGAGCGTGGGATGCTTCAAGGCCAAGAAAGTAGCTGATGTTACCCAGGTCTTTAATGGAGAACTCATTGTGCAACGTTTTAATGAAAGCATCCATCTTAAAGAACTGGTTTCCTGTAAGAATCAAGTCATCAACATAAACAAGAAGATACATAAGGCATGAATCACGTTGAAAGATAAACAAGGAGGGATCCGCTCTGCTGCATGTAAAGCCATACGACTTCAGGAACACACTTAAGCGATGAAACCATGCACGTGGAGCTTGTTTAAGTCCATAGATAGCCTTGTTGAGTTTACACACATGGTTGGGATGATTTGGATCAACGAAGCCGGGTGGTTGTTCCATATAAATCGTCTCCGTCAGGTTGCCGTGCAGAAAGGCATTGTTAACGTCTAGTTGGTGCATTGGCCAGTTGTGAAGAACTGCAAGTGACAGAACTGTCCGAATGGTGGCAGCTTTGACAACGGGGCTGAAGGTTTGCGTGAAGTCAAGTCCAGGGACCTGACTATATCCTTGAGCAACCAAGCGAGCTTTGTGTCTTTCGATGGAGCCATCTGACCTGTACTTAGTCCTGAAAAGCCATTTGGAACCAACAATATTACGGTTAGTAGGACGAGAAACAAGTGACCAAGTGTTATTTTTGTGAAGAGCTTGAAGTTCGGTGTTCATAGCCTCTTTCCATTCCTCCCGTTTTAGGGCAGAAGAGACGGTTTTAGGT
>JBCNJP010000008.1:5181542-5234859 GCA_039602395.1 Deinandra increscens subsp. villosa | reverse complement strand
TAGCAGACACTTAAACCCTAAACAGAAAAGCAACAAACCTCATCCTACAAAGAATCTAAACATACAGATGCAACAACAAAATCGAGCATAAAGTAGAAACAGAATCTTGAAGAGCTAAACACAGTAGACCAAAACACAACTCAAGAATTATGAAAAAATGAGATCTGAAATGTGCAGAAACAAAGAAAGAGATGCAACATGCATTTTCAGTTACTCAAGACTTTATAGTAGTGACTATTACTTTTATTCAAGATCTAAAAAAAATTCAATCACAGAAACAATTCAAGAGCATTGAAACCACACTTTGATAGTATTTTGTTCAGAAACTAAGAAACCTGTTTAGGCATATATACATTGCACAAAAGAATGAGCTTCATGTTTTGCCCAAACAATATCACCTGTAACAAAATCCAAAGAAATGGATATCATGGATATTGGAAAAGTTAAATAAATTTTGAACAAAACTTGCATAATAGGTCCTGAAGCTGTGCAAAGTAAACACCCAAGAGCTCAATCGATATCACCTACAGAAATGATAAATACATCACCAGATGAAGACAAACACAGTGAAATCGAGAAATCGACTACTTACATAGTGAAACCGAGTGAGATTAATAGAATATTAAACGAAAAAATACAAAAAAATGGAACGAAGAACTGAAATCTACTGCTCAACAAAAAAATCGACTACTTACATAGTTAAATCGAAAACTGTCGAAGGTTTGATACTGATCTCTTGTTTCTCTTTCAAATTTAGGTGTGAATTTCATCTTTGAAGATGCAGATCTAGATCTTCTTGAGAGAGAAATAATTTTGAAATGAGAGAGAAAGTGAAGCGTGAATTATGAAGCTGTGTGTTTCATTTTTCAGAATTTTAAATTCTGTGAGACATACATGAAAGATTACGTGAACCTCCTTAGCTTTTTTTTTATGATTATGGTAGGTGTGAAGTTTGAAGATCAAAAGAAAGGGGATGAACTCTCGATTTAGAGAGATTTCCTCTACACTGCCATGCAGGGGCGGATCCAGTATATGGGCACCGGGTTCACAGGAACCCAGTGACTTTCAAATTTTTAGTGTAAATACGTACCGAAAACGACGGGTGAATCCGGATAATTTCGGCCAGTGAATCTATATGTATCTTACGAGTGAATCCCCTTACAGTGATTCACTTTAGCTCAGCTGGTAAGGCGCCTAAGTTATACCCCGAGGTCCCTTGTTCGATTCCCATACGCGTCCCTATTTAGCCCGTTTTTTTCCCTTTTTTCGTTTTTTACTTTTTTTTTTTTTAATGGATACCCTTATTAGGGTTTTAAACAAAAAAAGACCCGCCTCCTTCACTTTCACTTTCAGTCGATCCCTCCTCCACCTCCAGACCCTCCAATTCCTTCCGCCGGATCCGCCACTCCTCCAGCCGTCGCACTGCCACTGTCGCGGCTCCGGCGCGGCGCACGTCCACTCCTCCACCTCCAGACCCTCCAATTCCTTCCGCCGGATCCGCCACTCCTCCAGCCGGCGCACTGTGCCACTGTCGAGACTCGAGATTGGGGTATTTTCTCTGCTAATTAGGTTAGGTTTGTGCAAATTTACTTCTTAATTTTTGTTTTGTGTTTGGTATGATTCTGATCTGTGTAGTGTAGATTGAAATACATGATTGGAAATTTCTACATCTCATTGTAGAGTTGTTTATCAGTTGTTTTACATTTAATGTTGAATTATGAATAGGTAAAATGAGTATTGAAAGGTTTTTTACAAGAACACCATCAAACGTTGAATCGTCTTCAAGTGATAAATATCCAAGAGTAGACTTGAATGATCTTCCATATGATCCGGGCCTAAGAAAACCAATTTCATCTTATAACCCCAATCAAAGAGATGAAATTAGACGAGCTTATTTGAAAAAAGGTCCATGTCAACCGATAGTTTTGCCTAATTTTCCACAAAAAGATTATAGTGGTAAACTTAGGCGTTTTAATAAGAATTGGTACAAGGGAGAACATGGAAATTGGTTAGAATACAGTGAAAAGGAAGATAAAGTGTATTGCTTGTTTTGCTACTTGTTTTCGGGAAAAGATCATAATGATGCATTTGTGACTGAAGGGGTTCGGTGTTGGCAAAGGAAACAAAGGTTAGATATTCATGTTGGTGATTGCAATAGTTTTCACAATGTAGCACGTAAAAAGGGTGAAGACTTGGTTAAACAAGCTCAATCTATACATGTGGCTTTTGAGAAACAAACTGATAAACAAAAAAGTGATTATAGACTTCGATTAACTACTACAATTAAAGTTGTTAGAGCTTTGTTGAATGGTGGATTACCATTCCGTGGTCATGATGAATCAGAAGATTCCTTTTATAGAGGACATTTCATAGAGTTCTTAAAAGTGTTTGGTGATTTAAATGATGATATTGGTAATGTCATATTAAGTAATGCTCCTGGGAATTGCCAATTGACTTCTCCATCAGTCCAAAAAGAAATTTGTAGTTGTTTTGGAGAAGAAGTATTAAAGATGATATTTGAAGAACTTGGTGATGATGTGTTTTCCATATTAGTTGATGAATCGAGGGATGTGTCTAATAAAGAACAAATGTCTGTGGTGTTAAGATATGTTGATAAATTAGGATTTGTGAAGGAGAGATTTATTGGTCTTGTCAACGTTAAAGAAACAACTGCTTTATGTCTTAAATCTGCAATTGATGGATTATTTGCGCGTTTCAGTTTGAGTTTGGGCAGGGTTAGAGGCCAAGGATATGATGGTGCAAGCAACATGTCCGGTGAGTTTAACGGTTTAAAAGCTTTGATTTTGAAAGAGAATCCTTCAGCATATTTTGTTCATTGTTTTGCTCACCAACTCCAACTTGTTGTTGTGGGCTTAGCAACCAAACATCATGAAATTTCCAAATTTTTTGGAGAAGTTACGGATTTAGTAAATGTAGTTACCGCATCTTGCAAAAGAATAAATGTGGCAAAAGAAGTTCAAAGAGAGAGCTTGGGATTAAATCCAGAAATTGAAACGGGAAGAGGAAAAAATCAAGAACTATCACTTGCAAGACCCGGAGATACACGTTGGAGTTCACATGACAAGACACTTCTCCGTTTGATTTCTTTATATCCTACCGTATTTGAAGTGCTTAAGTATATAGAAACTTCGGCAAGTAATGATTTTCATAGCACTCAAGCAATCGGACTTCAATTTTACATGAAGACTTTTAGTTTTGTATTTTATCTACATTTGATGAAACACATCTTGGGGATGACTAACACACTTTGTGAAGCTCTTCAAAGAAAAGACCAAGATATATTGAATGCATGTGAGCTTGTTAAATCAACCAAAAAAGATTTACAAGATTTTCGACTTGAAGGTTTTGACTCACTTTTAGAAGATGTTACATCCTTTTGTGATCAACATGATATTGAAGTGGTTAAAATGGAAGATGAGTATGTGGACACGAGAAGTCAAAGAAGGAAGACAAACATCACCAATCGTCAACATTATGTGGTTAACAATTTCAACACGGTTCTCGATATGCAAATCCAAGAGCTTGGAAACCGTTTTAGCGAGGTAACCACTAATTTGCTTATGTGTATGAGTTCTTTGAGCCCGCGTGATAATTTTAGGGCCTTTAATAAACTAAAGTTGTTAAACTTGGCCGAGATGTATCCACATGACTTTAATTTTGATGAAAAAGACAAGCTTATTTATGAGCTCGGCCACTACATTGCTAATGTGAAAGAAGATACACACTTTGACAACTTGAATGGGGTAAGTGATCTTGCTCAAAGGATGGTGGAAACAAGAAAAAACATTGATTATCCGTTGGTTTACCGTCTAATAAAGTTATCACTACTTCTACCGGTTGCAACGGCAAGTGTTGAAAGGAGTTTTTCATCAATGAAACATGTGAAGACGGAATTGCGTAATAGGATGGGTGATGGATACATGAATGATTGTTGTCTTTGTTACATTGAAAAGGAGTTCTTTCAACAAGTTTCGATTGAAGATGTAATGCAACGTTTTCAAACAATGAAGACTCGTAGACAACAACTTTAGGTACTTTTATTTTTTGAAACAACGATCGTACTTTTGTTATGTTTGTTCCGTAATTTCTAATGACAGTATTTTGATTTATTATCGTATCTTATATTTGTATTGTTATTAACCTTAACCGACCCGACCCGAACCGAACGACCCGACCAAACCGATTTTTTTTTATATTTATTTGGTAGAATTCCGACCGCCAAAAAAAAGTGAACCCAGTAAAAAAAATTCCTGGATCCGCCACTGCTGCCATGGATTAGGTGCCTGTGAAAAAGAGAAGAGGGAAAGATCACAAATCAGTTACCGAAAATAGAGGTTAGGCGCCGCAAGGGAATTTCAACTGGAGCGATCTGTGTTCAGCTAGGGTTTATGCAAGGTATACCAGTTGTACATTAGGTTTCAATGGTTGTATCCTTAAACTTTCAACAATGATACAATAAACCCTTGTACACAATGTTTTTCCTTTTGTACAAATCTTAATTTTTCAACATTTAACACTCTCTTTCTAATCTCTATATTAAAATAATATAGATATAGATATAAATATAAGTGGAACAACAAGTTTTTTATCCACCTCAAAATTTGAACACCACTACTTGGAAAGGTAAGTCTTTTTTAACACCAAAGACCCTTTCATAATATATTTCTTTAAAAAAATTAATTTTAACATATATATTACACTTCAACTTCATGAAAACCATATTAATTTCCCAAAATCTTAAATGATTGTTCCATTAATTTCTTATCTGATCAAGATTAATTTTAAATTATAAATAATAAATAATATAATATTCATATTTTAGTAACAACAAAATTAATACGTTTTCTAATACAACCCCTTCCTCTTTACGTATAAATACATCGATCGATTTCCTTCTTCCTCACATAGTCGCATTGTGCTAATTACCAAAACCCTAAAAGCCTCCAGCAAACAATCATCAGTCACTTCAATCTTCAGATCAATCTCTACAAACTTATAATAAGGTATGTTCTATATCATTCACTCTTCAATCACCGATCTCTTTTACCTGTATTTCTTTGCCCCTATCTGCGTATGTATATTTGCATCTGTATATATTTATGTATGTGGATGAATGTTTCTGTTTTGAATCGAGATCGATTGTTTTAGAAATTTGACGTCTGGTTCAATGTAAGAGTTACCAAAGGGTTCTTTGGATAGTTAGTACGCAGTTGTTCTGAAAACTGTGAGAAACTAATTTCTTAGGGGCCTGAAAAAGTTAGAGGTTCCTACTCAATTCAAACAATAGTTGTTGAAGGAAGCGAGGTGCATGGTATAAAAATATAATTTTCAGTGGCTTTAGGCTTGTTTTGGGCTAGTTTAGGTTGTTTAGCTTGATTTCAGGATTGTTTAGGGCTAGTGTAATTGTTTCAGACTTTTTGAGATGATTTTTAGCCGGAGTTTGGCCTGAAAAGGCGCCGCCTCAAATTGCACGTGAGGTCCTGAAAATTGGGCTTTTGAAGCGAGACGGCAGTGCTGCACTTGTGAAGAAAACCTAAAAAATGAATCATGTTTTACACACCTTGTGCCACAAATATTTTAGTGGGAAAAAGTTTACCCCTGGAAAGGTAAACTCTACCTAGAATATGAGGAGGAGATGATTGGGATGATACTAGTTTAAGGCTAGAGTGGGAGTTATTAGTTGTTGTTTTCCATGTATTTTGGGAAGATGTTCATTGTTGTTCAATGGAAAGCAATTACATTTGATGACATGATTGACAGATCTTTTTCAGTATTGGTTCTTCTGCTCTTTTCTTACTATTGCTTAAAAACGATTGTTTCTTTAATTTACGCAGTCATGGCTTCTGAAGGATCTCAGTTTGACGCCGGTCAATTTGATTCGAAAATGAACAACTTGTAAGTTTTTCTCAATTTAGTTTTCTTATTGATAACTATCTGATATGAGTTTTTTTGTTAGAATTGAGACACTAGCAATTTTACCTTCTTTAACATGATAAAGACCGTAGGGATTGGAAGTTTTAGATTTTAACGAGCTTGGAAAGGGCCATAGAGTTACAGTTCTAATAGCACCACGTATTCTTTTTCCCAGTAAACTTTAGTACCAAAACACATGCTGATTGATGAAAACCCCACTTGTAGTGTGTATAAACAGATATTAGCTTATAGTGGTTGCTGTAAGGTGTTGGAATGTGTGTCCATGATTAATACTTGTGTTGCATATGTGGATGATAAGTTTTATTTGTTATACAGGCTTTCATCTGATGGGCAGGATTTTTTTACTTCGTATGATGAGGTTTATGATAGTTTTGATGCCATGAATTTGAAAGAAAACCTATTGAGGGGCATCTTTGCATACGGTAAGTGATTTTCAAATATTGGTTGTACAAAAATCAGTCAAGTTTGCCATCGAATAACTGTGGAACTTTAAGTTCTTTTGTGTCCAGTATTCTTAAAAAGAAGGGATAATGTATTTTTGACCACCCAAGTATTCGACTTTTGTTATTAATGCTAATTATTAAAAATACTGTATAGGCTACACAGGTATGTATGTGGTTTCATTTATACCGATTTTAGTCGTAAACATGCCGAGTGACTAAAAAAGCCGTTTATTTTTTTTGAAAAAAATAATTGTAACCTATAATTATTACACGTCGACACCTCATCAAAGGTATTTTTGTTTATTCAAAAATTAAAATAGCATTTTCAATATCTGACAAGTTTTGGGTAAACCAATAGAAATGAAACTCTATACATATTTGGGTGGTGTTTGCATAAATTATCCCTAAGAATATGTTTGGGATTACTCTTTATTAGTCTTGACATGCGTTATGTTACTATAGGGTTTGAGAAACCATCTGCAATTCAACAAAGGGGAATTGTTCCCTTCACCAAAGGTCTAGATGTAATTCAACAGGCTCAATCTGGAACTGGGAAAACCGCAACTTTTTGCTCTGGAATTCTTCAACAACTTGACTACAATGTTGTGGAATGCCAGGCTCTAGTTCTAGCCCCAACTCGCGAACTTGCACAACAAATTGAAAAGGTAATGCGGGCCCTTGGGGACTACCTTGGTGTTAAGGTACATGCTTGTGTTGGTGGTACCAGTGTTCGTGAGGACCAACGTATACTTTCAGCTGGGGTCCATGTTGTTGTTGGTACACCCGGACGTGTTTTTGACATGCTTAGGAGACAGTCCTTGCGTTCTGATTACATAAAAATGTTTGTGTTGGATGAGGCCGACGAAATGCTTTCGAGGGGTTTCAAGGATCAGGTCTGTTATCAAAACTTATATGTTGATATATATATTTTTATTAGAACGGGGAAATCTATATATCAGGCAGGTTGGGTTGCCGGCCAAAGTTTTACATGTTTGACCCGTTTGACCTGTTTTTTAAAAGCTAGTTATATAAAAGTTTAACTTGAATTGGCCCATTCAAAGTGAACAAGTTGAATCTGCCTGTTTCATTTTTTATGACTAGTAATGACTACTGCTAGTTACAAAGACTATTTATGTGTAACCTGACCTATATTTTGTTGGTGCTTGTTATACCTGTTCCCGTCCTTTCCGTGGACCAATATTTGGGATATTTAAAAAACTAGTTGATTGTAATAGACTTGTTTGATCATTTCTTTTTCTTTTTCAGATTTATGATATCTTTCAACTGTTGCCATCAAAGGTTCAGGTTGGAGTATTTTCTGCAACCATGCCGCCAGAGGCGCTTGAGATTACAAGAAAATTCATGAACAAACCAGTAAGAATTCTTGTGAAACGTGACGAACTCACATTAGAAGGAATCAAACAATTCTATGTCAATGTTGAAAAGGAAGAATGGAAACTTGAAACCCTCTGTGATCTTTATGAAACCCTGGCAATCACTCAAAGTGTCATTTTTGTCAACACCCGCCGAAAAGTTGACTGGTTGACTGATAAGATGAGAAGCCGGGATCACACAGTCTCAGCCACACACGGTGACATGGACCAAAACACACGTGACATCATCATGCGTGAATTTCGATCTGGGTCATCACGTGTACTAATCACGACGGATCTTTTGGCTCGTGGAATCGACGTACAACAGGTTTCACTTGTTATCAATTATGATTTACCTACTCAGCCTGAAAACTATCTCCACAGAATCGGGCGAAGTGGGCGGTTTGGTAGAAAAGGTGTTGCAATTAATTTTGTGACAGTGGATGATGAGAGAATGCTTGCAGATATTCAGAAGTTCTATAATGTGGTTGTTGAGGAACTGCCTTCAAATGTTGCTGATCTTATTTAACTTCTTCACTAAGAAAGGTTGGACTTTGTTGTGCAGCTTTTCTTCCTTTTGGAAACCTGTTATCAGTAGTAGCCTTCTGTTCAAGTTATTATGAGATACAACTTTAATTGTTAGGATTACTTCTAGTAGGATTCTGTGTTAACATGAGAATTTCAACCAAGCTGTTGCTTTATTATTATTATTATTATTTTACTTATCATTGGGTTATGAATTTTATTTTCATTTAATATTTTTGTTGGTTTTTTGGTGCTTGAGGTTCAAGCAATCCCTGTATGGCTGAGTTGCTCAGGCCCAAAGGCTATTTTTGTAATTGTAATCTTTTGAAAAGCAATCCCTGTATGGCTGAGTTGCTCAGGCCCAAAGGCTATTTTTGTAATTGTAATCTTTTGAAACTATAACTTGTCCAAAATACCCACCTTATCTTGCTTTAGTTCTGGGTGTGCCTCCTTTTATTAGACTTCTTTTGTTTTTTATTACAAGTGGGTCGATCCGTGTTTCGCTGCGGAGCCGAACCGTTTTAGTAAGTCACCGCACGTTGCGGCGGGCGAGTCCAAGCTTACACCACGGATTAAAATGAGCTCTAAAAATTTGGTTCAAAATCATATGTAGACATAAATCACATTCTATTTTGTGTGAATGAATTTATAATTGAACTTTCATCGTGCAACTTCTATTCCTTGATAGAGAGTTTGAAAAGAAGTCCAAGTTTGACATCAGGAATTTGCTTGGAGGCACAAAACATTTTTATATTCTCTTTTCCGATCTTTCAGCTAGAATTTTTCTTCTTCATATAGGCAAACCTAAAGGCAGGTCATTAAACCAATAATAACTTAATTAATCAAGTTCAATTACCATTCAATCGTTTGGATTTGGAAAGGAAAACTTAAAGTTGGTAGGTCTTTTCTTCAACATGTAGAGAAATCCAAATAATTAATTAGCAAATATTATGTGAGCCAAAGTCTTAAAGCACCATTAAAGTCGATAACCATACTACATGTATTTTCTAAGCTTTACTTCATACAGGTGAACTTGACAAACTCAGTATAACCACATACACAATAAACCTCGTTTTCCATATTGCAGAATTAGAAATGAACCTTTAGCTAACGTGTAAACACTTACTAAGCTTAATGTATTTAACATTGTCTTCTTTCACTCCTGAATTAAGCTGGCGAATATTTGTTTACAAAGAGATTTGGAATTAACAAAGAAACGTTATGAAACCATTTAGCACCTTTTTTTTGAGGGGGAATTGCATATTTCCTCCTATTTTCATTTGTAATTGCATATTTACCCAAAGTAAACAATCAATTGCGTATATCCCCTTTTCTAGTTAAATGACACTTATACCCTTAATTGATTTAATTGTTTATTACATTTAAAAAGAATGCATATTCTCGTTTAGACACAGCAAACCCAGACATGACGATTCATCTCCATCCCTTTGACCTTCGAATCATCTTCAAACATTCGATTTCTGCACAAATTTTTACCCGTCTCTCGTCTCATTCTTATAGGTAATAATCTCGACCCTAATCCAGAACCCTCAAATTATGTTCCTGCTCCCGTGACTGGTCTGGTATATAAGGAGAAAATAGATCACGAATTGGAGAAATGAACACCCCAAATCTTTATAAATTTCTAAATTGTAAATAGTCACCTTGAGATGATAAGCTATATATATGTGTGTAACTATGATGTTGCCGATTTTAGATCTTTAATTGTTGAAAGACCTTGAAAGGAGTTGATGAATAATATATTGTTCAGTAGGTGTTATAAGAATAATAAAGGTTGAAGTTTTACTTATTGTTTTGAAGTATATGATCATAATTAAGAATGAGATACAAGGTTTGACAAATTCTTGTAGATAATTTTGAGATGTTGGACATCCTAAAAGGATGAGAAGATGATAATATCTTCAGATCGATAGATGATGTATCGTATGTAACAGTAATTGGTTATCCTATTATTAGCTTTTCGTTGACTGTTACTCAAATTGGTCGAATATGCAGGTCAATATAATGGACTCAATTTGGTTGGAGATATTACATAACTACAAGATCTCAGTTGAATGAAGGAATAGATGTTGGTGTAGATTTGCATTTATCCTCATTGCAATAGTTGAAATCAAGTGGAATAGATTTATAAAAGAAATTGTTACTAGCTGTAGTTAAATGGAATTGGGTGGGTATGGTACAAGGGGTTGGGACGTTGGGGGATATGCGTAACTGTACAAACAATGAATTATGGGATTGGGGATAATTGGCTGAGGTAGGCTGTCTGATATATGGCTAGGGAGGATTTTGGTTTACTCATTTATTTGATGTCTAATTCTGCATGTTGCTCATTATGTTTAATGTGTTGTTTTTTTTTAGCTTATGACTGAGCTTGGGGGAGGTTAAAGATGGTATATATGTGAACGAAGAAAAAAAACCGAACAAAAAGTTACTAAAAGTGCAAAAAAAGATAAATGGGTATATATGTGATTTAAATGGTTTGGAATAAAAGGGTATATATATGCAATTTATAAGATTTGAATAAATAAGGGTAAAGTAGTCATTCTATCATTTATTTTGAATAAAAAAACTAAAATGGGTATATTTGCAATATGTTCAATTTAGGGAGGGGATATATGCAATAAAATATTTAAGTTGGGTATATATGCAATTTTTTAAGTTTATAGGGGGAAATATGCAATTGCCCCTTTTTTTTATATTAAACTGGAATTAATCGCCCATCTAATCTAAGGAACATTTAGTCAAATCTCATCATTTCATTTTATTAACATAAATAACTGAGAAATGTTATGAACCCATTTAGCACTTTTTTTATATTAAATGGGAACTAGCTTTTGATACCCGTGCGACGCACGGGTGGATATTAGACATTTATTATCATCAGTTTGACTTTCAAAGTCAACACAGTTCCAACAGTAATACATGCAACACACAGTCAAATTTAAGATCTCCAAAATCTTATTTAGTTTTCATGAGTGGCAATATAAATGGAACTCCATATAATGGCATTGCCAATCAACCCATTGACTCCAAGAAGACTACGGCAAGATGCAACATGATCAAAACTTACCAATTTGTTAGAACATTGCTTAAAGTTAATAACATTGTAATGAGTGATCAGTTACAACCAAATTAAGAATAAATGAGTGACATGGTTACAATTTACAAACCTTGTTGGCCAATTTGAGTCCACATGCCTTGCACAATGTTATTGGATCAGAAGGCCCAAGACGCATCATTGGATTAGACTTTGAGTTGATTTCATCTACATCTGCAAAGTCATTTGAGTATGTGTTTGTTAAAAAAAAAAACTTGAAATAAGCAATAGTATGATTCAGAGGATAAGAACCAAACTAATAAAATGCACACAAAAGATCTAATAACAATAATAGAAAAAGGCTACTGACATTGTTTCTTCATCTTGACCAATACCATCATTCCAATCTGAAGAAGCTTTACATGCTTCATCAGAGGTTCCCTCCAATGATCTAAACTGACTTTTCATCCACCATCCACTGCATTGACTTTTCATCCACCATCTACTGCATTGTATATACCAATCAGATATCCAAATCAAATATGTACAACAATGCACTTTTTTTCATTTATAGAACCATCTATAAATATTAATTTTCAATTGCAAAATTTTTGTGTTCAATGAAGTGTATTACATCATTATTTTAGTAGTCAAAACTATATTTTAGGTTATGTTAGGTTGTATCAAGTACCTGTCAACAATATTCATGTTTATTTTTTTTTTTAAAACCAACCTTGTAGAATTCGCCATTTTAGTTGATCATCAACTAAAACTGCTGCTAATTTAAAATGACTCAAAAATTAAGTAAATGAAATTATTTAAAGCTCACTTGGATAGGTGACCAGTTTCTAAAGATATGATTGTAGCATTAAGAACATCAAATGAAGCTTCATGCTATCGACATTCAGCACCTATTGCCATACTTTGTTAAATCTACTCGTTATAGACAAATAATTTATGATGGCTTTAATATTTGTGTTTCTTCTTTTTGAACCGATCATAACATTGAGCATGATCTCACATTTCTGCATGTTGCTATTACCAAAACGTATCGGGTACACACTAATAACCGAAATTCAAGTAAAATCCTTATTGGAGACTTTTTCTAGCTTTCCCTATCGTCAAGAGGCAGACTATTAGGTTTTAAGTTGACAATAGAACCTGTGATGATTTCAGATGCTTTCACAGCATCAGAAAGTATACCATTTGTCACACCCTCTGAAATCTTTGTCAATCTCTTAATCCTGAAACAAAATTTATGTGTTCATATATACCTTTGCATTGTAGTATTATACATACAATAAAGTAGACAATGTAGAAAGGAAAAGAAATAGATGTTTGCTAACTTGGATACCATCAAATATATATCCCAATATTCCAGGGTCCATCTCCACAGACAGGGGCTGCAAGTTTGAGCAAAAGTTACTGCAAGTAAGTTTCAAACAATAGCAATCTCAAAAAAGGGTGATTAATTAGAGTTATGTACCTGATGTGTCCTTAAAACAGGATCCTTAACCATCAGCGCTTAATTATTTCTTCACAAACTTATACTATTATCCCTCAATATCAAAGATAGCCCATTTCCACATCACTAATGCCCCACTTCATTCATATGCTTCAAAACAAATTGCAATTGATTATAAAACAAATCAAATTTATCTCTAAATACTCATAAAACCCCTTCCCTTATCAATCGAATCTTGATACAGTTCATATTAAAAAACGATTTTCATCCTTGAATCGCACATCTGGAATCGTTTGGTTTGATTAGAAATCAGAAATCATTCATCAATTTTGATTTGAGAAAACACACATCAGATTTCATTCGCAAAATACAAAACAGAAACGAACACAAATTGGTTCACAACAAAAAAGAATTTGCGATCAGAGATATTTACCTGGAATCGATATCAAGGGGAGATGGTTGTTGACGGTTGAGATTGATAGAAGGAGCCGATCTTGAAACACGGAGAGTTCGATATAGAGGATTATGGGATTGTGAATTAGGGTTTTCTCCTTTATACGGCGTGAAGAGACTGGGTCGGGTTTGAATCAAAGTCCGCGTGTGAAATTATAGGATCCGCGAGATATTTAGCCAGGAGTGATTTAGGCGGGAAAATGATGTTGAGGAGGGTTGTGGTGATGCCACCTCAACATTAATCTTTTCTTTTATATAGTATATAGATAGATAGATATAGATATAGATATAGATATAGATATAGATATAGATATAGATATAGATTAGTCGGCCATTTTAAGATCATTTAGCCAAATCTCATCATTTAATTCTATTAACATAAAATTCAAAATTTAATCCTTCAAGGGGTGATAATTTTAACACTTTCCATTCACCATATTATCAAAACCCAACTACTCGCATGATGCTTAGGTTTTAAGAAAGGAGTTTTAATTATTCTAACTTGATTTTACAAACAGGTAAGCCATTTGAAACAAAGGTTTAGATCCAAGAATTACTTACCAAGTTGATTTTTGGCTCAATTCATGCAATGTGTATCTACAAAAAAAATTAAAAAGAGATTAATCTATTGCATCATTAATGATATCAACCAATATATCAATGTAGTTAACCCAAAATTCCACTTCATATAAACATCTGGGTGTATAAATATGTCATGTTCATTGGTAAAAAACAAAATTAACCTGTGCCCAAAATAAATTAATGACTTCAACAATATCACCACACAGGAAGTCATCAAACAAACACTACGTTATGAAGAGAAATACAAAAACAGAAAAATAGGCAAACATGGAGATATCGAAATCAATACTTACAAAAACCTACATGGAAACAACAAAAACATAGGTAAATAAAAAAAATATTAAAACATGTAAAAATATTAAAACAGGGAATGGACACTCTCACAAACACCCAAAAAGCACACAACTCATACAATAAACACTAACAAAAGAAATAATATAAATCATCAAACTTAGAAGCTCGTTTAAAAAAAAATACCGATGTAGAAGATGGAAGCAGTTATCTTTTGCCTAATTGAAGGTGGAGAAGAAATAATTGTTGGAAAATGTGTGTGAATGAGATGTTTATCTCAAAAGAATTTTTGTTCAAGGTTGGAAAAATGTGATTTGAGCTATCCCACATTGGTGTGGGAACAAAAGGGTAATTGGTTTATAAGGATAAACCTCAAAGGCTTTGACATCACTTGTGTCATGTTTTACTCTAGCTCATACCCTCGCGCAGGGGGGGGGGTGCGAAAAATGGCCAATCGGGTCGAAATCCTGAACTCGTGCCCGCGCGACCTGCGGACACGAATGCAGCTCCGAAACGTGTGTCCGGTGACAACACGTTTTTGCTATTTTTCGAACCAATTTTAGTTGATTCTAGAAATGACTTTTGGCTTTCCAAACCTGATCATTCATTACGGATTAATGGACATAAATCGATCATTCATTACTGGTTAATGATGATCACTTCGTATGCCCAATTTGCGTGTATAAATACACGGGTTAAGAGCAAAGAACATATACAGATTAACTGCATTTCCAACGTCGTGCTGCTGCTGTTGATCTCCGTCTACAACTTCATTCCGGTCTCGTCTCAGGCAAGTATTCTCGTCCGACTGTACACACAGTTTTGAACCGGTGTACCCTGGGAACAGACGTCGAATCTGTTTAAGGGAATTGTGTCAAACACAAGCCCGGTTCCTCTCGTTTTTTCTTTTGTCTGTGTTTTTCTGGTTTGCAGGAACATAGATTGCTGCTGTTCGTGATCATATTTCTGTGGTGTTTTCGTTTACTACTCTATCTCCTTGTATTTGTTCATTATTGTTTCTGTATTGTAATTAATTGATCGAACAAGTGTTCGAATCGTTACTGAATTTCCAACAAACTTAAACAGATTGGTGTACACTTTGTGTACGAATTTTCTGACTGTTCTCCTCTGATCTCGTTTCAGAATGGACTCATCTCAGCCTTTACCAACCTCTGGTGTACAGACCTCTGGGGTCTCTGCAGTTTTTACTTATGCCGTTGCTGTTACCACGATGATGGTTGCACCGCTGCCTGGAGCGGTTGCAAGCCACGCTGAGAAACCCGAAAAGTTCAACGGTCTGAACTTCAAACGTTGGCAGCAGAAGATGCTGTTTTATTTGACAACGTTGAACCTTGCGAGGTTCTTGACTGAAATCGCTCCCCAAGTGTCTGAAGGGGAAATGGATGCTCAATCTGTGAGCGCAGTTCAAGCTTGGAAGCATTCTGAGTTCTTGTGTAAGAACTATGTGCTCAATGGTTTGGCGGACTCGCTTTACAATGTCTATTGTAAAGTAAACACGGCCAAGGAACTATGGGAATCTTTGGAACGGAAATACAAAACCGAAGATACAGGCACAAAGAAATTTGTCGTGGCCAAGTTCTTGGATTTTAAAATGATTGACTCTAAAACTGTTATGAGTCAAATCCAAGAGTTGCAAATCATTCTTCATGATATCCATGCGGAGGGAATGTCACTCAGCGAGACGTTCCAAGTTGCTGCCATGATCGAGAAATTGCCACCAAGCTGGGTTGATTTCAAGAACTATCTCAAACACAAGAGAAAGGAAATGACCGTTGAAGATCTTGTGGTTCGTCTTCGTATTGAAGAAGACAACAAACTTGCTCAAAAGAAGAGTGATGTCCCCGAGCAAGCAAAGGCCAATATTGTTGAATATGGCCAATCCTCCAAAGGTAACAAAAATAGAGGACGGGCTGAGAAGAAGAACAAAGGGAAAGGGTTTAATCTTAAACCCAAAGGTGGGGTTGCGAAGAAGAAATTTGACGGCAAATGTTACAACTGTGACAAGCCAGGTCATCGGGCAAATGAATGTAGACAACCAAAGAAGGATGTCTCTCGTCAAGCCAATATGGTTGATGATTATGAGAATCTTGTTGCCATGATCTCTGACCTCACAATGATGATCTCTGAGGTTAACTTGGTTGGTTCGAATACCAAGGAATGGTGGGTTGATACCGGTGCCACCCGCCATGTTTGTGCTGACAAGAACTTGTTCAACACTTTCAAAGAAGTCACTAATGGAAAGAAGCTCTTCATGGGAAATTCTGCTACCGCCGATGTCAAAGGAGAGGGTAATGTGATCTTGAAAATGACATCAGGAAAGGAACTCACGTTGACCAATGTGTTGTACGTTCCTGAGATTCGAAAGAATCTTGTGTCTGGGTGGTTGTTGAATAAGTTTGGTTTCAAAATGGTGTTTGAGTCGGATAAGGTCGTGTTGACCAAGAATAGTGTGTATGTTGGAAAGGGCTATGCCCTCAATGGTATGTTCAAACTGAATGTAATGGTTGTTAACAATGCTATGAATAAGACTGGTACCAGTTCTGCTTATTTGCTTGAGTCTTCTAATGTGTGGCATGGTAGACTTGGTCATGTTAACTTTAATTCCATTCATCGTTTGATTAAATTGAATTGCATACCAACTTTTGATATTGACTCAAACTATAAATGTGAAACGTGTGTTGAAGCAAAATTAACTAGATCATCATTCAAACCGGTTGAACGAAACACTGAACCTCTCGGTATGATCCACACAGATGTGTGTGATTTGAAATCCATTCCAACTAGAAATGGATTTAAATACTTCATCACGTTTATCGATGATTGCACGAAGTATTGTTATGTTTACTTGCTCAAAAGTAAAGACGAGGCAATTGAAGCTTTCATTGCTTATATCAAGGTTGTACGAAGTGATAGAGGTGGTGAGTATGTCTCACCATTTGCTGAATTCTGTTTGCAAAACGGAATTAGACATGAGTTCACTGCACCATATTCACCCCAATCAAATGGGATTGCTGAACGGAAAAATCGAACCTTGAAATAAATGGTGAGTGCCATGTTAGTGAGTTCTGGTGTAAACCAAAACTTGTGGGGGGATGCTATCCTTTCGGCAAACTATCTTTTGAATAGGATACCCCATAAGAAAAGAGATGAAACCCCATACGAGTTATGGTGGAAAAGGAAACCGTCATACGAATACCTCAAAGTGTGGGGGTGTCTAGCCAAGGTGGTTGCTCCACTACCTAAGGCTCAAAAGATAGGACCCAAAACTGTTGACTGTATATTCATTGGATATCCAGATCACAGTAGCGCGTATCGCTTCCTTGTGCATGAATCCAAGATTCCCGATATTCGCAAAGGAACGATAATGGAATCAAAGAATGCCTCATTCTTTGAAAATATATTTCCATGCATTACAAAAGAATATGGAAAGACGTTTGGGGCAGATGATGAACGTATTCATGAGGATCTAGTTCCGGAAGAACTAGAACATGTTCCGGAAGAACTAAAGCGTGTTCCGGGAGAACCAGAACGTGTTCCGGAAGAACCAGACTGTGTTCCGGAAGAACACGAGCAAACTGAGGAAGAAGATGTTGAGCTTAGGCGAAGCAAGAGGGCTAGAACTGAAAAGTCTTTTGGTCCTGATTTCTACACGTACATGGTAGAAAGTGAGCCCAAAACATACCATGAAGCGGTAACTTCCTCAGAAGGACCTCAATGGAGGGAGGCCATCAAAAGTGAAATAGATTCTATTTTACAAAACCATACATGGGAACTAGTGGATCTTCCTCCGGGATGCAAACCACTAGGTCATCGTTGGATCTTCAAGAGGAAGATGAAGCCTGATGGCTCCATAGAAAAGTACAAGGCAAGACTGGTGGTCAAAGGATACAAACAAAAGGAAGGTCTAGATTACTTTGACACGTATTCACCAGTAACTCGAATAACCTCCATAAGGTTGGTACTTGCCATTGCAGCCATTAGAAATTTGGAAGTTCACCAAATGGATGTGAAAACCGCTTTCTTAAATGGAAATCTAGAGGAAGAGATTTACATGGAACAACCAGAGGGCTTTAGAGCCTCTGGACAAGAAAAGAAAGTGTGTAAACTGGTCAAATCCTTGTATGGACTAAAGCAAGCACCAAAACAATGGCATGAAAAGTTTGATCATGTCATGCGTGATTCTGGTTTCAAGATCAATGAATGTGATAAGTGTGTGTATGTGAAAGACACACCAGATGGTTATGTCATCTTGTGTCTATACGTTGATGACATGCTCATTGCTGGAAGTAATGACAAAATGATAAAATCAACAAAGGACACCTTGAAAGCAAGATTTGACATGAAAGACATGGGTTTAGCAGAAGTGATTTTGGGAGTTAAAATCACACGAACCCAAAGTGGACTTGCTTTAGGACAAACCCACTATGTGGATAAAATTCTTGAAAAGTTTAATGCAAATGACTCTAATGTAGCTAGAACTCCCATTGACACAAGTCAACATCTAGCTAAGAACAGAGGACAACCTGTTAACCAATTAGAGTATTCAAGAATTATTGGCAGTTTGATGTATTTGATGAGTTGTACCAGACCAGACTTAGCATATGCTGTAAGCAAGCTAAGTAGGTACACGAGTAATCCAAGTTCAACTCATTGGAGATGTGTGACTAGGTTACTTAGGTACCTAAGGTACACAAGGGATTACGCGCTGCACTACACCAGATATCCTGCAGTGATTGAAGGACACTGTGATGCAAACTGGATATCGGGTACGAAGGATTCCAGAGCAACGAGTGGATATGTATTCACACTTGGAGGTGCAGCCATATCGTGGAAATCGTCGAAACAAACGGTTATTGCTAGATCCACGATGGAAGCAGAATTCATCGCTTTAGATAAAGCTGGTGAAGAGGGAGAATGGCTACGTCAGTTTATGGAGGATATACCAAGATGGCCTAAGCCGGCAACGGCCATATGTATACATTGTGATAGCCAATCGGCAATTGGCAGAGCTCATAGCACAATGTATAATGGTAAGAACATACATATAAGACGTAGACATAATACGATACGACAACTAATCTCTACTGGAATTATCACTGTTGACTATGTGAAGTCAAAGGATAATATTGCGGATCCGCTGACAAAAGGCCTAAGTAGAGAGGTAGTTCAGAAGTCGTGCATGGGAATGGGACTGAAGCCCTTGAAAGATTAAAGTTCATATGAAGGAAAACCTAACTCAGTTGACTGGAGATCCCAAGATCTGAGTTCAATAGGACAACCTAATTGTATGAACTAGTGAGGTCACTGTGGGGGGAAGAATTGATAACTCCACGCACTTTAAGAAGGGGATGTATAATTGGAATCGATACATCTCCTAGTCCATTCCTAAAAGTGACAAGTACGAGGTTAAGCCTATGGCTTTTAATGATTCAGCTGAGGCAGCCACACGTGGTGAATCACCTATGTGAGAGAGAAGTGGGGTCGCTTCGAAGGGTATTGAGAGGGGGCACAATACCTAAGAGCTCTCGCAGAACCAGGCTAATGTTCATGACCATAACGAACATAACTATGAGGACTTGATGTTGTCAAGGAGAGTCTTGTGTGAAGCACATTGTCGCCTACACAAACGGCAGACGAGTTCAAAGGCATCGCCGCCTACTCAGAGCCAGTAGACTAAGTGTGTTTCATGAGCGAAGGTTCAAAGGGTAACACCTACCTATCGTATGCAAGATTCAACTGTTGAAATTCGATTGGGATTAAGTTACTTCTGAGATTAACCTCCATTCATGTGGGGGATTGTTGGAAAATGTGTGTGAATGAGATGTTTATCTCAAAAGAATTTTTGTTCAAGGTTGGAAAAATGTGATTTGAGCTATCCCACATTGGTGTGGGAACAAAAGGGTAATTGGTTTATAAGGATAAACCTCAAAGGCTTTGACATCACTTGTGTCATGTTTTACTCTAGCTCATACCCTCGCGCAGGGGGGGGGGTGCGAAAAATGGCCAATCTGGTCGAAATTCTGAACTCGTGCCCGCGCGACCTGCGGACACGAATGCAGCTCCGAAACGTGTGTCCGGTGACAACACGTTTTTGCTATTTTTCGAACCAATTTTAGTTGATTCTAGAAATGACTTTTGGCTTTCCAAACCTGATCATTCATTACGGATTAATGGACATAAATCGATCATTCATTGCTGGTTAATGATGATCACTTCGTATGCCCAATTTGCGTGTATAAATACACGGGTTAAGAGCAAATAACATATACAGAAAAACTGCATTTCCAACGTCGTGCTGCTGCTGTTGATCTCCGTCTACAACTTCATTCCGGTCTCGTTTCAGGCAAGTATTCTCGTCCGGCTGTACACACAGTTTTGAACCGGTGTACCCTGGGAACAGACGTCGAATCTGTTTAAGGGAATTGTGTCAAACACAAGCCCGGTTCCTCTCGTTTTTTCTTTTGTCTGTGTTTTTCTGGTTTGCAGGAACATAGATTGCTGCTGTTCGTGATCATATTTCTGTGGTGTTTTCGTTTACTACTCTATCTCCCTGTATTTGTTCATTATTGTTTCTGTATTGTAATTAATTGATCGAACAAGTGTTCGAATCGTTACTGAATTTCCAACAATAATCACCTGAGAGGAGAACCTACAAAATTCAATTCGATGATTAAATTGAACATGATGCGAATGAGATTCTGATGAAAAAACGAATGCAACTACCTTTTGTCTGATTAAAGATGGAGAGGAAAGACTCGGTTGTGAATAAACCCTAATTATTATGTTTTACCGTCATCACAAATCAAACCCGTCAGCTATCATTCATAAACACCATTTTGAGCATCAAAAACAATTTTCACCAAAATAGAAAATAAAATTAAATTAACCCAGTGGTCAATCATCCATAAACCGATCTCACCTTTTATGATGACCTAGGCCTCTCGATCTCCACCCTTTCCAAAATCATGAAGTAAAAACCGGTTGATTGTTCTTCTGGTTCTACAATACACACAAAATCTGAATACAAACGAAATTAGAGTTCAAAAACTCCCCTAGGCGCAACAACCACACAGAGATCTAAGACCAACCACGTCCTTCAAAAGGCAAAACCAACAAACACCAAATCTAATAGAAATCAGTCTGTGTTTAAAGGAGGAGAATGCTCCGATGGTTGCCTGACTACTTGTGGATGAGCCAGAGAGACAGACCTGCACAATCTTGAACAAAACCCTAAAATTCGTGTTTCAATAGAAACCCTAAAATAGAATTTTAGAGAGAGAGGCCGAAGATGTCGAGATGTCACACCCCGGTTAACGGAATCGGGTGTGAGCCAGAATGGAATCATAGTCGAGGATACATAGAACACTTCTAATAAATTTAAAAAAAAAACTTCATAAAACATTAATTCGTTTCATTGCAGCGGAAAGAGTAGTGGAAACATTAATGTCTTACAATTTAAAAACATAAGTCTTAAACGATTATTAAAAGCATAAAACGGTTAAGTTGGATAGTCGGGACTATGACTCCAAGGACAGGTCCGATAGCATTTGTAAGCTCCATTTGCATGTCTTCAGAAAGTCTTGTCAATTACCTAAGAAATCATGAATATAAAACGGGTCAACATAAAGTTGGTGAGGTTCACAGGTTTAGGACTCGATAGTTAAACAGTTGTAAAACAGTTGTAAAACAGTTTCGGTATACTTAAATATTATCAGGGTTTATTGTTGTGGTTGCATGATCTCACCTGAACCTTGATTTCAAATACTAACGGTTTACCCACCCGGCATCTCTTGCCCAGAGATGTTAAACAGAGCAGAATAACTGACGTGTACCCCCAGACAATCCGGAGTCAGAACTGGAGCTACCAGTTAGGGTAGGGTTGTCAACCCAAATAGATCTATTCACTAGCTATCGTTTCGTACAGAACTAATTGAAATCAATTAATGATGGGATTTCGGTTGTACAAACGTTTATAACGATAATGTACCAAGTTGGGCAATCAGTAAGAGAACAAGTAGTCATACGGCTAACAAGTAAACCATAATATTAAGTAAAAAGCATTTAATCAGTTTTCATGATTTCTCCCCCAAGTATAAAACAGATAAAAGGAAAAGGGGCCGTGAAACTCACAGATTCAGCAGATAATTCGGGATTTAAGCAGCGAAGGACGGTAGCACGTAACGCCCTAAATAATTAAATAACATATGCATAAGGTCTATGATCATTTGAGTAACATAAGTCACCCAAGTGATACCGGTCAAGTCTTGACGTTTTAGGTCCGTTCGTATTATTGAAAACTCGTTAACTTGTATTTATTAAATACATATACCCATGGTTATTTATATTTATGTAAATAAATATAAAAAAATAATCATTTTCAATAATTCAATCAAGTCTTGAATCATCGAGTTAAAAGAAAATAATAATGTCTATTATTTTCACAAGTTTCGGATAATTATTAAATAATTATTTATTTGGTGTGTTAATCTTGCAAGTTATAATTATTTTAAATAGTTATGATTAACAATTCTTTGGTGAATAAATCATGGTTTATATCTTTTGTAAATAATTATTTGTCGAAAATAATTATTAACGTTTGTCTTATTTTTAAAACATAAGCCTTGGGAGAAAGACATTTAAAGTTTTTAACATTTAATCATTTATTCTTCGAAAGCGTTTAATATTTCATTTTCATGAAATATATTCTTCTCAAAATATCTTAACGACGCTTGGATTTATAACATTTGATTTATTAAAACATTACGTCGTTTCAATAAAAATAAGACAAGTCTTACGTTTTCGCGTATATCGCCGTGCGGTCCCGGTTTTATTACTACGCAACGTATTATTTATTTTTATTACTTTGATTCCTCAAAGTAATGAAATAAAACCATGAAAACTTTTAAGTCTTTATTTGTCTTGATAAATTTTTATAAAATTTCTTTTATAAAAATGTCTATTTTTAGCAAGTTCTAGAAAGGTTAAAACTTGTAATAAATCCAAGTATTTATGTCAACTTTAATCATTTGACATAAATTCATTTCTTACTAAATCTAGTAAGAACATATATTCCTCTTTGTCCATTTAAAACACATTAAATGTGTTACAAAATCTTTTTAGGAAAAAAAAATATGTCATATGATCATTTTTATAAAAATCACTACACTTAGTGATTTTTGGTCCAAAATCCATGTCCAAGTTTAAGGTTCATATATTTAGTCCATCATTATTTCATGAAAATAGTTAACATAATATAACATGTTTTATGTTGTTAGTTAACCTATTTAAACATATAACATGAAATGATAAACAATCAACTAACATATATATATGTTAGGACCAAATATAAATATAAAGACAATCAACTAACATATAAATGTTAGGACATGAAAATAAAAAAATCAACTAACACTAAAGCATGTGTTAGGACCAAAATGCATAAATAATAACATGTAATATTAGTTAGTCATTATTTTCATTTAACAAGTTATGAAGTGGCTTGGATTTGCAAACAACCAACTTGAAATCCATGGATTTCATTAGATCTAGGTGCACAAGGTTACTATCCATAAGGCTTCACCATTGTGTTTCACCATCTTAAATCTTAGAAGAAAAAAGGGGATTAAGAAGAGAGTTGGGTTGGTTGTTGCAAGCAAGCATTCCAAAATAAAAGTGTATGAACATTTTGATCTAGATTTCATAAGTGTTAATGTGTTTAGATTGTCAAGACTTGAGAGGTTGATCTTGGGTAATAACATGATAGAAAATATAGAGGAAAAGGGGTGTAGGAGACTCACAAAAGTGAGCTCAAGAGGACCGAGAGAAATATGGGAAGGTGGCGGTGGTCCGTGGCTTTCTCCGGCGAAACAGAGGTGGCCGGCGGTGGTCCGGCAGCGGGGTCAGCGGCGGAGCAGGGGGCGGCGGGGCTGGTGGCAGCCGGCGGCTGAGGTGGTGGTTCGGTGGTTGGGGGCCGAACACAAGAGAGAAAGAGGGAGGAGTGTTTGGGTGTTGGGTGATTTGTGTGCTAGATGGTTGGGAAAGGGGGGACATGGAGTGGGGTTATATAGGGTGATTAGGAGTTAATACACAATGGTTAAAGATGTGTTGTCAACTTCTCAAACAACCCACACATTTTACTTGGAGACTAATCTACCATTCATTTTTATAAAACTTGTAAGTCTTTTATAAAAGTTAAGTAGATTAAGAGTTTATAAAAATCCAAATTTTTATAAAACTAAACCAAGTTAGTTATATCACAAAGGTGGTGTAAGTTGGAAAGGTGATGGGCCAAAAATATATAAAAACATTGGGTAAGTTTTTATAAAATGGTTTGGGCCAAAAATAAAAAGAATAAAGGTTTGGATAGTGGGCCGAAGCCCACATTCGGTTCGGTTAGAAAAACTGGGCCGAGGCCCGTTTCGGTTTCAAGAGGAGAAAATCGAGAGGGGTTGGGTCGATTCTAGTTGTTGGGCCGAGAGGAATCAAGAAAGAAAAGGCTAACCGGTTTTGGGCCGGTTTGGCCCAATTTGATTCGGGCCACGGTTCGGGTTTCCGTTTCAGGGAAAACACTCGGGATGTCAACGTGAGTGATTTGTGAAAGTTTCAGGATTAACGGGTTTGATATGGGCTTATTGGGCTTACCGGGCCCAATAGGCTAAGTAGTTAGGAAAAATGGTTAAGTCTTGACAACATAATGTTTTGTATCTGTTTTAAGCTCATGAAATGACTTGACAGTTTGAATTGGTTTGATAAAATATAAAAAGTTCCATTTTTATATTTAATTTTCTTATTATTGAAATTCCACCGTTAATATACGAAGGATGTATTATTTTACGTACGTATATATTCTTAGTTACAAGTGGAATTGGTGTCGGTTAATCATTTAATTATAACAGTTAATCATATCTTAAAACAGTAAATCATATATTTATCACATAATAAAAGTCAACGAAAGTCAACGGAGAGAGGTTTGACCTGATTTTGAGACCGGGTGTCACATTCTCCCCCAGTTAGAAGAATTTCGTCCCGAAATTCAGTTGTGGTTACTGGTGGATGCGACGTTCTCAAACAGACGTGGATACTTTCGGCGCATTTGGTCCTCGCGTTCCCATGTGTACTCTGGTCCTCGTCTAGAGTTCCATCGCACCTTGACTATGGGAATGCGGCTATGCTTCAGCTTTTTGATTTCTCGGTCAAGTATCTCCACGGGTTCCTCTATGAAGTGTAGGGTTTCGTCAACTTGGATTTCGTCGAGGGGAACGATGAGGGTTTCATCAGATAGGCATTTCTTAAGATTACAGACATGAAAGACATTGTGAACGCTGCTTAGCTCGGCGGGCAGGTTCAAACGGTAAGCTACTGGTCCGATGGTTTCGGTGATTTCGAAGGGACCAATGTAACGAGGGTTGAGCTTTCCTCGTTTGCCGAATCTAATAACACCTTTCCAAGGCGATACCTTAAGCATGACGCGATCGCCTACCTTGAAGGACAAGGGTTTGCGTCGGTTGTCGGCGTAGCTCTTCTGCCTGTCCCTGGCAGCTTTCAGACGGTCACGGACTTGGAAGATCAATTCGGTTGTTTCAAAGATTAATTCGGGTCCAGTCAACTGACTGTCTCCAATCTCATTCCAGCAGAGTGGAGATCTACACTTCCTCCCATAAAGTGCTTCGAAAGGGGCGGCTTGGATGCTGGTGTGATAACTGTTGTTATAAGAGAATTCGGCGAGAGGGAGGTGCTCGTCCCACTTGGGTCCGAAATCTATCACACATGCTCTCAGCATATCCTCAAGCGTTTGGATCGTTCTCTCGCTTTGGCCATCTGTCTGTGGATGGTAGGCAGTACTCATGTCGAGTCGAGTACCCAAAGCTTTCTGTAGAGATCTCCAAAAGTGTGCAGTGAATCGACTGTCTCGGTCGGATATGATGGATTTGGGCACACCGTGGCGCGAGACGATTTCCTTTATATAAAGCTTGGCTCGCTTATCCATCTTATCCTTCTCATTGACCGGTAAGAAGTGTGCGGACTTCGTCAATCGATCGACTATCACCCAGATAGCGTCATATCCAGATCTGGATTTAGGCAATTTTGTGATAAAGTCCATGGATATCTCTTCCCATTTCCATTCAGGGATTACTGGTTGAGTCAACAATCCAGAGGGCTTCTGGTATTCGGCTTTGACCTTTGAACAAGTTAAGCATTTGCCGACATAGGTGGCTATCTCGGCTTTCATGTTAGGCCACCAGAACTGTTTCTTCAGACCGTGGTACATCTTGTCTGATCCGGGATGAATGGAATACCTTGATTTGTGAGCTTCATCGAAAATTAGTTGCCTTAACCCTCCATAGACAGGTACCCAGAGCCTATCCATGAAGTTCTTGGTTCCATCCGGTTTCTCTTCCAGTTGTTTCTCCATTCCACGTAAACCTTCTCCAGATAGGTTCTCTTGCTTGAGGGCTTCAATTTGTGCGTCGCGCACTTGGGAATTAAGGTTTGAGTGGATGGTCATGCCTAATGCTCGGACGCGGCGAGGTTTGGCATGCTCTTTCCTGCTTAAGGCATCGGCTACAACGTTAGCCTTGCCTGGATGATAACGAATCTCGCATTCGTAGTCATTTAGCAGTTCCACCCATCGGCGTTGCCTCATATTCAATTCCTTCTGATTGAAAATATGTTGGAGGCTCTTGTGATCGGTGAATATGGTACATTGGGTACCATAAAGATAGTGCCTCCAGATCTTGAGAGCAAAGACAACGGCTCCGAGTTCCAAGTCATGAGTGGTATAATTCTTCTCGTGAATCTTCAGTTGTCGTGATGCGTAAGCGATGACTTTCTCTCGTTGCATCAATACACAACCTAAACCTTGATGCGAGGCATCGCAGTAAACAACGAAGTCTTCGATTCCATCGGGTAATGATAGAATCGGGGCATCACAAAGCTTCTGCTTCAGTAACTGAAATGCTGCTTCAGTCTTGTCATCCCATATGAATTTCTTATCTTTCTGGGTCAGGGCGGTGAGTGGCTGGGCTATCTTCGAGAAGTTCTCGATAAATCGGCGGTAATAGCCAGCAAGACCTAAAAATTGTCGAATCTCGGTTGGAGTCGTTGGCGTACTCCAATCCTTGATTGCCTCAATTTTTGTGGGATCCACGTGGATTCCTTGATCATTGATCACATGGCCCAGAAAGTGAACTTCGCGAATCCAAAAGTCGCATTTGGAAAATTTCGCGTAGAGTTCTTCCTTCTTCAACAACTCCAGAATAAGTCTCAGATGTTGTTCGTGTTCTTCCTTACTACGGGAGTAGATAAGGATGTCGTCAATGAACACGATAACGAACTTATCCAGGTAGGGTTTGCATACGCGGTTCATCAGATCCATGAACACTGCAGGTGCGTTTGTCAAACCAAATGGCATTACGAGGAACTCATAATGGCCATAGCGTGTTCTGAACGCTGTCTTCGAAACGTCTTCATCTCTAACTCTGAGTTGATGGTATCCTGATCTTAGATCGATCTTGGAGTAGAAGCTCGATCCTTGAAGTTGATCAAACAGGTCGTCGATCCTAGGAAGCGGGTAACGGTTCTTCACAGTCAGTTTGTTCAGCTCCCGGTAGTCGATGCACATCCGAAAAGTTCCATCTTTCTTCTTGACAAATAGCACGGGTGCTCCCCACGGAGAGTGGCTTGGTCGAATGAAGCCTTTATCTAGCAATTCTTGCAATTGGCTAGATAACTCCTGCATCTCAGAAGGTGCCAGACGGTACGGGGATCTGGCTACGGGGGCGGCACCTGGAGCTAAGTCAATGCGAAACTCCACTTGTCGCGTCGGCGGTAAACCTGGTAAATCTTCGGGAAAGACTTCCGGGTATTCGCGGACAACGGGAACATCTGCTATGTTCTTCTCCTTTGGTTTCTTCTCAGTTACGTGTGCTAGGATGGCCTGACATCCTTTACGAAGGAACTTTCGTGCCTTCATACTAGATATGAGGTTTAGTTGGGTTCCACTCTTCTCGCCTTGTACGTTTAGAGTGTTGCCATCTTCGAGTGGCATCCTAACTATTTTCTCATGGCACACGATTTCTGCACGGTTCTTTGATAACCAGTCCATGCCTATGATAACATCAAAACTTCCTAGTTCTACAGGCATCAAATCAATGCTGAAGGGATGATCGGAGAGTTCTAGTGAGCAGTTTGGATAGATAATGCTAGTTTCTACTAATTCTCCGTTCGCTAATTCTACTGTGAACTTAGTGTCTAAGGCAACAGGGGTAATTTCAAGTAATTGACCAAACTCGGTAGACACGAAGCTCCTATCAGCACCAGTATCGAATAAAACGGAAGCATAATGATTGTTTAGTAGAAACGTACCCGTCACCGTGTTAGGGTCACGGCGAGCATCTCCGGCATTGATTACAAAGGCTCTTCCTCTAGCCTGATTCGGATCCTGGTTTCCTGCCTTCGGGCAATCCTTCTTGTAGTGCCCGGTGGTTCCGCAACCGTAACAGGTGCGCTTCGGACAGTCTCGTGCTACGTGCCCTTTCGTCTTGCAGATGTTGCAGTAGACGTTGCCACAATCGAGTGTGTGGTGGAGATTGCACTTGTTGCACAGGGGTGCTCCACCGTTGTATCCAGTTTTTCGGACAACATGGGTAGGGGTAGTAGCAGCAAAGACCTTCACTGTTTCAGCTTCCTTGGCAGGGGCCTTATCATCGCGATTCCTCCAGAATCCGCGTTTCCGTTTGTTATCAGGCTTCTTGTTGGTGGAGGGAGTGGTACTGGTTTCAGGGGCCTTGTTCTCAGACTTCTTCTTGTCAAGATTCACACCTTGACGGTTGGCTTGGTAAACCAGGTTGTGTGCCAGGCGCACAGCATCCTGAAAAGTCTGAGGGTTTGAGGAAAGGACATTCCCCTGGATATGAGGTGCAAGTCCCCAGATGTACCGTTCAATCTTCTTGTAGAGAGGAGTGATCATGGTTGGACAGAGATGAGCGAGCTCACGGAACCTCTTGGTATAGCCGGCAACGTCGGCTCCATTCATGGTGAGGTTCCAGAATTCAGCTTCGAGTTTCTGAAGCTCTTCTCTAGGGCAGTACTCATCGCGAAGCAGCTGTTTGAGCTCGTCCCAAGTCATGGCGTAAGCCAAATCAGTTCCCATAGCATCGGCATGGGAGTTCCACCAAGTCAGAGCACTATCAGTCAGTGCGCAGGTGGAATACTTGACCATGTACTGCTCAGGGCAGTTGCTTATACGGAAGACGGACTCCATTTTCTCAAACCAGCGAACTAAACCAACAGCGCCTTCAGAACCCTTGAAATTCGAGGGTTTGCAGTTCATAAAGTCCTTGTATGAACATTCACGGGGGCCTGCAATTGTTAGATTGAAACGTTGAATACAATTTAGGAAAATTGTAATCGAGTGTTTTTCTAACATTGGTTAATTCGTACTTACCGCGCGCCCCATTGTCGTTTTGACGTTGGGTTTCAGCGGCGGCAACAGTTTCTGCTACGCGATTAGCAATCATCTCCTCGATTTCCTCAGCGGTCATGGGAGGAGGAGGCGGAGGAGGCGAAGTGTTCCTGGTGGTTCGGCGTCTCGGTGGCATGATTTCGCTTTAAGTTACAATTGTCAACATAAAGAAAACTTTAGATAATATGTAAATGGGGTTATTGCATGCTCGAGAATAACTGCCACGACATACATCAATTGCCAAAACATTTTCACGCAACTCACCAAGAAACATAAGATAGGAAGGATGAAGTAATGTAACGTGTCATAACGATATAAACTATACAACCATAACATAATCATAACATGAAAATAACATAACCATAAAACATCAACCATTATCATACCAAAAGATCTCCATAACATAATAACGAGAATCATACATCAAGTTTGTTACCATATTACAGACGAAACATATTCAAAATAAACAAGTTTTGCATCGTGGGCTCGCAGTCCCAATCCTGACTAATGCTAACATGTTTCATCTATAAAACGGCTATCAAAAGATACTAGGTCTCATCTACCTAGAATGCTGGTGGGGGTGGTGGAGGTCCTGGGGGCATGAAGAAGACCGGTGGTCTCTGGGTCAAGGCCTGGAGAGCGGCGAGAAGTCGTCCGGAGACGAACTCCAAAGCAGAGACCCTCCCCTGCAATCTCTCATGCGAGAGAAGCAGATCAGTCGTGGCCATGCTGACCCCAGTCATGTGGGCATGTAGGGACTCCATGGCGCCGTCAGTGGCGCGCATGCGCCCGGTCAGCTCGGCTATCTGGTTCCTGAGGTGAAACACCTCAGTGGCTGCAGGTAGCTGACCGATATCAGCGTTCAGCTCCCCCAGATCGGCCTCAAGGCGTCTCAAACGAGCCACCAGTAATGGGACGGTGTCAGGGATGGGCTCGTGAGTAAAAGGCGAGATACCCAGAGGCACTCGGCGGAAGGGATCAGGAAGCGAGGACTCCCCCCGATCGTAACAGCTCGGGAACTCCTCGATGATCCGCCAGTGCTGGATCTGATCTGGTATCCAGGCGAGGTGGGGTAAATCGAACACCTGGCGCCGCTTGGGCGCGGGCTCACCAGAGGTACGTCGGACCTCCCTAGTCCGGGATGGGCCAGCTGCCCGTCCCGGGGTAAATCCCCGTCTGCCGCCACCAGGCGTGGCGACAAAAGTCTTCACAGACCGATCTCGGTCTGCGAAGGGGTCGGCGGAGCTAGAAGCATCCGCAGTGGCTGCACCGCCAGTAGTGGCGGTGGGAGCAGGGTGGTCGGGGGTGTCGTCGGAGGTCCTACGTCTAATAGGACTCAGAAAACCTGCTGGTACGGGAGTCGGGCGAATAACTCCTACAGTAGCGCCCTCGGTCTCGGGGCTTGACGGCACGTAGTCCTCTGGTGAAGGTGTGTACTCCACACTCGGCTCCTCATCGGAATCGGCAACGCAAATGACCTCTTTAGAAGCCATCTCTGCGAAAATATTCCAAAAGGAACTGTGTCAGTAACATCATGGTAGTGTGGTAACACATAAGTAAACATAAGTAAACATATGAGGTCTTGCATGCAAATGGTAGCTTCGGAGTGGGTTATAGTCCAGGCTTGGTTTTCGTTTTGTTTTGTTTGTTTGTTTATCCTGGTTCGCTATAACCACGGCTCTGATACCAATCTGTCACACCCCGGTCAACGGAATCGGGTGTGAGCCAGAATGGAATCATAGTCGAGGATACATAGAACACTTCTAATAAATTTAAAAAAAAACTTCATAAAACATTAATTCGTTTCATTGCAGCGGAAAGAGTAGTGGAAACATTAATGTCTTACAATTTAAAAACATAAGTCTTAAACGATTATTAAAAGCATAAAACGGTTAAGTTGGATAGTCGGGACTATGACTCCAAGGACAGGTCCGATAGCATTTGTAAGCTCCATTTGCATGTCTTCAGAAAGTCTTGTCAATTACCTAAGAAATCATGAATATAAAACGGGTCAACATAAAGTTGGTGAGGTTCACAGGTTTAGGACTCGATAGTTAAACAGTTGTAAAACAGTTGTAAAACAGTTTCGGTATACTTAAATATTATCAGGGTTTATTGTTGTGGTTGCATGATCTCACCTGAACCTTGATTTCAAATACTAACGGTTTACCCACCCGGCATCTCTTGCCCAGAGATGTTAAACAGAGCAGAATAACTGACGTGTACCCCCAGACAATCCGGAGTCAGAACTGGAGCTACCAGTTAGGGTAGGGTTGTCAACCCAAATAGATCTATTCACTAGCTATCGTTTCGTACAGAACTAATTGAAATCAATTAATGATGGGATTTCGGTTGTACAAACGTTTATAACGATAATGTACCAAGTTGGGCAATCAGTAAGAGAACAAGTAGTCATACGGCTAACAAGTAAACCATAATATTAAGTAAAAAGCATTTAATCAGTTTTCATGATTTCTCCCCCAAGTATAAAACAGATAAAAGGAAAAGGGGCCGTGAAACTCACAGATTCAGCAGATAATTCGGGATTTAAGCAGCGAAGGACGGTAGCACGTAACGCCCTAAATAATTAAATAACATATGCATAAGGTCTATGATCATTTGAGTAACATAAGTCACCCAAGTGATACCGGTCAAGTCTTGACGTTTTAGGTCCGTTCGTATTATTGAAAACTCGTTAACTTGTATTTATTAAATACATATACCCATGGTTATTTATATTTATGTAAATAAATATAAACAAATAATCATTTTCAATAATTCAATCAAGTCTTGAATCATCGAGTTAAAGAAAATAATAATGTCTATTATTTTCACAAGTTTCGGATAATTATTAAATAATTATTTATTTGATGTGTTAATCTTGCAAGTTATAATTATTTTAAATAGTTATGATTAACAATTCTTTGGTGAATAAATCATGGTTTATATCTTTTGTAAATAATTATTTGTCGAAAATAATTATTAACGTTTGTCTTATTTTTAAAACATAAGCCTTGGGAGAAAGACATTTAAAGTTTTTAACATTTAATCATTTATTCTTCGAAAGCGTTTAATATTTCATTTTCATGAAATATATTCTTCTCAAAATATCTTAACGACGCTTGGATTTATAACATTTGATTTATTAAAACATTACTTCGTTTCAATAAAAATAAGACAAGTCTTACGTTTTCGCGTATATCGTCGTGCGGTCCCGGTTTTATTACTACGCAACGCATTATTTATTTTTATTACTTTGATTCCTCAAAGTAATGAAATAAAATCATGAAAACTTTTAAGTCTTTATTTGTCTTGATAAATTTTTATAAAATTTCTTTTATAAAAATTTCTATTTTTAGCAAGTTCTAGAAAGGTTAAAACTTGTGATAAATCCAAGTATTTATGTCAACTTTAATCATTTGACATAAATTCATTTCTTACCAAATCTAGTAAGAACATATATTCCTCTTTGTCCATTTAAAACACATTAAATGTGTTACAAAATCTTTTTAGGAAAAAAAAATATGTCATATGATCATTTTTATAAAAATCACTACACTTAGTGATTTTTGGTCCAAAATCCATGTCCAAGTTTAAGGTTCATATATTTAGTCCATCATTATTTCATGAAAATAGTTAACATAATATAACATGTTTTATGTTGTTAGTTAACCTATTTAAACATATAACATGAAATGATAAACAATCAACTAACATATATATATGTTAGGACCAAATATAAATATAAAGACAATCAACTAACATATAAATGTTAGGACATGAAAATAAAAAAATCAACTAACACTAAAGCATGTGTTAGGACCAAAATGCATAGATAATAACATGTAATATTAGTTAGTCATTATTTTCATTTAACAAGTTATGAAGTGACTTGGATTTGCAAACAACCAACTTGAAATCCATGGATTTCATTAGATCTAGGTGCACAAGGTTACTATCCATAAGGCTTCACCATTGTGTTTCACCATCTTAAATCTTAGAAGAAAAAAAAAGGGATTAAGAAGAGAGTTGGGTTGGTTGTTGCAAGCAAGCATTCTAAAATAAAAGTGTATGAACATTTTGATCTAGATTTCATAAGTGTTAATGTGTTTAGATTGTCAAGACTTGAGAGGCTGATCTTGGGTAATAACATGATAGAAAATATAGAGGAAAAAGGGGTGTAGGAGACTCACAAAAGTGAGCTCAAGAGGACCGAGAGAAATATGGGAAGGTGGCGGTGGTCCGTGGCTTTCTCCGGCGAAACAGAGGTGGCCGGCGGTGGTCCGGCAGCGGGGTCAGCGGCGGAGCAGGGGGCGGCGGGGCTGGTGGCAGCCGGCGGCTGAGGTGGTGGTTCGGTGGTTGGGGGCCGAACACAAGAGAGAAAGAGGGAGGAGTGTTTAGGTGTTGGGTGATTTGTGTGCTAGATGGTTGGGAAAGGGGGGACATGGAGTGGGGTTATATAGGGTGATTAGGAGTTAATACACAATGGTTAAAGATGTGTTGTCAACTTCTCAAACAACCCACACATTTTACTTGGAGACTAATCTACCATTCATTTTTATAAAACTTGTAAGTCTTTTATAAAAGTTAAGTAGATTAAGAGTTTATAAAAATCCAAATTTTTATAAAACTAAACCAAGTTAGTTATATCACAAAGGTGGTGTAAGTTGGAAAGGTGATGGGCCAAAAATATATAAAAACATTGGGTAAGTTTTTATAAAATGGTTTGGGCCAAAAATAAAAAGAATAAGGGTTTGGATAGTGGGCCGAAGCCCACATTCGGTTCGGTTAGAAAAACTGGGCCGAGAGGAATCAAGAAAGAAAAGGCTAACCGGTTTTGGGCCGGTTTGGCCCAATTTGATTCGGGCCACGGTTCGGGTTTCCGTTTCAGGGAAAACACTCGGGATGTCAACGTGAGTGATTTGTGAAAGTTTCAGGATTAACGGGTTTGATATGGGCTTATTGGGCTTACCGGGCCCAATAGGCTAAGTAGTTAGGAAAAATGGTTAAGTCTTGACAACATAATGTTTTGTATCTGTTTTAAGCTCATGAAATGACTTGACAGTTTGAATTGGTTTGATAAAATATAAAAAGTTCCATTTTTATATTTAATTTTCTTATTATTGAAATTCCACCGTTAATATACGAAGGATGTATTATTTTACGTACGTATATATTCTTAGTTACAAGTGGAATTGGTGTCGGTTAATCATTTAATTATAACAGTTAATCATATCTTAAAACAATAAATCATATATTTATCACATAATAAAAGTCAACGAAAGTCAACGGAGAGAGGTTTGACCTGATTTTGAGACCGGGTGTCACACGAGAAGACGGTAGAAAGAGAGAGATCCAGACCGGCATATCGTTTCATCTTTTGGTAGAGAGATATGAGCAGATATCCTTTGGTAGAGATATGGGAGAGAGCAGAGATCGTGGAGATGATTGATAGAGAGAGAGAGAGAGAGAGAGAGAGAGAGAGAAAGACATATATGATAAGTTAACTCAGATCAGCCACACAAAAGAATAATGCAGTGAAGACTTGTAATGTACAACAATTTTATGCATTCCAAAGTTCTTAAATGTTATGTAGTATAATATAAGAAGTGGTACCATGTGTCCATTAGAAGCTTGTACAACATGTTTTAGAAATTGTACTCCAAGTTGTGTTATGTTAATATAGGGTAATTATGATTACTAATTCCTCTAGAAAGCAGACCACCGAATACGCTGTTGCTTTAACCGTACAATTGGGATTTGGATAAAAAAAATTAGGAGGGAACAAGTTTATAATTTGATTTCAAGTTATCATATTCTATGTCATATGTATATTTACCTATATAACATTTTCAAATGAATTGTACAACCGTTGCTTTACAATTTACATCTCTAAAGCATTACAAGCAGGATTGTGTTTTGTACAAGCAGAGAAGCTTGGCATCCCTTCTCTCACTTCCTTTCCTGTCCACTTTTCTCTTTTTCTACGCTTACTTTACACGTCGGCACTTCCCACGTCAAACTTCTTCACCTAAACGGTACTCGCATTGCTTCAACGACTACACCTTCCCTCGCCTAAAGCAACCTCCCCTCACCTAAAGTATGCAGTGAACAGTCATCCGCATCAACAGAGCACAAGGACGATGTCACCTCTCCTTCTTCACTGTAGCGCTGTGGATTGACTTTATTATCTCCCATTCTTGTTGTCTCACATACGCTGTCTTCCGATCGGTCTTCCTTGAAGGTTAGTGTCGGTCATCTTAATTTTTTTTAGATCGAGCAATGGATTTCTTGCCTGTGTGTATGAATTAGATTAGTGTAATCGGTTAGGTGTACGTGTTCTTCTCTAGCTAGTGTAGAACACTCACAAGCTATGATAAGTGAGAACTCACTAATTCCTTCTCTTTTTATTAATAGATAAATATATATGAAAAATGATAGAATGAAAACCCACTTTAGCATGTTCTACATGTATTTTCGGCACAAGATCTGAAAAATGATTAGTTTTTTTTTAAATTTTCCAATAAAATATAAAAAATTCTCGTTCTCGGAAAAATAGATGTGTAACAAATTTTACAAAAAAAAAGTTACATATGCAAAAATGAAATTACATATGTTTATTTGTATTTGAAGACTTGGACTATGTTTATTTGTTTTGTCGTTTTTTAGGTCGAACTTATGTTTATTTGTATTTGAAGACTTGGACTATGTTTATTTGTTTTGTCGTTTTTTTTTTTGTTAAATTGTGTTTTTTTTTTTTTAAAAAAAACTGGATTTTCGGATATCCGTTTTAACTATCCGAGTCCAGTCCGAAATTTCGGACTTGGACTTGGACAACGAAAACTTATATCCGAAATTTTCGGATACCCGAAATTCGGATATCCGAAATTTCGGGTATCCGGTTTTGAACACCCCTAATATATATATATATATATATATATATATATATATATATATATATATATATATATATATATATATATATATATATATATATATATATGTAGAGAGAGAGAGAGAGTTGAGGAAATGACAAAGAAGTAATATTGTCTTGGTGTTAATGGGTAAGGGTGTTTGTAATACCCATGCCGCACCATGCGGTCTTACTGAGCTGTGTTGCGGTGGCCTGCGGGCACACCATTGCGTGTGTCGCGACGCCGCTCAAATTGAAGATACTGCGGCCACTGAGCATCACATAGTTAACCGAGGTTTGATGACCGTCGGTGTGGGCCCCTTAATGACTGCTTCACAAAATTAATTTTTTATTTAATTTATATCACTCATTTTACTTTATTTTTACACCATTTCACATCCATTTTTATACCAAACCCCCTTATAAAAAATCAAGAAAATGTCTTCTTCGTCTTCATCCTCAATGTTTTCTAACGACGATGACGCGGCTGCGTTTTCTATCGAGACCATGTTTGTTGTTGCACAAGAGGAAGGTGAAAGTTCCAAACCGTATCAACCGGGAAAGGTGATTAAAAGAGAAAGGCCACAGGCTCATGAACGTCTTGTCGATGACTACTTCTCCGAAAAAACACGGTTCAAAGATAAGTTTTATTGTTGATTTCGTATGTATAAATCTCTCTCTTTTCGTATTGTTAATGATTTGTCAGGCCGCCAAAAATATTTTCGTCTTAGGTAAGAGGCTAGTGTAAGAGAGGTTTGAGTCCTTTACAAAAATGCATAGCCGCCATACCCCAACTAGCTTATGGCATCACATCTGATGCTTTTCATGAATATTTGCATATTGGATAGAGAATTCGCGTACATGTCTTTACAAAATTTGCAAGTATATTCGTCAAATATACGATGATCGGTATATGCGCAAGCCAACATGAAGTGATATTATGAGTCCATACGAGTTTCATTAAATAATCATGGTTTTCCTGGTATGCTGAGTAGTCTTGATTATATGCATTGGGAGTGGTCTAGTTGCCCAAACGCTTGGCGTGGGCAATTCATGCGAGGCAATCATGCACACCCGACGATTATGTTAGAGCCAGTAGCCTCATAAGATTTGTGGTTTTGGCATGCATTCTTTGGAAAATTATGCACCTCCTATTCTGATCGAACCTCCGGTTATGGTTGAACCTCCTGTTCGGCTTCAACCTCCGGCTCCGGTTCAACCTCCGGCTGTTGTTCAACCTCCAACTCTTGTTCAAACTCTAGTAAACCCCCAAATGGATGACCTTTGGGAGGACGAAACATTCTGGAATTGGGCATTTGATTACTGGTTGCCCGAGACCCCACCGGAAGAGCCACTTGAAGACTATTACGAATTGGACGATGAAGTCCATCTTAAGGAAGAAGAACGGTTGATGAAGAACGACTGAGGTTGTGCTTCGTGATCTATCAGATGAAGAAATCGGAACACAACTGAGATCACTCATGTTGCTCCCATGGGATTCCGATTCCGATTTATGGTATTAGTTGTAATAGTTTAGGTTTTAATAAGTAATGTTTTTTAGGATATGTATTTTTTATTTTAGGAAATGTATTTTTTTATTTAATCTTCTTTGTTTTAGATTAATTAATTTACTTTTTTTATTTTTAAATTAATTTGGAGTGAATAAAATAATACTAAAAAATAAAGTACGGGGTTGTAAAAGTGTGGTGTGGGTATAACTCTTAAAAAGTATGGAGAGTGTATGGTGGTGATGTAACGGTGACTTTAGAAAAAATGTGATGTTGAAAAAGTGTAATATGGGTATTGCAAACACCCTAAGTCCATTGAGTTTCATAGTAAAGACCCAAGTTCTATCCTTAAACGCCATTTTTTTAATTTTTTCTCTAAATTTTTTACAAGCCTTTTTTTATAAATATATAATTTAATATTTTTTAACTTTAATAAATTATTTATAAACTGTTTAATAGGTAAGATTTTTTAAAACTAATGATTCACTTTTTTTTACTTAATCAAATACCACCGTCATAACGTGTGCACCTCATCCTTTTTTATATGTTCCACGTACGGTGTTATCTTTAAATATTAAGTTTGCTTATGTTATTATTTGTTATAAATGGACCATTTAACCAAGTTAATGATTTGATTGTAAGCAATTATAGAATTCTCATCTATTCTATGCCGATGACGAGGTAAATCATTGTTTTCCATTTAGGTCTATGTGTTGGTCATTTTAAGAAAATATAGATTTCTCATATATTCTATCTTGATGACCCAAGTAAGTTAACATCTTTTCATTTAGGTCTACGTGTTGGTATTTATTTGGCGAATCCAAAATGTTAGAAGTTTCTTATTAAAATAGATTTTATAGCAGAATTTAAATATATAATTTAATATTTTTTTAACTTTAATAAATTATTTATGAACTGTTTTATAGGTAAGATTTTTTAAAACTGATGATTCACATTTTTTACTTAATCAAATGCCACCGTCATAACGTGTGCCCCTCATCCTTTTTTATATGTTTAACGTTCGGTGTTATCTTTAAATATTAAGTTTGCGTATGTTATTATTTGTTATAAACGACCCATTTAATCAAGTTAATGATTTAATTGTAAGCAATATAGAATTCTATCTATTCTATGCCGATGACGAGGTAAATCATTGTTTTCCATTTAGGTTTATGTGTTGGTCATTTTAAGAAAATATAGATTTCTCATATATTATATCTTGATGACCCAAGTAAGTTAACATCTTTTCATTTAGGTCTACATGTTGGTATTTATATGGCGAATCCAAAATGTTAGAAGTTTCTTATTGATAGATTTTATAGTAGAATCTTCTTATTGAATAATTTCCTCACAACTTGAAGCAAGTAACGTAGAAATATGTGAGCATCATAACTCTTGTAACCTGAAAAATTCTTTTTCGAAGAATGAACACAATGTGCAATATTAATCGCACACCTGCAATGTAATTTTTTTCCTTAAGAACAGGAGAAAATTAACTTTCTTCTTTGAAGTCATTGAAAAACATGCTTTTGGGATGATAACATCAGAAAGTACGAGTTGAAGCCTTTATTTGATGTGGAGTTCGAGAATGTCAAATCGAGCTTATGGGTGATCTTTTGACTTCCAATAATATCCAATACATATATATATTTTAATGTGCATCACATCAAAATTATGTCTACATTTATTGAATTGCCAATAAGGCAAGTAAAAAAATACTGACATTTTCCATAGGGAAGTGCTGTCATTTTTCTTCTTTTGTGTCTTTCCAAATAGATTTTTAAAGTTAGACAACTCACTCAAAGCTTCGACACTTGATAGAGGTTTTGGAGAAACCCTTTCTCCGATCTTCCCATTGAAAACACTCTTATTACGTCGCCATGAGTGTTGAGCATCTAAAAATTTATGGTGATCCATATATCATGTCTTCTAACTATACGTCAAATAAAGCGAGCTGGTCTCATGATTACAACATGGACATGCACAATTTTCCTTTGTTTTCCACCCCGACAACATCGAGTAACATGAAAAAATCACTAATTGTCCACATTAAGGCTGCATACATCTTAAAGATCTCGTTTTTAGATTTGTCGTATATATCCAAACCATTAATCCACAATTCTCTAAGCTCCTCAACTAAAGGTTGTAAATAAACATCTATGTTATTACCCGAAGATTCTGGTCCGAGAATTAACAAAGACAACATAAAGTATTTTGGTTTCAATGACATCTATGGAGACAAATTGTAGTTAACCAACACCACATCATGTTGATTAACTTGTATTGAAGTGTTAAAAAAAACATATAATTAAAATATTAAAACTTGAATGGACATAATTGGGAAAATAAAAATAAAAGTAAGTGACTTTATTAGAGTACTTAAAAGTTCGTTCTTCTATAAAGTAATCATTTAAACATAATATTTACATTTAACTTTTATAAATGCAACTTTAGAAATAAGAGTTGTATTTAACTTTTAACGACCCAACTTTTTAAAATAATAGTTGTGTTAAAATTTTCACAATGCAACCTTTTATAACTTTTTTATGTGTTTTCGAGTTAAAGATACGGGAAATGAATGAAAAAAATTTACAGTTATACATTTATTTTTAGTTATGTGGTTTTATAATGGATTAGGTGGAATGGTAAAATAGTAAATAACAAACTTTTTATATTGTGTTTCATTTCCTTCCATTTTGGAAGGAAAGTAAAAGAGGGAAAAATAATTAAAGTTTCGTTTCGTTTTCTTCCCTTTTGCTCGTTAAAAAACTCATCATCATCATCATCATCATCATCATCATACTCAGTAAATCCCAACAATAACAAAGCTAAAGTAGAGTCTGAGGAGAGTAAGATATAGACAACCTTACTTCTACCCCGTAGGAATAAAGATGCTGCTTCCAGGGAGACCCCTAGCTCCGTAGTTTACATCAAACTTTGGATATAAGGCACATAACACTCAGCAAATCGGGACAAAGACCGATTGGTGCATGTACCCCTTGTCTTCCGGCTATCAACTCCACATATTCATATGGGGTTGCCTCGTTAAAGAACTAGGGAATAAAAATGTTTTCCACTTCCTTTTAAATTCCTTTCATTACATTTCCTTTCTCTCATTAGATGAGACTGGAGAACAAAGCGTAAGAGACCCTAAACTCTAATATTTATTCTTCATGCCATTGAACTAAGAGCTCCATAACGATTATTGATCCCTATATACTATTAGGTCCTGTTTGGTAACATCATGAGACTCGAGAACAGAGCGTAAGAGACCCCAAACTCAAATTCTTATTCTCTGAGCCATTGAACCAAGAGCCCAATAACAATTATTGATCTCTAGATAGTATTCATTGGTGAAGGATTGTGGTGACCCGGGGGGGGGGGGGGGGACCTCCCCCGTTTTTTTTTTGGCCGAAGTGCTAATTTTTGTGATTTTTTATATATATTGAGAACCGCCCCCCTCACGGGATTAGGATCCGTGACTTTTCGCCCCGCGAATATTTCGGTGAAGCTTCACCAATGTTGGTTAACTCCACCTAAGAGAAAATCCACACAACTAAGGTCCTGTTTGATGAAAGCACCACCTCCAGACCGAGTCAGAAGATTTTGAGCTCCTGACCAAGTAAGGTAAAAAAAAAACATGGGTCAGACTTTGCTAACCGAGTAAGGAGGCTTTTATGATGAATCAAATGCGCTGACCTTTACCGGGTCGGTGGTCATGATTTTTAGGTTTAGATAATTATTAAATTCTTCGGTTCCACTCACTCAGGTTAACCCGTCAACCTCAATCAAAAGACTATATTTTTAACCACCCACCAACCAACCCCTACCCCGACCCCACGAATTTTAAAATTGGATTTTTAGTTGTTTAATTTACTATAGGTTACTGTTTGTCCCTGTTTTAGATTTTAAGTGTCTTAAAAAGGTGATGTTTAGATGACAAGTCTAGTGTATGACAGATTGACAGTTTGACGTTATAAAAATATTTAAGATTTATCTCGTCCCAAGGCGGATGTATATACCACGTCTCTTTCTTTGCTTCCTTAATCAGTCTTCCATGGCAGCGGCAGCAGAAGCAGTCTTCACCGTCCAATCCCTGAAATCCGACATGGCCGGCGGCGGCACCCCTCTCATGATCAAACCTTACACCCGTCCGACCATTCTCAACTTCAACACCTCTCGCCAACGTTCCCCAATGGCCGTGTGCACCGCACGTGGAGAATATCTTTCTTCCCCACCACTTTTGCCCCGATCACCGTTGAACAAACGTCGACCCATGACTCCTGCTCCGGTTTTCTGTTCGTCCATGGTTCCAGCCGGTTCACCGGCGCCTAATCTGGTTCTTCGAAAGTTAATAAATAGATTCACAAACGTGGGCTTGGAGAAGTGGTGTGACCAACAACCATTTCTCGTTGGGGTTCCAACCTTCATCGCTGCCAAGTTCTTAAGAGGTTATGCGATTGGTGTGGTCTCTCAAGTTTTAGTCAGCCATGTTTTGGGGAGGGCCGTACCAATCTATGAACTACAAAAGGTACAACGATATATCCAATTACAATTTCTTTTTTTTTTTTTATCATTCGTAATTTATTTATATATATATTTTTTTCAGTACGAGGCTAATTTCGGAATCTACTACTATCACTTGGCAATGTTTGTGTTTCGAGGTCGATTCCTAATTCCCCGTAGTTTTGCTCTGGTCATGGCTTGTACCTATGGTACCGTTTATGCAATGAAAAGATTGAGAGGCAAGGAAAAAGATACATTAACAACGTACGTAAGATATATATCATTAATATGTTATGATTTAAATTCGAGAAACTTTATATATATATATATATATATGGGATGGGATTTTTTTTATGATAATTATTTTATGATATTTATTATTTGCAGACTGGTGGTGGGTTTTGTTACCCCAGTGGTTTACTTATTGGCTGCTGGTATGAGAAGTCCGATTATTATTATACCAATGGGTGTCATCTCCTCACTCCTCTGCGTGGGCTTTGGTGTATAAGGTGATCGATCATCAAATTAACACACTTGTTGGAATTATGCATTAATCTAGTAATTGATCGGTAATATATATTTTGTTTAATATTTATATATTTGAAAGGGGAGAAGCAATTACTTGGAGAATGAGAAGGAGATCTAATTAAGAAGAATAGAATACTAGCTAGCTAGCTTATATATATATATATATATGATATTTTGTAACTTGTGTGGGAACATTGTATCTATGGCATACATGTGGTCTAAACTCTAAACGTTTGCTTCGTTTTGATGTAGTTTTAGGTACTTGTATTTGTATCTATATATGCTGATGATATATCTAATTAAGCCAGTATCTATCATGTCATCTTGTTTTATTATTACTTCCTCATTTTTCATGTTAGTTATTAACTTTTGGAATATAGTAGAAAAGATGCACATCTAGCAAGAAGTTAGATATGGCATTGTTAAGTCAAAGGTATAGAAATATTGAAATTACCATATAGTGTGTTTAAGATATTAAAACCTTTTCTTCTTTTGTGAAGAAGGGAATAACATGTATATTTTCTTTAATAAATCGATCTGGAATTTAGAATAAAGTGCCTTTTGTTCTAGTATTAATCTATGTGGCATGTGTAATCAATGGTGGCGTATCAAGTTTACCATAATCTTTCAATGGAGACCATACCTATTGTCATATACTCATATCACCCACCACTCCATCAACCTCTCCGATCATATCAGTTTCTGTTATGATTGCTGGGTCTAATCAGTGATCATCAAACTTATTGAAATGAGCTTATAAAGATTGTGTCCTTTTTCATTACTTTATTAATACAAATAAATTTAGCCCTGTTCTATCCGTATCGGAAATTTTTTTCCTTGCACCGGTCCTAAATAGGAGGTTGAGGCCTCCCCGCCCCATTTAAGTCTTAAAATAAAATTTATCTTAAATTAACTAGTTTTATTATTTAAAAAAGACAAACGAGCAAAGAGTACGACTAACGAGTAACATATAACGAGTATTATTTTTTTAAAAGGTCAAACGAGCAACGAGCAAAGAGTACGAGTAACGAGTACGAGTATTATTTAAAAAAGTCAAACGAGTAACGAGTAACAAATAACTAGTTTTATTATTTAAAAATGCAAACGAGCAAAAAGTATGACTAACGAGTAACATATAACGAGTATTATTTTTTTTAAAGGTCAAACGAGAAACGAGCAAAGAATACGAGTAACGAGTACGGGTATTATTTAAAAAAAGTCACGAGTAACAAACCATTATTATTATTATTACGCCATATAGTGTTATACGGTTTACAATGTTTGACTAAGGTTGTAAAATATGGTGTTGTTATAAAACAAGGATTTTTCATTAAAAAAAAGGTAAAAAATTGTGTTAGTAAAAGAGTTAGAAAAAAATGGTAAAAAAAAAAAACCTCAACTATACGACCCATTGAGACCCATACGACCCGCTTAGGACCGGTGCAGATCAATAAATGACCCGGTGTGAATAGCTGGACCCTATTATTTATATAGATGTATACATCATCAACGTCCCCTATTTTTCTATAAATATTAGTAACTGTGGGGTGAACAAACTCGACGAACGAAGCTCTCAAATGGTGTTCTTGTTGGATATTTGATGTCCTGATCCGACACTTATCGTAACCGACCCGGTTTTGACTCGGAAGAGTTAAACCGGAGTCAACGAACTAATAATTAATTAATAGTTAATTAATTAATTCAAACGATTTATAAATAAATATTTATTTATTTAATTGTAACGAAACAATATTTATCATAAATGTTTACGTTATAAGTGGTGTGGATTTATCTAGTCGTTACCGGTTAACGGACTAAATGATATTGGGCTCATTTTAGTGGTCCATGGTTGAGAGATGGGCTTGGCTTGCCAAAGGGGTCATCGATATGATTAAAAGGAGGGGATTAGGAGAAATTAACCTAATCCACGATTTTGGCTCCTCTCCGCCTCTCCCCTTGCCGTCGCCGATCCCACCTTCTCTCCCCTCTCTCTCGTTTTCGGCGCACCACAACCACCACCCTCCATCGCCTTTTTCCGACGAATACAATGGTGAAACGTGACCCACTTTTGATTGTCGCCGCATTGAAACTCGAGACCACCGCCGCCACCCGAGCCGCCGCTGTCACCGAGAGATCCGCCGTCGCCGATGACATCTTCGGCGAGGACCACCGCGAGGTGGTTCTTGCCCTACCTGCACCACCGAGGCAGATGTTTGAGCCCTCGTGTGCCACGACCGTCGAACCGGGTGAAAACCCTAAGTGGTCGGCGCCATTGTATGTCGCCACCGTCACGCCACTTCTTCCGCCACCTCCACGCGCGACGAACGAAATCGTCTTTATGACGGATTCGTCGTCAAGCACGGTGGAACCGTTCGATTGGAATGCTATCATACATAGCATGGTTTTGTTACCGCCACCACCACCGGTTCATGAGATGAACCCGTCCGTGGTGCCTGAGGCCCCGTCTTCACAATCGGTTGAAGACTTGACTCGCCGGTTCAAGTCGGGCGTTACCGTTTGCCCTAGCGCCAGTTCGTCGAACCCTGGCGTCTCGAACGGTTGTTCGGACTCCGCCAAGGTATATCTAAATTGTTTAGATTATTCGATTTTATTTTTCCTGTATTTACGCGTACACGGTGATCAGATCCTGTCTACATCTTTTACTTTATTCGCGTTGTAAAACCTGCTTTCCGCTGCGCAATTAATCTGATTAATTGACCCGTTAATTTATTCGGTAAAAATTAAAACGGGCAACCCGGATACCCACTGTAAAACCTAACAGGGGTATCAGAGCTACAATCACCGCGCATAAATCTGAACCGGTCTTTTCGTAACCGGTGGTTCGTAATTTCGATTCATTTCTAAATTGCGAACGAAATTACTTGTTTAATTCTTTTTATTAATTGTGTGTTACGGCCGACCCCCTTACTATAATTGTATGATTGACGCATTTTATTTTTTCTCTGATTGGCCCAATTGTATCTTTATTTGGTTTTGGTGGACCTGCTGTTTTCGGGTTTCAAAATTGTAATAGAGCTAGGTTTACTAAGTTGTTGGTAAATTTTAATTTTGTAAAAACCAAGACCGAAAATCGGACACTCGCCAAAAGGGGAGTCTGAAGGCTAGTGGGAGCTGAACCGGATCCACGAACGCACAGAGTCGCCTTCATTGTGGTTGTTCACCGTTTATATTGTCATGTCCCTATTGGTCTTGCTAGATGGCTCTAGCGAGACCATCCCATTATGCCGTTTAACACACAATTGACCATTCGCGACACTTAGATATTTTAAATAGGTGATTATCCCGAGTGATGATAGGGTTTATCGTTTGTGTCTAACGATCACTAAATATTTTATTGGTTTTAATATCCCTATCCGGTAAATAAAATTTGATAGATCATGCCGTCCAAAATCAAGTTTAACTTGGAATGTATTGACCGGAGCATCAGTGTTGGAGTATTTCAACACCGCACTTGGTGCCGAGGGTACCTTCCAGGGTGGGGGCATTGGAGTATTTCAACACCGTGCCAGCCACATTGACCATTTGGGACTACTATCGCTTTCTTTATGTATGTTTGTAGTGTTGGAGTATTTCAACACCGCACTATGAATGTATATAGACAAAGTGGGCATGGATGAGGCTAAACGTATCGCAAAATATAATTTATTGTATTATGCGGCCTCATAAACGAGAGTCGCGACTGAGACATCGCGATTGACAACCGTTGTCAGTTTGGTTACACGAGTTTGCTCCTTAGGCTCATTTGGCGGTCTCAAGTAAAATCGTCTAATCGAATTCTCATTTTTCTTATTAAATAAATCTTACCAATTTATATAAGAAAATGGTTTACACCGAAAATATTAATTTAAAATTACTTTGCATTATTTCAGAAGGCTAATGAAAACATTGTTAGTCTAAGTTCAATGGTATCTCTCGATCCATTCTCTGGGACGAACTTCTTGTCGTGGCAAACCCTCCTGAGGAACATCTTGAAGCTTTTTGGAAATCTGTATGTTCTTGACCGATCCATCCCGAGCACGCCGTCTTACTTGCTAAACAACCACTCGCTGATGGAAATCCAAAAGCACAGTGATGACTCTCGAGAAGTCACTGAGCTTACGTTATCTAGCATGACATCGGATTTTCGGTATAAATTTACCGATATGGGAGCGTATGAGATCATGAGAAAACTCAAAGATCTGTTTGAGTTGAGCCAGAGAGGTGAGCGATGCAAATCACTTCAACATTTCGTGAACTGCCACATGTCGCCCAATTCCTCTGCCTATGATCATGTCATGATGATGAAGGGATATCGCGACAGACTGATCGACCTCAGCTACTCCATTCCTGAGGGGATGGCTTTGGATATAGTCCTAGGATCTTTACTCGAGCATTATCGCTTACATGTGGTAAACTACTGGGCTCAGACTTTAGATGAGGTTCTGACATTATTTCCAAATGTCAAGATCAGGACCACACCGGTTGTGCTCAGAGTTGCTAATACAGGTATTACCAATACTAAGAACAATGTCAAAGAGACCAAGGGCAAGAAACCATCGGCGCTTCCTCCTCAGGAACGCCAATGCTTTGAATGTAATCAGATGGGCCACTGGAAACGTAACTGCCCCATCTACCTTGCTAAGATCAAGATGACTAGAAACCCCGGTAAGGGTTGCTCATCAGGTATGTCAATAAATGTTATTGAACTTTTCACTGTTTCCTCCAATGCATGGGTATTTGATACTGGATGTAGTTTCCACATTGTTAATGTTTTGCAGGAACCTGAAAAGTGGAAGAAGATAGAACAAGGTGGTATGGAGCTCATTGTTGGTGATGGCAAAAGAGGTCCGGTCTTGGCTGCCGGCATATATTCTCTTACATGTCCTACCGGTCTTGTAGTTACTCTAGATAACTGTTTATATGCTCCTGGATTGTCCAGAAACATTATTTCTGTCTCTTCCCTGTTTGAACAAGGTTCTTAGTACAAGTTTAATGGAAATTCCATTTTTACCTACTTTAACGATATCTTTTATTTCGAGGCTAAACCTCGACATGGTATATATGAGATAATTGTTCAAACGCACGATCAACTCTATCGTTTTTCTAAACGAAACAAAGTTGATAACGATTCCTCGTTGTGGCATCATCGATTGGGTCACATAAGCAAGGCTCGCAACAAGAAGCTTCAATCTGTAGGGATTCTCGAATCCACTGATGTATATACCTTCGGCGAATGCGAATCATGTTTATCTGGTAAACTAACCAAGTCACCCTTCACCCATGTTGGTGAACGGGCTGAAGGTTTGTTAGGGTTAATACACACTGATGTGTGTGGACCTTTTCGGACCGAAACGAGAAATTGTGAACGCTACTTCGTATCTTTCATAGACGACTATAGTAGATATGCTTATGTCTATCTGATGAAACATAAGTACGAAACTTTTGACAAGTTCAAAGAGTTTCAAAAGGAAGTAGAAAAATCAACTAAATCGAACTATTAAGATACTTCTATCGGATAGAGGTGGTGAGTATCTTAGCAATGAATTCCTCGGTCATCTTAAGGTTTGTGGAATTATTTCACAACCCACTCCTCCCGGTACACCACAGTTGAATGGTGTTAGTGAAAGGAGGAATCGAACCTTGTTAAACATGGTTCGATCGATGATGTGTAGGACTACCTTGTCCCACTCCTTTTGGGGTTATGCTCTCTTGACCGCCGCTCGCCTCATAAATATGGCACCGACCAAGAAAGTGGATAAGACCCCATCTGAGATATGGCATACTTCTTCTCCTAATCTTTCTTACCTTAGGGTATGGGGATGCGAAGCATATGTCACTAGTGAATCTAACAACAAGCTTGATCCTCGAGGTGAAAAGGGAATTTTCATCGGATACTATTGTAATACTGGCTGTTACTTTTACCATCCTGATGGAAACCATGCTTCTATCAAAAGGAAGGGTAAGTTCCTTGAGAAAGAGTTTCTCAATAGATGACAAATAGTGATCCAGTGGATCTCGAAGAAATTCAAGAAACACAAAACCCTGAGACGGTCGCTGGTTCTGACCGACAAATGATTGTCGCACCATCAGACCAAAACACAAGCATTCACAGGAGTGAAAGGACACGCAAAGAACCTGATAGATACCTATGGAATCTAGAAGCTTCCGATGTCCTGTTAGTAGCTGACTCAGATGACAAACCTACTAATTACAAAGCTGCTGTGTCAGATCCTGAATCTGACAAATGGCTTGATGCCATGAACACCGAGATGCAATCCATGCGTGATAATCAAGTATGTGACTTGATTGAGCTACCCCCCCCCCCGGTTCTCGGGCAGTAGGGAGCAAGTGGATCTTTAAAAGAAAAACTGACATGCATGGAAAGGTGCAAACCGATAAGGCACGACTTGTTGCGAAAGGTTTCACTCAAACCCAAGGGATTGACTATTAGAAACCTTCTCGCCCGTGGCCATGATCAAATCGATCAGGATATTGCTTTCCATAGCCGCATACCATGACTATGAGATATGGCAAATGGATGTCATAACCGCTTTCCCGAACGGACAACTCACTGAGGATGTCTACATGGTTTAACCTGATGGTTTTGTCGATCCTAAATATCCAAATAAGGTTTGCAAGCTGAATAAGTCCATCTATGGACTTAAACAAGCATCTCGAAGGTGGAATCTTCGCTTTGAACCAGAAGTCAAAGAGTTTGACTTTGCTCAAAACGAAGATGAACCGTGTGTTTACAGAAAGGCAAGTGGGAGCGCTATATCATTTCTCATATTGTATGTGGAAACAACATCCCCATTCTTAATGAGGTTAAAGTATGGCTATCATCTTGTTTCGCTATGAAGGATCTTGGTAAAACCGCTTATATTTTGGGAATTAAGATTCACAGAGATCGATCGAAGCGGCTTCTGGGTCTCAGTCAAAGTACATACATTGACAAGATTATAGCACGGTTCAACATGAGTAACTCTGAGAAAGGAGTCGTCCCTATGACAAAGGGTACTATCTTGAACAAATCTCAATCTCCTCAAACGGAGAAGGAGATCAACCAAATGGCTTTGATCCCATTTGCTTCTGCTATAGGCTTAATTATGTATGCCATGCTCTGCACTCGACCGGATGTCTCGTTTGCATTGAGCCTGACAAGTCGATACCAACAGAGTCCCGGTCTAGCTCACTGGACTGCTGTAAAGAACATCCTGAAATACCTGAGAAACACAAGTGAGATGTTTCTGGTATATGGAGGAACTGATGAGCTCGCTGTAAAGTGTTACACCGATGCTAGTTTTCAGACTGACCGCGATGACTCTCGCTCGCATTCCGGATACGTATTCACCCTCAATGGAGGTGCTGTTTCGTGGTGTAGCACCAAACAGTCAGTGGTAGCTGATTCTACTACTGAATCTGAATACATAGCCGCTTCAAAAGCTGCCAAGGAAGCAATATGGATGAAGAAGTTCATCACAGATCTCGATGCGGTTCCAAGCGTCAAGCAACCAATCGAGATGATGTCCGATAACACATGCGCTATTGCTCAAGCCAAAGAGCCAAGATCTCATAAGAAGGCCAAGCACATTCCAAGGAAATTTCACTACATAAGAGAAGTAGTTGAAAGAAATGAAATAAAGATATGCAAAGTAAACACAAATCAAAACTTAGTTGATCCCTTTACAAAGCCCATGACTCACGAGACTCATGATCGTCACAGAGAAGCGATAGGGCTTAGATTAGCTAAAGACATGTTTTGATTTAGTATTTGGGTGTACGAATATATAATAGTTATCTATACTATTCTTATTCCATCGGTAAATGCAATATGTAATTTCATAACTGTGTTCGATGTTAATACGTTTAATCATCCCTGAACAATTGTTGATATTGTTCTAAATGTCCGTAGTCGATTAGATACGTGGGAACGACTCTAAATCAATACTATTATGATTTTGAACCTTAAAGGGGTTTAACGTTCAAAGTCACAGACCTCATTAGAGAATGACGTTGGACGTAACTCGCATTAAGTAATACAATCATGGAAACTTTGATTGCTTGATTATTGGTATGCTCTAATGTTTCCTTAGACCTGAGACGTATACTGGAACTCTCATTTACTGCAGACTGTTCTTTGATTGTAGTCTCTCGATGTCGCGTAACTGCCATTAATAGGGCTGCTTTTGGGAATGGATCTAAAGTTCAGTGGGAGTTGTATGCTTCAAGACGGGATTTCGTACTATTTCTTCGGCAATAGATAGACATAAAGGCGCCCTCGTTGATTCCAAGTGTGAAGTGTGAGGCCTCACCAAAACTCACTGTGTGTTTGATTGGTACACTTCGAGTCCATGTCTCATAATTCATCTATGTCTAGAACGGAAAGGAACATATGACATCGGTTACCATAAGTCCTCTATCTGCTTGCTTTACAATCAGATATACTTTGGCTGTCGACTTAAAGTGTCGAAACTGGTTGGTGTAGCCATGCATAGCTAGAGTGCCTCTGACTACAACGCTAAAGTGTCGCGATCAGTCCAAGTGGGAGATTGTTGGATATTTGATGTCCTGACCCGACACTTATCGTAACTAACCCGGTTTCGACCCGGAAGGGTTACACTGGAGTCAACGAACTAATAATTAATTAATAGTTAATTAATTAATTCAAACGGTTTATAAATAAATAGTTATTTATTTAATTGTAACGAAACAATATTTATCGTAAAATGTTTACGATATAAGTGGCGTGGATTTATCTAGTCGTTACCGGTTAACGGACTAAATGATATTGGGCTCATTTTAGGGGTCCATGGTTGAGAGGTGGGCTTGGCTTGCCAAAGGGGTCATCAATATGATTAAAAGGAGGGGATTAGGAGAGATTAACCTAATCCACGATTTGGCTCCTCTCCCCCTCTCCCCTTGCTGTCACCGATCCCACCTTCTCTCCCCTCTCTCTCGTTTTCGGCGCACCACAACCACCACCCTCCGTCGCCTTTTTCCGACGAATATGATGGTGAAACGTGACCCACGTTTGATTGCCGCCGTATTAAAACTCGAGGCCACCGCCGCCGCCGCGGCCCGTGCCGTCGTCGCCGACGACATCTTCGGCGAGGACCACCGCGAGGTGGTTCTCGCCCTACCTGCGCCACCAAGGCCGATGTTTGAGCCCTCGCGTGCCGCGACCGTCGAACCGAGTGAAAACCCTAAGTGGCCGGCGCCATTGTATGTCGCCGCCTTCACGTCACTTCCTCCGTCGCCTCCACGCGCGACGAACGAAATTGTCTCTATGTCGGATTCGTTGACAAGCACGGTGGAACCGTTCGATTGGAATGCTATGATATATAGCATGGTTTCGTTACCGCCACCACCGTCGGTTCATGAGATGAACCCGCCCGTGGTGCTTGAGACCCCGTCTTCACAATCGGTTGAAGACTTGACTTGCCGGTTCGAGTCAGGCATTACCGTTTGCCCTAGCGACAGTTCGTCGAACCCCGGTGTCTCGAACGTTTGTTCGGACTCCACCAAGGTATATCAAAATTGCTTATTTGATTTATTTTTCCTGTATTTACGTGTACACGGTGATCAGATCCTGTCTACGACTTTTACTTTATTCACGTTGTAAAACCTATTTTCGCTGCGCATTTAATCTGATTAATTGACCCGTTAATTTATTTGGTAAAAATTAAAACGGGCAACCCGAATACCTACTGTAAAACCCAACAGTTCTTTGGTCCGGAACCGGGCACAAAGGTTAACCGAATATATGACATGGTTTATAACGATTCGTGATTAGTCGCGACATAGTTTTTTTTATGAAAAAAGAACATGGGTATGGGAAAATAATTCATGAAATTCAGATGTAGCTGAAATTAAAATTATTGGTTTTGAAGATACAGTAGCGACGCAAGAAGCTGGCATCGAAATTAAACATGAGGAATTTGGGCCCTAAATCGCAACAAGCCCAAACACTAATTTCGAGTCTGGAGCAATAGTAGCAGAGTCACATGAAGCCCAAGAACCTGTTGGGGTAGCCCAATAACCAGAAAACACCCAAACTAAGAAGATCATCTCGGGCCTGTGTAGGTCCGAAATCAAACCACCTACACGATATATGATCGTAAATGAGTCCGGAATCCTCAAATACGATTGATTCAAGAAACAAGTAGATGAAATAGATTCAATCTAAGATAAAGATTGAATCTTGAATGAGAAACACACTTGCTTGAAGCTGAT
>JBCNJP010000008.1:5024684-5181042 GCA_039602395.1 Deinandra increscens subsp. villosa | reverse complement strand
ATCAGATGCAATCACAAAAACAATATGAAAATTCAAAACAAATATATATTTGTCATCAGTTCACTCTCATCATAACGAATTTAACAAGCATCCTTTGGTTGGAACTAAAACAAGATTAACCTATCAACAATATTACAACCAATCCATCCCCGTCTGCATGCTGCTGACTTCATTATCCAGACTCACCAAGGGTAATAATTTCATTTCCTCACAAGGATTCTGGACTGGTAGAGGGCCTGATTCGAGAAGGCATCTGCATTCTACTTTGTGGGTGGTCTCCAAACATGAAGGAATCCTTGGGTGTAATAGACATTTTACTCAAGTTAACGTCAAAGTCGTCAACTTCCTCATCATCTTTGACGCTGACATCATCATCATCCTCGTCATCATCGTCTTCGTAAGTAGGTCTCACCATTGACCAGTATATGAAGTTTGGCCGGATGAATCTGCAGGTTAAAGATTATCAGCATCAATCAATCTTCATCACAAGACTTATAACAGAAAGTACTAACCTATCAGACTTCTTCAACAAATATGGATCAAATGGGAAGAAAACATCAAGCCTTTGAAACCCTCCAAAAGCATGTGACGCGTCTGATTCATTCAGATGATCAAAGACAAAAACATCCGCTGCTTTGGCCTGACGCACAAATTCCTCTACTATCGAGGGTAAGCACACCTGTAATATTGGTTTAATTAAAAAAAATTATAGAGAAACATGTATGTATATATGAATGAATGAATATTAGCTACCTCTAGTGGGTTTAAGGCATGCTTAAAGATTTGCTCTAAACGCATATTCAAGAGCTGTGATTTGAGTTGAGGAGTGGCAAGAATCGATCTCAGACGGAAACAAAGGACATACATAACAGCCTGAGTGAAATAGCAATCACATTGATTAGATTTCAAGAATACCCATACATACAAATTCAGTTCCTAAAACATACCTGACACCCGGCATAAAAAACTCGATGATTTTTAGGAGTAACTTCACCACGTTGGTTTTTGCAATATTTGTAGCACCAACCCAACAAGCTGAGACAACATTACGGTGAAAGTTTATAACCAACAAAGAAAATCTTCTACTAATATAATACGTATATTTAACAATTAGAAAAAAAAATGGATATTATACCTTTCCAATATGATTGTCACATATGAAGTGGACAAAAATTTTGCACGAGACAGGTAACTTGCTAGATAAGCGACAGCACTCATTCTGAAATGCATCAAAACATTAGCCCTAGATACACAAAACACCTCTTTGTCGTCTGTTCATTTGGGGAAAAAAAAGATTGATACCATAGTTGTTAAAGGCTCAAGGCGCAAAGGGTGAGCCATAGGCCTGGTGCAAGGCCCTTAAAAGCAAGGGCTTTTGATAGAATTTGGGAAATTAAAAGGAAACAGAATGAAGTCTGGGAAATCAAAACAAAAAGAACAGATACTTGAATGGTTGATACCAAACTAGCCAATTTGAGAAAAATCAAGATAACAAGACAATTAAAAACAGGGCATTTGAAACGAGGCAACAAGGCTGCATGGGGTTGCGCCTGAGCACGGCCTAGTGGGTTCTTGATAGTAGTATTAGGAACACAATTATCAACATAACGATCCGATTTTTCTTATTTAGGATATTGTAAAAGCTTGACATTTCATATTAATTGATTAAAATTGCTCTATTGTAATAGTAATGAAATGTAGCATTACCTCCACTCATGAGGATAAATGGTGCTTCTAAATATTTCAAGAAGCTTACTCACAAACTGTGTACCGCAATCTTCAGGGTCAAGTGAACAAGCATAGAACATTATAAACTACAATTACAACAAGTGAAGTTAGTGTGCATACCATGTGATGGTGATGGATTGATATATATAGAGTATAGACACTAAAAGCGTATAGAACCTGTGCAAATTTTGACTTGTATGCAGTCAGCACAGTGCTTTGAAATGACTGGAGAAGTGCCTCAAATACCTAAATGAAGATTTCAAATTATACGTACATAAATAGAATAACATTAAGCGTGTATCAAATCAAAAGGTCAAAATTATAGGTACCTGAAGCAAGCGCCCATTTTTGAAACATGATTGGAGGTGGTCAAAGGTGAGATCCATCAATGTATCCAACTTCTGAGCTACTACATTTCCCCAAAGAACTTTGCGACCAGAATATTCTTTTTCAGGCTATTCAAAAAAAAATGATAATGATATGCTTTTTAGCAAGTTTAAACTCATTATATATATTAAAAGAAACTGGGTCAAATAAGTTAAAAGTCACCCAAAGCATACACAATCTCCTAATGTGCTTTACTCGGACTAAATTACATCATTATTTTATGAAATACTTTTGGTAATCAAACCTAATATGCAACTGAAAAGTAATAGACAAAAAACTGTTGGGAAAACCACATAAAAAAAAACAATCAACTTTCACTGCTTATTATAACTGAATTTGCACTAAACAGCTATAAATAAATAATAAAAGCTAATAGTTAAAATGGTGATAAAGTATTAGGTTCACCTCATCCATATCCATCTCTGTAGGTCGTGCCATATCTTCTAGCTCCATCTCAAAGATGCCTTTATTACTATTTGGATCATCCAGCAAAATTTCATCCCATCCTATCTCCACCTATAAAAGGTTCAATCAATCATATTACACTGCCCTATTAGGATAATATTTAATAATAACAATAATAATTGCATTGTCAAATCATCAACGTTTTAAGAGAGGACTCACATCTAGGTCTATCAGCCTATTCACCAATTCGAATATCATAGAGTTACCAACAAGCTCTCCCATATCACCACTCTCCAATTTCAGCATGTTCTCTACGTATACAACAATTTGCTGCAAACATAGAAAAATCAAGACCATACAAGATTATATGCAACAAACTTATTTAACTCATAACCTGTGTTAGACTCACAGCTTCCTTGGATAATACATTTGGCACCCTCTCCCTGACAATTTGTTCCAATCTAGAAGGTGCGAGGGGCACTAAATCAGCAATCCCTTTCAATGCTAAATGTACACGAACAATAACTTGGTCTTTTTTTGCAAGTCCACGTGGTTGCTTCAATATCTCCAAGAAATTGTAAGGGGGTATAAAATTGGTCACAAGCATATCCAAACACAAATCAACATATTTTCCATTTGATGCAGCCTGATAGAACAGTGTAATTAGAGAGAGGAGTTGTTTAGTGTAATTAGGGCAATAAGATGGTTAGTTTTATTATTCAGACACATTACAAGATTAAGCACAATATACCAAGGCTACAACTAATTCCACTAGTGCATCCATCACATCTGGTCCATAGTTCCACAAGCTCATTCCGCATATCTAGAAAATATTATTTTCAAGCTTACAACAGTTATGTACACCTATGAGCAGAAAATATGACCGGTGGTAAATGTAAAAAGACTATCGTACAGAAGAAAGAAGGGAGCGGTGGTGCACAACGTCAATGTAAGAAACTGCTCCGGTTAAGGCCCTTAGAATTGTCTGTCAACAAAAAAAACAATAAATTACAAATTCCAATTCATAATTTGTATACCTATACACTGTGCAGTGATTCAGTAAATGCATTACCTACTTGTACAATAGGCAAAAAATATGCAACAAACTTTGTGTTTTGTATATATAGGATTATATATATTTAAGAGCAACAAACTTACCACAAGCATTGCCACTTCGTCAGGAACTAGGTGCTCGGTGTGATGCATATTCCCAATGAGTTGATCATATTCCCCCCTCTCACCCTGGAACAACACACCACATCAATACCTCCTCTATTAAAAGCTAGAGTTTTAAAACACTTTGTATCTGACTCTTTCTGTTTTAACATATAAGATTAGTAAAATGTGCCTGTCTTATATGGTTTATTAAGTGAAACCCTGAATACAGTCTTTTGCAAAAGAAAGGCCATTTTCTTCGATACTACCTTACATAGTCAAACTTCGCATGAAATCATGGGGACATTTTAGCACACATGCATCTTTTTTTCATATTTCACCGGTTACCAGTTTTCTTCCTCAAAAACCTAAACAAGCCATAACAATTCTTTGGAGTCATGTAGACAATTCATAATGCACTAAAACTCAAACTTATGTGTTCTAATTTTACTTTAGGAAGTCAAACTTAATCTCTGCAGCACACTTGGAACTCTCTATAACAAAGCCAATTGCTTTAACATGTGTTGTTTCCTATATCCAAAGTCAAGTAACAAAAGAAATCTTTATATTCTACCCTAAAGCAACCACTACTACTAAAAAGTATACCCATTTTAGGTTCTTATGTTCTTTATTTATATTAACACTAGCCCAAACTAAAAATAGTTAAGTAATTAAATGCATCACTGCATGTCAGAATATAAAGCAAGCTATGTAGTTTAGTTTAGACCTTATTCTACAAAATCATTCTTGATCAAGTGTTTAAACACCTAAAAACCCCTTAATTTAAGCACAAAAGTGAAAAAACACCCAATATTTACACAAATGAAGTGGTATATCTATCAACTGTTAGCATGGTCAAAGTGTAGTTTTTAGTACCAGTACAACAGCTTTTAGGGCTTCACGAACATGATGAGACAGTTCATAATCGCTGATATCTTCCATGTCAGCATGCTCATCTCCTCCTACTGCTCCCATTGCAACCGATTGAAATCAAATGAGAGAGATGAATTGAATTGAATTGAGGAGGGAGGGTGGTCTGTCTGTCTGTCGGTGAGCCGATTTTTGTTTCCCGGCAGACGAACGAAACAAAAGGAAAGGAGGATCCGTTCGGCTGTTTTAAACCCTAGAGCATCTGCTGCATAACCCTCCCTTGAGTGAGAGGCGCAGCAGACTTGTTAATAAATGGATACCTAAGGGTTCTATCGGAATTTTGGAATACTTTCAAATAACTTTTTTGGTTTAACATTTTCACTTTTAATAAATGGATATTAACCACAAGGACTTGTCCTAGTGGTTATTGGCGATGATGGGAGACTTGGGACTGAGAGATCACAGGTTCGATCCCTGAGCTCCCAGGTTTTACCACTCGGCCGCTCGCGGAGGTGGATTTTTCTTGGAATGAGCTCAACTGGTGTGTAAATATTCTCTGGCTTTCCAGGGCTTTAGTTGGCCGTTCAAAAAAAAAATGGATATTCTTTACTTCGTTTCTAACTAGAGATCGACTGCGCGTTGCTGCAGTAATCCAGAAAAATACAGGAATATAATGAACAAAATAGAAAAAAAAATATAGGTTTATAAGTGTATTAGGCAATTATGAAAATTTCATTTAAGTCTTATTCCATGTTATATAACTTTTGTATAAACACCACTCCCATAAATTCAAGATATTATATTCTATATTGTTAATCTTTAATTGCTCATATCAGTACACTTAATATCTGTATTACATCCTTCCATATTTAAAATTAAGTTTTACTATAAGTTTTAAAGCTAAATTTTCCTTCCACAAACTCTTCCTCAGCAGCAGCATCTAATTCCATGGGACGTTTGGAATAAAGCTCTTCGTATCCAATTAAGCACTTTTAGTATCAAACAATTTTATTTTTTTTTTGTAAAATAGTCTATGTATTGAGATTTTTTTTTTTGCTTCGTGTAAAATATATGCTACCTAATACACTTATAAACATATATAAGAAAAATAAGGCAATTTTGTAGTGAAAAAAAATACTGACCAAATTTAAAGTGGGAAGGTTCGAACTCGTGTCAAACTAAAACAAAGACCCTACAAATTCAAAACGTAACCACTTCATATATGTAAATATATATAAAATGGATTTACTGGTGTATGGGAGAAAGAAATTGTCTATTGTATTTATATATAATAATTGTATTGCTATGTCATGTACATTTAGAAAAAGATTCGTATACAAAGCGTTCAAGGGTTTGTTTTTTAATTAAAAATTCTTCATGACCATAAAAAAGCGATCATGGTAACGATCTATCCGAAATAAAAAATAAAAATAAAAAGACTAACATGTTTAAAAGTAAACATTATTATTAATAGTTAATAGTAAATAATTCTTAATAAAACATAATATATCTTCTACCCTTTAATAATTCATATTTGGAGTGACGTTCAAGTGGATAAAGGGGAAAAAAGGTACAATTCTTTTATTGAGCTGCTAGATAATAAAAAATTTATTGGGCTGCTAAATAATAAAAAACGAAAGTAAAAGGAGTTTGGGAAAATTCATTAGAAAGAATCGAACTTGCGACTTGGGTGAAGGGAGCATATGCTCAAACCATTCGTGCTATGCGTTGTGTATGTAAATTTTTCTCACTGCATGTATATAATATTGATTTGGTTTTTTTTAGAAAAAGACAAAATTACGTTTTCAAATGTATAATATAAGAATTTGATGATTTCCTAGGCATTTTGATTTGACTTTTATTTTATCGTCAACAAAATAATTTTATTAATATCCTGGCAAGCAGGAAGCTAGTGGGTTTGTATATTTCTTATGGTGAAATTGTCTTCTTTTTTTTCTCGTGCTGAAACGCTTTCTGAAACTGAACAGGTCCGGTCAATGCATGGTTGAAACCGCTTTATATATAAAATACTCGAACATATACACATTGGTTCGTACTGGTTTAGAAACCAATTAACCGGTTCTGAACTGCCCTTTTTAAAACCCGTTCGTCTCATACTTAGAACCTATTATGAGCATGCAGATCGGATTACAAATTAGACCGGTTCAGGTTTCAGTCGAACCGATTTTCTACATGAACTGATCCTGATTTAGAACTTTTTTATAATGATATTCATATATTTATATTAATTAGTTTCGAAACATACACCTCTACTCTACTCTGCTTTGCTCCGGATATTATTTCTTAGATATCAAATATTAAAAAAAACCCTAAAATAAGATTTTTTTCATTTAATTAAATTGTTAATCTCTCTTATTAATTAAATTATCATTAATTCTCTAAAATTTATTTCTTAATTAAATAACAAATTAGCATAAAAAATCAAAAACTTATCATATGAATAAGTCATCACAAATGTAAATTTTATATATATATAACATGCATTTTCAAAAATTAATATAAAATAAGTGTCATAGGTTAACGGTAAAGAATTATTCACACAAATATATGTTTTATATGTTTTTATAATTTTCGTAGGAAAAGAACAAAGATAAAAAAGGAAAGAAATAATAATAAACAAAAATTATTTCATGAGATGAGTTATGATGAAACAAAAAGAAATTAATAAATAGGTTATATCAAACGAAATTAACTCAAAGAAGAAATAGGGATATATATTGGAATCAGGAGAGACTAAATAAAAAAAACAAAAAAAGTAGGTCTCTAGGGTCGAACTCCAGACATGTGCTAAGTAAAACCAAGCCTCCGGCCAAGTGAGCTAAGTCACAATTGTTTAGTTTTATCAACCATAATTTATTTATCCTCAAATGGTTTTTTTATTTCTGGGCGTGAAACCATAGACAAAGTTGTCTATTGTATATATATACAATTTGTGACCATCACCTATGAGGCTATAAGAATTTTACTCTTATCTAAAATTTTCTATTAACCTTTTATAGAAAGACAAAAATTCCTTTAGTTTAGTAACAAGATGGTGAGTGGTCGGTCACCCACTTATCTCTTAGTTTAAGTAAGAAACGTTTTAAAGTACTCAATCTTATAGAAATTAGTCATTTTTATATAAATAGAAGCAATGACCATTTATTGTTATACAGATTTATGGCTCGGATCTGATATGTGGTTGCGATAAACGCAATCTCGCGACCAACAAAACATCACACTCTCAAACCCAAAAAGAAACCATAGTCCTGCCCAGATTTCAGCAACACGAATGTGATAACCCGATAAAATCCGAGGTCAAACCCGTTACTTTGATTGTTTATATATATATATAGGGTTAGGTTCAAATGAGAACTTTTTCACTTTGAGAACTTTTGAGAACTAAATCTCAACCACTAATTTCAGGGGAAAACACTATAATTCATGGGAGGGGGGATACATGTAAATAAACTTGTGGCTCTAATTAGTTGTTTTTAGTTCTCAAATCAAATTGGTTCTCAAATGATCCTCTCCCTATATATATATATATATATATATATATATATATGTCACACCCCGGTAATTATTGTGTCGGGTGCGAGCGAGATGGATCACAGTCAAGATTACATAGAACGACCTCTGGATGATTCAACAACTAGAGCCGTTTAAAGAGTTAAGTTAATTCAAAATATGGAGTTTCATTCAAAGTTGCAGCGGAAATAGTAGTGAGAGTATATTTGTCTTAATTGTTACAAAAACAATCATATTTCAAAAGATTCGAGAACATGACGCCGTTAGGCGTTATGCAATGAAATCTCCAAAAGAGCAGCTCAGTTTGACTATGACTCCAGAACAAGAAAATGTAGGTCCTAAATGATATGATGTCCTGAATGCGGCACGCTGAATCACCTGAGAATTCATATACTAAAACGAGTCAACATAAAGTTGGTGAGTTCACAGGTTTAGATAGCATGCAAGTAAAGTTTGATAAGCAGAGTTTGATATAATCATTCCATCGTTTGACAATTCGTTTAGATACTGTTTTATAAATTACCATGAACCTTGAATTCCGAAACTAACTGATTACCCACTCATGATACTATGTCCAACAGTACCGCATGGCCAAATATAACTGTATGTACCCTTTTGACTATTAACACGGAGTCAGGATTGGAGCTACCAATCAGAGCAGGGACGTTAACCCGATAGATCTATCCACGAGTCATCGTTTCTGTTTGTAAATTAGTCGGATTCAACTAATAGTGGGGTTTCATCATAACATGAACAAGCATGATACAATATGATTTGGACTAGAAAAGATCATGTAATCAATAAGGTAACAAGTAATCTATTTGTCAGGCAATGATTTATGTTTGTAATGAATTCTCCCCCAAGTATTAAAACAGTTAAATGAAAGGGCCCGTGAAAACTCACCTGAATACAAGTAATTCAGTAAGGTAGGCAAGTAAGCAGTCCTATGCAATGTTAAAAGACAACTTAGAACATAGAAATTGGGTTGACATCTAAGTCACTCCAATTTGGTTGGTCAAGTCTTGGTGTTAGGGTAACCCGTTAATGTGATATGACATTGTTGACCTTAAGGAAATATTTATTGCAAATAAATATTTATTACTTGATAATCAAAATATTAATTATATCCACGATAAATATTAGTTTAGAAATAGTTTATACTTCCAAGTGATTATCATATGAGTTCATAAGACTTTTAAAGGAAGAAACGACAATTTTAGGTCAAAACGTGCTTTTTGCCGGTTTTAGCCGTACTTCACGGTTTTTCTAAAAATGACTATAGAAATTGACCAAATAATAAATAAACATTTATTTTCATCATAATGGCCATAGGAAATCAGAATGTACAAGTTCAAGTGTTCACTTTTCTAGTTTTGTCGGTTTTGCCGGTATGTGTCCGATTTAGCCGGTTTCGATCCTGTGACTCGTTCTAAGGCTTTGTAAACTACCAAAACACTTTGTAAACTCATTATAAGTCATCTAAAGTCCCTAAAAGTGTTCAAGATCAGTTGTAACCTTTATTTGCATATCTTTACAAAAACGAGGTTTCCGGGCCCGTAAAGTGTCCGTTTTTGGTCCCGTTTTCCCCCAAATTTAGCTATTTTCGAAAGGGATCTTGTACTAGGGTTTTTAAGACTAAAAACATACTTTAAAATCACTTTAGGAGGGGTCAAAGTTTCTGACCTAAATTAGCCCTAATTTATCTATAGTTTCCGGATCTTTTTAGTAGGTTATTTTTATAGATTTAGTCGTCCAAACATATCAATAAGTCGTATGGTGCTATCCACAACCTTCTAACATGTTGAAAATTTCGGACCTAGGGTTCCAAGAGTCATAAATTTTGGATCTAGTGGTTTGTTCATAAAACCAAGGCATATCATACACATACTAGCATATCAACACATGTTTTTCTATGGATTTGCATAATGTAGCATACAAGGGTTTCAAAATATATGAAATCTCTAGTAGAACCATAATATTTACTAGATCTAGCAAGAGTATGAATAAACATGTAAGTTATTATCATCATAGAAGAAAATGCAAGTTTAAAGTCACCATTTTAACCAAGACTTGATGTAGGAGTGTTAGATGCATACAAGGGTTTCATCTAACATGAAAATCTAGTAGAAAAGTAAGAAATGAAGTCTACTAACTTGAGAAAACCGAAAATGAGGGTGATGGAGGCTTGATCTTGCTTCCTTGAGTCTCCTAGTAGCTTTGATCTTCAAGTGTTATAGTGTTTTGATGAAGAAAAGCTAGAGAGAGAGTAGAGAGAGAGAGGGCCGGCGGTTGGGGAGGGAGAGAGTGAAAGGGTGTGTGTTTTCTTTTGTGGAAGTGAATGAGGATGCTAGGGTTTCTTTTTAAGGTTGTATATATATGATTACCCAAAAGAAAAGAAAGAAAAGGGTTTGGTCCAAGTGAAAGATGGGGGGGGGGGGTGGCGGTTCTTGGTCTCAAACCGTGAGGGAGGAGAGGCCAGGGGGGGGGGGGGGGGCGGTTCTAGGGAAGCAAGGAGAGGAGGAGAGAGGGTCAAAGGGCGGTTGTAGGGAAGCAATGATATAAACATTAGTATAATCTCTAAAACTTAAGAGAAAATTAAAGTTTGTATCATACCCTTCTTCAATTATAAAAACAAACACAAAAACAAAACCATTTGATTATAATCATGCATTCGTGCATAAATAATCTAAGAGTAGTCATAAGCACCACTTAAGGACACCCTTATGATACATATATTTGGGAATTTGTTTAGCTAAACAATAAAAAAATTTATTGATATTAATTATATTGTTATATTTATTTAAGAAATAATTGTTTGTAAAAAATAATAAAATTAAGAATGCAATTATAACGATAATATCTCTATTAAAAATTCATAAGAATTAATTTAGTTGTTTGAAATTACAATATTTAAGGCTCGTTGGATTTAAAATTGACTTTTTTTTTTCAAATCCAAATCCCTCATTTACGAAATATAATTCAATCTTTAAATGTGTTTGACTTTTTTAGAATATAATTAAAGACGTAATTATACAGTTTGTAATTAGACTCTTTCTATTTTTGAATAATCATAACTATATTATGAAAGTCAAATTTCATTTATTGGAAAAAAATTGAGCGGGAAAACCACAAAATGGATTGTTGTGGTGATGCCATGTGGCATCCAATCTTTTCATATATATATATATTATATTATATTATATATATATATTATATATTATATATATATATATATAGGGGAAGGATCAGATATAAACAAGATGTTATTGCGAAAACACAAAAACAAATATTAAAACCTCTATAACTTCCTCATACGTTAATATTTTGAAAAAAAAATTGTACCAAAAGTCTTAAAATTATGTCACCTTTAATTCTGGAAAAAAAAAGTTAACATTTAAAATTTCATGACATTTTTATTATTGCACATGTGCAATAATACGTATTAATTATATTACACATGTGCAATATTAACAAACAAACGTTAACTTTTTTTTAACTTTTTTTCCAGAATTAAAGATAACAGAATTATAAGATTTATGGTGTATTTTTTATCAAAAATATTAACGTATGAAAAAGTTATAGAGGTTTTAATATTATTGCACATGTGTAATAATAATTTTTTATTGCAAATGTGCAATAATAAAAAATAAAAAAAAAACGTTTATTTTTTTTTTAATTTTCTCCAGAGTTAAAGATAACAGAATTATAAGATTTATGGTGCAATTTTTCATAAAAAAATTTAACATATGAAAAAGTTATAAAGGTTTTATTATTATTGCATATGTGCAATAATAATAATAAAAAAAATTATTACACACGTGCAATAATAAATTTAAAAAAAAAACTTGATTTTTGTTTTAATTTTTTCCAGAACTAAAGATAACATAATTTTAAGAATTTTGGTGCAAATTTTTTAAAAAAATATTAACGTATGAAAAAGTTATAGAGGTTTTAATATTTGTTTTCGTGTTTTCGCAATATATATATAGGGTAATGATCATGTAAAAACCACATCTTTTTGCGAAAACCTAAAAACTAATACTAAACCTTCATAACTTTTTCATACGATGATATTTTTTAAAAAAATTTGCACCAACAACCTTAGAATTATGAGTTCTTTAATTCTGGAAAAAATTTTAAATTTTTTTTAACGTCTTGTCGTTTTTTTATTAGTGCACATGTGCACTAATAATAAAACTCATACATATAGTATGCGTTAATGTTTTTTTTAGAAAAATCGCATCAAATACGTTATAATTTTGTTAGTTTTTCGTGGTTTTTTATTAGTGCACATGTGCAGTAATAATAAAGCACTTTATACGTGTCGTATACATTAATATTTTAAAAGAGAAATTGCACCATAAACCTTATAATTGTGTTATCTTTAACTCTGAAAAATATATTTAACGTTTTCAAATTTTTTAAATTTTATGCTACATATGTGCACTATAACTAATAGTTATAGTGCATATGTAGAATTATCATTAGTTCTATGAATATTATAGTTTTTTTTTAAATGTTTTTAACCTAAACAATATGTTTTCGCATGACAATTCTCATTTGTGTAGTACTAATGAAAATGGTGCACATGTGCACTAATAATACACATGTGCACTAATTTTTTTTTTCGAAATATCAATTTCTTTTCCAGAATAAAAAACAATAGAATTTTAAGATTTTTGGTGCAAATTTCATAGAAAAATATTAACGTATGTAAAAGTTATGAAAGTTTTAGTGTTAGTTTTTAGGTTTTCGAAAAAAAGAGTTTTCGCAGGATCCTTACCATATATATATATATATATATATATATATATATATATATATATATATATATAGGGAAAAGTTAATTGTAGACACCCTTATAAGTGTATACAGGTAGACATCTTTTTTCACCATTAGATCTCTTGATCTAATGGTTGTGATTAATTTTTTTTTCTCTTTTTCTCATTGTTCAGAAAATATCACATTTGAAAAACAATGTGAAAGACAGTACTTTCACATGTGAATGTGTCTATTATGAATATCACCCTATATATATATATATATATATATATATATATATATATATATATATATATGGGTTAGATCCACTAAAAAACATATTTTGCCTAATAAGAATAGAAAAAGATCTCATCCCTTGATTTTACAAAATCAATGGTTGAATTTTATTTTTTTGAACGGTAATTTTATTCCAACACCCAACCACCAAACACGACACTAGCAAGACGCTAGGATATCCCACCAAAAAAAACAATTACAACATACACATGTTTTGTCAATCTATCACCTTCCTACTTCTATTACCACACCAAAGATTACACCAACTTTTTATGTTACTAATCACTTTCGAAACCGCTGGCTCTTTTCCGGTTGAAAAACACCTCGTTTCTTTGATTCCAAATGCTCCAACACGTCACAAGCACCACGCTATGAATAAGATCCCTCATGCCTCGGCGATACCCTCCTCTTTATGAAAGTTAAGCACATCATCGATCGAGAAAGCAAAGAACTTCGGGATCTTGAGCCACCTCGTAACCCATTTCCACACAGCCATAGTAAAACCACAGCCGGCAAACAAATGAGTCACCGACTCGTTACCATCTCTACACAACATAGAATCAACATGAACTCCTCGATATCGAAGAGCATCCAGTGTGGCGATGCGATCCATACGGTTTTTCCAAACTAATAGACTGACTTTCAGTAGAACGAGCTTGTTCCACACCAGCTCGTTCTCCCCATGCTCCTAAGTAAAATTAGCCAACAGCCTCCTAACCCCTTGAGCCGAAAACCCATTTCCATCCACATCATTCCACCTCCACTGCCCGTCCACAATACACATCAAATCTTCCAAGTTCACACTTCTTTTCTTCATTTTTAAGTAGGCCCCTGTGATATTCTTCAGACCCCAGTAATTAAAAACTTGCAAAGAAATATTTCCAACCTCCCCACAACCATATGGATCGATCTAATAACCTTAACCCACAAGCCCCCCCCCCTTCTTTATTTTAAGTCTCCGTAACCACTTACTATGGATGCTCAAATTATAATCTTCCAACTTAACCAACCCTAAGCCGCCGAATACGGTTTACAAAGAACCTCCCTCCTCACCCAATGAATTTCCTTAGGCTCGCTAGACCCACCCCAAAGAAACCGAAAACGAATTCGATCCAAAACATCAATCACATATTTAGGAGCCTTGTAAAGAGAAAAGAAATACGTATCTAGGCTATCACGCACACTTTTAATCAACGTAATACGACCTGCCAAAGAAAGCGACTTCGCTTTCCAACGAGATAACTGACGCTCGAAGGTCTCAACCACACCATTCCAAAACTATTTCCGATTCATATTAGCCCCCACCACCATTCCCAAGTTTCCAAAAGGAAGAGACCAAGTCGAACACTTAAAAATACCCGCCACCCGGCTAACTTCCGCACCTCAACGTTCACCCCATATAATGCACATTTGGCGAAGTTAACTTTGAGCACGACACTAACTGGAAGCTTCTAAGTAACCGGACCATACTAAAGGCATTGAGGTCACACCAATCGCCCAACAACATTGCATCGTCCGCATAAAACAAAGGTGTCAACTCCGGCCCATCATTAGGAAGACGGATCCCCTTTATAATCCCCATCGATCTAGCTTTACATAACATCTAATTAAGAGCCTCCATGACAACCACGAAGAGATAAGGGGACAACGGGTCACCTTGTCTCACCCCTATAACAGTTAAATTCCTTGGTCGGGGACCCATTGACCAAAAGGAAAGGAGGATACGTTCGGCTGTTTTAAACCCTAGAGCATCTGCTGCATAACCCTCCCTTGAGTGAGAGGCGCAGCAGACTTGTTAATAAATGGATACCTAAAGGTTCTATCGGAATTTTGGAATACTTTCAAATAACTTTTTTGGTTTAACATTTTCACTTTTAATAAATGGATATTCTTTTACTTCGTTTCTAATTTGTGACCATCACCTATGAGGCTATAACAATTTTACTCTTATATAAAATTTTCTATTAACCTTTTATAGAAAGACAAAAATTCCTTTAGTTTAGTAACAAGATGGTGAGTGGCCGGTCACCCACTTATCTCTTAGTTTAAGTAAGAAACGTTTTAAAGTACTCAATCTTATAGAAATTAGTCATTTTTATGTAAATAGAAGCAATGACCATTTATTGTTATACAGATTTATGGCTCGGATCTGATATGCGGTTGCGATAAACGCAATCTCGCGACCAACAAAACATCACACTCTCAAACCCAAAAAGAAACCATAGTCCTGCCCAGATTTCAGCAACACGAATGTGATAACCCGATAAAATCCGAGGTCAAACCCGTTACTTTGATTGTTTATATATATATATATATATATATATATATATATATATATATATATATATTAAAACAAGAAAACAAATATTAAAACCTCTATAACTTCCTCATACGATAATATTTTTTAAAAAATTTGCACCAAAAGTCTTAAAATTATGTCACCTTTAATTCTGGGAAAAAAATTTAAAAATATAAAATTTCGTGATTTTTTTATTAATTATATTACACATGTGCAATATTAACAAAAAAACGTTAATTTTTTTTTTAATTTTTTCCAGAATTAAAGATAACCGAATTATAAGATCTATGGTACAATTTTTTATTAAAATATTAACGTATGAAAAAGTTATAGACGTTTTAATTTTATTGCACATGTGCAATAATAAATTTTTATTGCACATGTGCAATAATAAAAAAATAAAAAAAACGTTGAATTTTTTTTAATTTTCTCCAGAATTAAAGATAACAGAATTATAAGATTTATGGTGCAATTTTTATAAAAAATTTTAATATATGAAAAAAGTTATAAAGGTTTTAATATTATTGCATATGTGCAATAATAATAATAATAAAAATTATTGCACCTGTGCAATAATAATTTTTAAAAAATTTTGATTATTTTTTAAATTTTTCCCATAACTAAAGATAACATAATTTTAAGGATTTTGGTGCAAAATTTTTATAAAAATATTAACTTATGAAAAAGTTATAGAGGTTTTAATATTTGTTTTCGTGTTTTCGCAATAAAAGTTGTTTTCACATGATCCTTACCCTATATACTAGCAGGGTACCCGCGCGTTGCAGCGGACGATAGTTTATAGCATGTTATTTCTTTTGTATTAGCTCGTTCGGTGGCGAAAAAAATTTATAACGTGATATTCGTTTCTGTTAGCACGATGCGACACGCCGACAATTCATAATTTGGTACATGCGCGTTTGGCGGTGGCGGCAATTTATAACGTGATATTCGTTTCTGTTAGCACCTGTGTTTATTCATATATAATTAAGGTTTAATTTTTTTAACGCCTAAATTTAACAAACTTATACTTCACAAGATTTAACCCACAACCTCTTATTTGAGGAGTCATCACCTTTACCACCAAGTTGTCCCTTTGAAATGTAATTAAGATTAAAATAAGCCAAAAAGACACCATCAAATGACTTCTAGTTTTTTATTAATGAAATATAACAATTTCTACATGACTATAGTTCTAATATAAAAAAATATATATATGCGCTTAACATTCTTTCTTCCTAATGATAAGAGATCTTATCTACGTCAAAGTTATAAAGATTCATCCCTTTTGACTTGTAAAGTCAAACCAATGCTAGTTTAAAGAGAGAGTACAAATACTAATCTGAGAAAAAAATACTTGTAAACTATAAATAAAAAAATAGAGAATACCTACAAATGGGAATACATTTTAATAAGAAAAAACGCATAAAATTTATTAAACAAAAGAATTTTATTAAGTCACAGAAAAAACGCATCAAAGGTTGATGAGCAGTAAACAAAACCTCTTAGTTACATAAATCTATATACCATAAACAAAACCACTAAATACAACTTCCAACATAACAATCTATGATGATGCATCAAACAAAATATGTAATTCAAAATACTATCACAAAAGACATGAAGCTTTATCCTTTTCATGCTCAAAATCTCTTCCCGTACTATACAGAAGCTATAGCCCATCACTATTCGGATATCATAAGCCCAGCTTTTAGTTTAAATACCCTGCCTAATCTAATGAATCTCATAAATGAAGCCCAAACACCCAATGCCATTCATTCGGATCATCACTCCTCTCCAACACAAATCAGAAGCAAACAAATCCTGTCAAACAATTCCTTTGTCCACAATCTAAACACACCCAATCCACTGTCTATAAAAATCAATAGTTTATTCAAAAAAGTAATTCTAACCAGAAAAGTCAATGATATTCCCTTTTTGACCCCCACAGATTCAACAAATAAATCTTATTATACCAGCCATCAGATAACACCCGAAATCAAAAGATTGACCCATAAAGTCACCCCATTGACTAAAAAGTTAACCCTTTTGAAGTGAATTTTTAATTTTCTGGCATATATATACTTCAACAACTTCATCGAATTCTCACTAAAAATTTTCATACAAGAATTCACAACACTTCCCAGTCGTGACTGTTGACCAATTAAGTCAACCCATTAACAGAAAAAATCAGCCCTTGCCAAATTTTGCCAATCTTTCTCCTATTGTAAACCTTGTAATTCGTTCCAACACCTAAAAAAGTTAGTAATACCTTGCCAGCCTTTTGGAACAAAGGCATCAGTGATGCACAACTCTTATCCAGCCTCTATCTTCTTTATTTCATAAAATCCACTTCTACACTTTCCAACCTAACCTGTACATAACCATATAGATCATCACCCAAACTGCCTTGATGTTTTTAACCAGATTCTAGAAAACAGATCAACGTGCTGATGTTTATTAAGCAGATTTTGACCCACTAACCGATTTAAAAACCAAATATGACTTATTTCTGGCAATGCATTTAAATTCCAAAATATGTCTTTTTTATTTGATACAGAACTATGAAATAAAATACCTTTTAATAATTATTTCTACTCGTTGATTAATAACCTTAGAAAGTTGTTGATAATAGCAGAGCCAAAGTCATGGTTGTACCTTTGATCTGGTAAGCCCCCGGAATTTCCCCTGTAGCTATATTAAGGAAACTTTTCACTGTAAAACCATAAGCACCATAATGCCACATACCTTTGAATAACACCACCTAGTGTGCTTTGCTTTGGCAATCTAATAGTATGCATTACCACCTAGCAAATGGTTAGGATAACATATCAGCACAAAGATAAAATATTAAACATAAAATAGATAAAGAGAGAGGTAATGACTCAATACTTCATCTTTAATAGCATGATGAAGGGCAACTTTTAGAGGTTTCATTAACCATCCCACCTTGTTGTATCAAGGATATGTTTCCTCCTAAATAAGAATAATGGCATTAACGTTGAAAATATGATCTTGAATCTTTTACATTGGACTGATAATATATATATAAAAACCTTATCTTGGAAGGAGACATGTAAGTTTCTTGAACCATTTCTGAATCCTGAACATTGTGGAATCTATTCCTTCTTACAAGAAGTAGAGAACCGACTCTTAATCGCATAATCTGTCATTTTTAAGCATAGAAAAATTTTATAATTTTATTAAGTTTTATATTTTTTGTTAAAAAAAATTGGTAAACAAATGCGGAGTAGAACATTATTTACCTGTTTGGAACCACTTTTGCTATTTCAGTCCATCTTTTGAGCTTGCAAACAATCTTCTTATATCATTGTATCTCATAGCGGGTGTTAAAAAAAGAAGATAATTCACAACCATAAATTTAATGTCACAATGATGATGATTGCATGTTTGATAGAATCAGAAATTAGAAGTATATAGAAAAGAAACGTTAAAAACTCTACCTTTTTTTTGAAATCATAATTAAAATAAGTGAACCATCCGCATAATAACCAAATCAAGAATAAGCAAATAGTGTCATAAATAAGGAAATGTTTTGAACCTTGAAATACAAAAGAAAATAACTACAACTACATGTTATGTTTTTCATTCTTATAAAGCTTTATTTTTTACCTTCTTCTACATTGCCTTGTAGTTTTATCTTTAAATTTTCATGCAAAAATAGCCTAACTGTAGATAACACTCATCATCAATCATATTAATCCAAATATTAATAACATTCTAATAACTTTTAGTGGAATTTTCAACAGATTTTCAAATAACTTTAAGGATCATAACTTATAATACAGTATGAAAAACATAAAGAAAACTTCAATAAATCAATCAATCAAAACTAAACCCTTGAGACCAAGAAACTATATGCTTCTCTTTCTGCTTCTAAGCTTCACCACCATTATTATCATTAATTATACTGTTACAATTTACAACTACTATTACTGTCACAAGCTTTTTTCTTCATACTCTGCATCTTTCCCCAACAACACATATTTTTGCTTTACCTAACAACCTTCTTTCTTTCTGTTTATTTTTTTTTTCATTCTGATGTATTCATACAGTCAAGTAAATTGTAGAATCTACATTATGTAAGATACTTACATGCCACTAAAAAAGGTGAGAAAATGGCAGTAAACGCCTTTCCGCCATCAGTCTGTCCATTCCTAACAAACGAAAATGATTACCAGAATATGAGTGCCCAAGACATACAAGTTATTCTATAAGTGCATCCCGAACGCAAACCCTTCATCATTCCCTCCATATAACCGAGCTTGAGGGTGTGATGTATCAAAACGAATTTTGAAAGACCCATGGATGAATACTTACACTGCAAATCGCCTTAAGCAAAGCCATGATTTGAGAAAGATTTAGGAAAAAATCTTGTCGGAAATCGGAAGGCCCATGGATGAATCGCCCATTCTGTTCGAAGAAAAGTTAAAAATTATAAACTGAGAATATGCGTGTCAGATTTGTTCAAAGCTTATTCTATATCTAAGAACCAAACCAAATCTTGAACCATTTAAGGCTCATTTTCTTCTAAACTTATCTTCAACAGAATAATTACTTGTCAGATTTGTTCTTATAACAACCCTTAATAAGTGCATCAGTGGAGAATATCATATTGTAAGAACACATAAGCAAATGAACAACTACCAACTAAAAATAATAACTTGAATCAATAAGGATCAAATCTATTAGATAATAACTTTTTAATGTTCACCACATATATAGATAAAACTCAGATAATTAATCACTGAAATAACGTTTCATCAAAGTTGATAAAACAATTTGACTGTATAGTAAAGGAAGAGAAATACATTAAAACATATAATAATAATACTGTAGCCTAAAGAATACCATTCTTAACACTGAAACAATACATTACCTAGATTTTTATTGTACAACACAAAATCTACAGAGGTTCTCGTCTAAAAATTCGTTATTATGTAAACAATCTATAAGAACCCCTAAATAAAAAAGGAAAACAGTGCAACATATAACCCAAACATCATATGTAAATATTCACATCTAAGTAATAACACCACGGATATCAGATACAGAGATACATCTCAAAAAAAATTTTGTCAAACATGAAAAAAACGAATGTCTAATCACTGAAATATGTTCTACAGAGAAGAATGCCTAAATTCTATTAAATCAGCAAATCAGTTTAAAAAATAGAGGCTCGATTCCAAAAGTAGAGAAAGGGAAATTGATTCTAAGGTAAAGTTGAATCTAAGAATGCAGATCAGAAGCAAGAAAATCGAATATAAGAATACAAACAGTAGCAATCTAAACATAAGTCTGATAAAAACATTAAATAAAGGAAAACTATCTCCATTACCTTAGTAAGGAATAATACGACTAAAAGTTGAAGCCGCTGCCGATGAAATCGACAAACCCTACAAATTAATAGGAAAAAAAGCATAAACAATCTGTTAAAAAAGTGTTCAGAGACGCCAAACCAAATCGATAAACAAAGTTTAGGTTACGCTTACCAAGTGGAGTCGATGGTTGTAATGTTGCCCTAAATCTTCACTGAATTTGTAGACCAAATCATCATGGGGTTGCAATTTTTCCCTAAAATCTTCACTGAACTTGTAGACCATCTGCCTTTCTTTGTCTTCTTCAAAAACAAAAAGAAAGGATGTGGAGGCAAGCAGAGGAAGCGGTGGATCAAAGAAGTAATGAAGATATCCCTAAAAGCTGTGGATCGGAAAGGGGCTTTGAGAGAGATAGCACTTGAATTTCAAATTTTTGTTTGCGATCTCAACAGTGATATAGAGGTGGAGGATGCGTGGTAATCCATAAATGAAGAGAGATATCAAGGTGGAAACGATTGGAGATGCCCAATCGAGGCAGAGAGACGACTGAAGAGAGGTGGTTGAATCTTGAATGGCTGAAGAGGCGGCGTCTGGTTCTTTGTTCGATAGAAGCGTGTGTAAGGAGGAATAAATGCAGAATGCAGGTTGGTTAATTACAATTTTAACCTTACTTTTCAAGGGGGTTATTTCTGTAAGAATGGTACTTTAATTTTGATGCTTAAAACACTTGTACACACTGCATAAACCCTTGTACGCGTCTTAAAATTAAGGAAATTTGATGACGAAAATACCCTCATGACCAATATGTATTATATATATATATATATATATATATATATATATATATATATATATGGGATGGTTAATTTGAAAACCATCCCGAGTTGTGAAAACCACGAAAACTTTTTTAAATCGGGGTAAAAAATTGTTTTTTTTCTTCCAATTTTTTTCTGGTGGTTCTCTAGGTTACAGACTACCCTCGAGTGAAAAAAAAATAAAAAAGCGCCAAGTACTTTAAAAAAAAAAATACAAATACGTCATGTTACGTATGTTACATTTTGCATATTTATGTAACATAAAAATGTAACATATGTAACATGACGTCTTTGTATATTTTTATAAAAAAAGTACTCGGCGTTTTTTTTATTTTTTTCCACTTGAGGGGTAGTCTATAACCTAGAGAACCACCATAAAAAAATTGAAAGAAAAAAAAAACAAATTTTTACCCTAATTTTAAAAAAGAATTTCGTTAAAATGTAACATACGTAACATGACGTTTTTCTATATTTTTAAAAAAAAAAACTACTCGGCGCTTTTTTTATTTTTTTCCACTCGAGGGTAGTCTGTAAGCTAGAGAACCACCATTAAAAAATAAGAAGAAAATAAACAATTTTTTACCCCGGTTTTAAATAGTTTTCGTGGTTTTCACAACTCGGGATGGTTTTCATTCTAACCATTCTCTCTCTCTCTCTCTCTCTCTATATATATATATATATATATATATATATATATATATATATATAGGAAAATGATAAAATAAAAACTTCTCCGAGTTGGAATAATCATAAAAACTAAGCTAAAAATTTAATTTTTTGTTCAGATTTTTTTTATGGTGATTCTCTAACTTAAAAAAAAACACCCTTTATGAAAAAAAAAGACGCCGAGTAAATTTTAAAAAAAAAATATTTAAGAACCATTTTTTTTGCAAAAAGAAGTTAACCGGCTAAAAAAAGACCTTCAAAGTTTGTTATTTTTTTGGATGTACTTTTTTATAGATTCTGCATTCATTTTTGATGGTTTTGGTGAAAAAATAAAAAAACGCCTAGAGATTTTTTTTAAAAAAAAATTTATTTACAGATTTTGTTACATATGTAACTAGACATTTTACATATGTAACAGGTAAATGTTACATATGTAACATGACGTAACGTCAGATTTCGGAAATAAAAAAAAAAAACTACTAGGTGTTTTTTTTCACCATAGGGCTTTTATTCACGCATATAATCACTACAAAAAATTTGAAGAAAAAAAAATCGTTTTGTGGTAGTTTTCACGGTTTTTCCAACTCAAAGAGGTTTTCATTATATCTATCCTCTATATATATATATATAAAAATATATATATATATATATATATATATATATATATATATATATATATGGTGAGGTTCATTGTAGACCCCTATATTGTTCTATAAAACTTACTAAAATTATAAAGCTCATTGCTGTTGAGTTTGGTTTTTTTTATGCAATAAGTTTTTAAAAATAAAAAAGAAAACCTAGAAAGTTGTTGGACAAATTGAAATATAATTGTTGTTAAAAAATGTTGTATTATTCTATAAAACTCTGATGGGCCGTTAAAATGTACACTTTATTATATATTAATCACTCCCTATACACACCAATTTGGATATAAAAGATATTGATTTAAATATTTTGGTGTTTAGTTCGTTGTGGTGTAAATGAGCTTACTTTGTTATTATTAAGTTAAATATAAACTACACCGACCAACGAGTTAATTTCTAAATGCTTTGTTCTAAGTTATTAGTTGTTTTAAATAGATAAAAGGAAATTATAAGAAGATCAATATATTCTTTCTTTGCTTTGTACGTGGAATATGGGAAAATGAAAGAATGTGATAGATTTGATTTTGGTGTGTAGGAAATTCTATGATGGAAGCAATCAAATAAAACAAAAATAAATCAAGAGGAGAATATGGATGATCACGTGGAGAGCATAAGAGTTTCAATTAATCATTTTCCTTTAGTGTGAACATTCAAGGAATGAGCCGCCAAATCAGAATTCGGAGATTGAGAACTCGGGCGGTACGTCCAATTCGCATCATTTTAAGGCGGTACGCCGTGCGGCAGAATCGGCAGATTTTTATTTCTTTTATTTTTCTAAACCTATTTAAAGGGTGTTTAGTTATTAATTCGAAACCCTAATCACCCCCAGCCGTTTCTGGGGTGAGAATTACGAATTTTCAGACTTCTTGAAAGATTCTTTGAAGACTTTAATCATTAGGTAATAGTTTTCAATGCAATCTTTAATTGTGATCATGTTTGTTTTGTTCGCCATGTCTGGCTAATCTCATCTAACTACTTTTGGTGAATGGTTGTGTAAAATCGTTCTCTTCTTAACCGATTAATTACTAGTTGTTCCGGAATCCTTGCAACCGTTGAGCACCCGCATGCTGAATTTGTTTAACCTAACTAGTAAACTAGGGTTTTAGTGGTCCCCTGACATGATCTAGCACTTTCTTGCGGCAGGAACTAATCAGCCCATTAGGAACCTAGGTTATTAGGTCAATTAGGCAATTGGGGGGCATGTCTATGTGTCACTAGTAGTTGATTAGGTTTTGCCTAGATCGGTAGCCAACCAAGATCCAAAAGTAGTTAGTTTTCTCACATTTGATAGTTTAATCAATTTCCTTAGTTGTTAAGTTAGTTAAATTTTAGTTAATTTCCAATCTCAGCAAAAACAGCCAAGAGGCAATTTAGTGTAATTCCTTAGATTAAATTAGTTTAGTTTAGTTTAGGTCAATCTAGGTTAGTGACAGTAATCTAGGTTTAGGTAGTTAATTTAGTTAGGTAGTTAAATTCTAAATCACTAGTGACCACTAACTCCCCTGGATTGATACCCTACTTACCCTATCTATAGGTTTAACTTTAGGATTATTTGTAGCGGTCTCGACACCCGTTATCAAACTCACTACAGATTATAAAACTCATTGCTGAGTTTTAAAATTCACTGTTGTGTTTAAAACTCACTACAACTTTAAAAATCAATGTTCTTTAAAACTCATTAAAAATTATAAAACTCACTCTTAAGTTTAAACTCATTGTTTTTAAAACTCACCGCAACTTTAAATATCGATGTTCCATAAAACTCACTGAAAATTATAATTTGAAATTAAGAAAATAAAAGATAAAGAAAAACTAAAATCTTTATAAATAAAACCCTAAATTAAAATATAAAGATAGAAATATGACAAAAAAAAAACAAATTCAAGAGCAATGAGTTTTATAATTTTTAGTGAGTTTTATAGAACAATATAGGGGTCTACGGGGTCTACACTTTTTAAGGGGTCTACAATGAACTTTTGACATATATATATATATATATATATATATATATATATATATATATATATATATATATATATATATATATATATAGGGGAGGGATATAATGAAAACCTCTCCGAGTATGGAAAACCGTGAAAACCAAGCTAAAAATTTTGATTTTTGTTTCAATTTTTATGGTGATTCTCTAAGTTAAAAAGACCCCCTTTATGCAAAAAAAATAAAAAAAACGCCTAGTAAAATTTTTTAAAAAAAATATTTTATAACCGAGGTTACATATGTAACAACTATCTTTTTTCACCATTAGACTCTTGATCTAATGGTTGTGATTAATTTTCTTTTTCTTTTTTTCTCTTTTTCTCATTGTTCAGAAAAGTTCACATTTGAAAAACAATGTGAAAGACATTACTTTCACATGTGAAAGTGTCTATTATGAACCTCACCCTATATATATATATATGTATATATAGGGGTTAGATCCACTAAAAAACATATTTTTCTTAAAAAGAATAGAAAAATATCTCATCCCTTGATTTTACAAAATCAATGGCTGATTTTTTTTTTGAACGGTAATTTTATTCTAACACCCAACCACCAAACACGACACTAGCAAGACGCTAGGATATCCCACCAAAAAAAAACAATTACAGCATACACATGTTTTGTCAATCTATCACCTTCCTACTTCTATTACCACACCAAAGATTACACCAACTTTTTATGTTACTAATCACTTTCGAAACCGCTGGCTCTTTCCCGTTAAAAAACACCTCGTTTCTTTGATTCCAATTGCTCCAACACGTCACAAGCACCACGCTATGAATAAGATCCCTCCTGCCTCGGCGATACCCTCCTCCTTATGCAAGTTAAGCACATCACCGATCGAGAAAGAAAAGAACGTTGGGATCTTGAGCCACCTCGTAACCCATTGCCACACAGCCATAATAAAACCACAGCCGGTAAAAAAATGAGTCAATGACTCGTTACCATCTCTACACAACATAGAATCAAGATGAACTCCTCGATATCGAAGAGCATCCAGTGTGGCGATGTGATCTATACGGGCCTTCCAAACCAATAGACTGACTTTCAGTGGAACGAGCTTGTTCCACACCAGCTCGTTCTCCCCATGCTCCTGAGTAAAATTAGCCAACAGCCTCCTAACCCCTTGAGCCGAAAACCCATTTCCATCCACATCATTCCACCTCCACTGCCCGTCCACAATACACATCAAATCTTCCAAGTTCACACTCCTTTTCTTCATTTTCAAGTAGGCCCCTGTGATATTCTTGATATTCTTCAGACCCCAGTAATTAAAAACTTGCAAAGAAATATTTCCAACCTCCCCACAACCACATGGATCGATCTAATAACCTTAACCCACAAGCCCCCCCCCCCCTTCTTCGTTTTAAGTCTCCGCAACCACTTACTAAGGATGCTCAAATTATAATCTTCCAACTTAACCAACCCTAAGCCGCCCATCGAATACGGTTTACAAAGAACCTCCCTCCTCACCCAATGAATTTCCTTAGGCTCGCTAGACCCACCCCAAAGAAACCGAAAGCGAATTCGATCCAAAACATCAATCACATATTTAGGAGCCTTGTAAAGAGAAAAGAAATACGTATCTAGGCTATCGAGCACACTTTTAATCAACGTAATACGACCCGCCAAAGAAAGCGACTTCGCCTTCCAACGAGATAACTGACGCTCGAAGGTCTCAACCACAACATTCCAAAACTATTTCCGATTCATATTAGCCCCCACCACCATTCCCAAGTATCCAAAAGGATGAGACCCGGTCGGACACTTAAAAATACCCGCCACTCGGCTAACTTCCGCTGCTCAACGTTCACCCCATATAATGCACATTTGGCGAAGTTAACTTTGAGCACGACACTAAATGGAAGCATCTAAGTAACCAGACCATACTAAAGGCATTGAGGTCACACCAATCGCCCAACAACATTGCATCGTCCGCATAAAACAAATGTGTCAACTCCGGCCCATCATTAGGAAGACAGATCCCCTTTATAATCCCCATCGATCTAGCTTTACCTAACATCTAATTGAGAGCCTCCATGACAACCACGAAGAGATAAGGGGACAACGGGTCACCTTGTCTCACCCCTATAACAATTAAATTCCTTGGTCGGGGACCTGTTGACCATTACTGAGGCCCGATCCGACATAAGAACACCATGAATCCATTGTTGCCACTTGCCCAGAAAGGCCATCTGCTCCAACACCGAATCAATAAAACCCCACTCCAAAGAATCTTAGGCCTTCTGGAAATCAATCTTAAAAAGCATTCCTTTTTTCATAGAATGCTTTAACCACAAGACCGCTTCATTGATAATTAATGGCCCATCAACAATATTTCTTCCTGCCACAAAACCTCATTTGTGTGTCCGAAATGATCGACCCCCTCACCTTTTTCATACGACAGGCAAAAATCTTCGAGATGACTTGTGATACACACCCAGTGATGCACACGAGTATATATAAATAATATATACAAATATGACCTTTAAATTTATAAGACCTTTGCACATATAGGAAAGTGGACCTATTGTATGGTAGCATTAATAACAACTGAGGGTCGATCTAAGGAAGGAATGGTGTAATCAAACTAAACCTAATTATTATCATTAGGATTATGTCACAATTCCTAACAACTATTAGAAAGCAAACAAGAAAGCAAATGGTAGCAATAATGAAACAGATATGAAATCAAAATAAAGAAACAGATATCATCTAAGACTGATCACTATTCATGCATTATCTAGACCTGACATTGACATAATGTATACTAATTGTCTAATGGATTTATAGTCGCTAAACTCATAAATAAGCAATTAAAACCACAGCCATAATGAAGTATCCACGAATTAATGACCTAGCTATAGGACACTAAACACATGATCTAAGACCTAGGATCATGGACCAATCCTATTCTAATTAACCATGATTGACTAATATGTTATAACCCAATTACATACCATAACATACGGATTATATTTAGTCACTTCACTATTCCTTTTACCCAATAAATGGAAACTAAGATTTATGACCAAACATAGAGACATGCTTCAATCAAGATAGATTATTGAACATGCATAATCACCATTTCCTATCTAAGCTCACTAGAGTTCCTAAACACATATTGAAATCGCTAGATAACAACTAAGAAATATCATTAACTCAATAAGCAGAATACGTCTATCCTACCAATCAAATCAAGAACTACTAGGAATGGATCAAACACGTCATTCGATAACACGTCTTTAATATGCAAGAGGAATCATAAATATTATACTTAAATCATTATGTAAACCTTGTCAATGTCAAATCATAGGTAAAACACTAAATGGATCACATTGTCTTAGACGATATCAAGAGAGTTAGTCTCTCATAGCTAAACTAATTAAAACAACAAAAGTAACGTAAATAAACTTCATTGTAAATGCAAACCAAAGTCGATCGATGGCCAAATCTTCGAATGCTTCGATCTCGTGAACGATTGGACACCTCCTTTATCTTCTACGACTCGAAATTTCGACTTCTATCTTCTGATTTCTTCTAGTAACCATACTCAACTGGTCTCAATTGTGGAACCTCTTGAAATGTCGAAACGAACGAGTATTTATAGTTGAAGGTTAGGGTTTCGAAAATGGGTCGTGACACGGTCACGGGCCGTGAGCCCATAAATCAACGGATTAGGGTTTCTGGAAATGCTCCTGTAGTGGCCCGCAATGCTTGTAACGGGTCGTGGCGTGGGAAAAAGAAAATCCCTCGAATCTTGAGCATTTCTCTTCAAATCCTTGTAAAATCTTCACTTTGGCCCCCCTCTATTTACATGTTTATGATATTTCATACCAAACAAAGGGTAAAATGGACCAAAATAATACATAAACCATCAACATTCGTGGGTGTTTAACTACTAAAAAGATGTGTAATTTAAAGCACATCAAAAATCCCCCCACTTAGACTTTGCTCGTCCCTAAGCAAACCTCTAACTACAACATTACCTTCCCTAACAAAGCTTTTTAAAATGAAGTGATGGATGGTGGTTACAACTCTAAACGATTAAAGATACAAAGGCATAGTTAGGCACATGGGTTAACATTCTTAAAATAGACCAAACAAAATAAATTTTAACAAAGAAAAGCATGGAAAACAAACACTGGACTTTTTTCCTTAGGACTATTCCTTAACAATCAACCAGACTAACTCACAATGTACACTCCACTCAAGCTTTATATATGGATAACTAGTAAATAATGTACTAGACTTTATAGTGCTCTCAATTTGCATCACCATGGACTTTCCTCAGCATAGGCTTGACAAACGATCATAATTCAACTAACATTCTAACTAACTTGCAAATCAAGAGGACTTTAGGGCTAAGGTTGTAGTTGGTGTAGGGAATGGAATTAAATTCAGAAAGGGTAAAAACTTGGGTGCACAAGATGATGGTTACCAAATCAACTAACTAATTCAAACGAAAGAAAATCTTTAAACTCATAGATTATCTTCTAATAGTTGCACAAAGCATATTTATATATATATATATATATATATATATTTTAATATGCATATCATATCTTTTCTTTTTTTTTCTGTCTGGATTATTCTACTAGCATACCAAACAGATAGCTACCTGAAAATAAAGGTAAAAAGAAAAATGGGCTAAGGCTATTGGGTTTAATAAGGTGATCAAACGAAATGGAAATGAGGCTCAACAGGGGTAAACTAAAGGAAATTTGGGTTAGGGTATAGAAATATAGATAAGAACAAATTGAAGGTGTGAAGTGCAAAATAAGGCTATCCTAAGGCTTGCCTCAGTCATATTTGCTTGTTTCGTAAGCATAGTCTTGTAACGTATACAAATGTCAAGTTCTAGATGTAGGTAACATGTGGCACTCTCTATTGTTATACAAGAATAAAACTCAAGCTCCTAGTGAGTAGAAAGCTTGATTAAGGCTCAAAAAATCTCACCATGGAAATAAAATGGAAACAGGGCTTAAGTCTAGTTAATTATCTAGGCCTCCCCCCTCGTACTCGCACACTGGAATTGTTGTCTAAGTTTTATCAGGTCTAATCTATCCTAAAAAGCAACTTAGGACTTAGCTATGCATAAAGGTCTAAAGTACATGCCTAGAGTTGTATAGCAATGAATGCAAGGTGGAAAAAGCTTTGCTTTGGTCTAGCATACAGAGTTAGGAAGTCTACTTTAGGATCCACAGAATCAGTTGATAGCTTAAGTTTTAGCAGTGTAAAAAGTTTAACATGCAAAAAAAATTAAAAAATTTTGAAAAATTGTAAACGAACTCACAATGAAACATGCAAACTACAAGTGAGTCCCCCCCCCCCCCCACTTAAAATTATACATTGTCCTCAATGTATTTGAGAACACTGCAAAACATAAGATAAAAGAAAAGGAAAAAGACGAGTCTAACTGCTAGAAGATTGTGGAGTATGGCTTCTTCATTAACCCTATTGATTGCTTTCCCATTCATTTGCCTACCAGAACTTCAGTCTTTGATTCCTTTGCTACTTACAAGACTCAAAAGAAAAAACATTACACACAAACGGAAAAATAAAGCATTACCCAAAAGTAAATAAAAATAAAACATTTCATTTATTCAATCAATCATAGTCTTCTTGTCATGCCATTATTCCAACAAACATCCAAAAGTAAATAAACAATCCAAGTCACATAAGAAGTTTAGAAGAAAAGATAAATAGAGAATCATATAGAAAATATAGACTTCAGCTTTAAGCCTCCTCAGTGTCTAAGTCATCCGAGAGAGAGTTTTCACTGAAAGCACCACGCAGAGTATCCAACTCATGCTGCTGAATCATGTCTATCATCACAATTGCGCCGATCTTATCTATTTCAGCTGAAGATCGTGACTGATGCGAGCGATAGCATCAATCCTTTTTAATATTTCGCCCTCCATTAGTGTGAGTCTTCCACACAGGGTGTTGAAGTTTGGCATGGCCTCGATTTCACCATCATGTTTCATAGGCCTTGCGCGATTCATCCGAGAGGAACTAGCTTCCTTGTTATGGCTCCTTGCAGAAGTGACTTCAATCATAGGACGCTTGCCTTTCATCTACGAGAAAACAATGAGACAATAAAATACAAAATATTGAAATTTTACATGACGTCACGACTCTTTACAGGCTAACGAGTCGTTCGACCGAGCATTCTGTAAAGGACATCGTCACGACCCGTTACAAGGTAATGGGTCTTACCGGGCAAATTTTCAAAAAATTTTGAAATTTTTTTTATTATGACCAGAACCATGTACAAAAAAAAAATTAGCCATTAAGTGCGAATTGGGGATGGGAACTTGTTTCCATCCCCACACTTAATCCTTTACAACGATCGCAATTCAAGATTCAAGAATTAAGTGTGATGACTGTAAAAAGAATGGAATGAAGAACATAACAGGGGTAAAGAAACCATTATGCTCACAATAGCAAAAGAAATTTGAAAAAGTGATTATTCGATTGCATCTTTCTTGATAACAAAGATAGAACGATGAAGAACAGTGAATTTCGTACCTTGGATTGATCAAAGATGCCCCAGGAACCGTCCAATGCGATTTAGGGTTTTGAAAAGCCGTCTGGAAAATTCTATTTATAAGTTTCGAATTTAAGTCGGTAACGAGCCATATCGGGAACATGGGCCATTAGGTCATTATTTTGTAACGGGCCGTTATAGGGTAACAAGCCGTGACGTAACTCGAAACAGAATTTTTCAAAACTTCCTTTCGTGCAATTTTTAAGCAAGATTGATCAACAAAGGCATTGAGACATAAAGAAAGAATGGATGCAATTGAACAAGTCAATTGAACTGATAAAAGTCTAATAAAAACTCAACAAATTTCGACACACGAAAAACTAAAATGAAAACAAACATAAAATAACCGAAATTGGGTTACCTCCCAAGAAGCGCTAAGTTTTTATAGGGCTTCAGCCAGACCCACCTTCACTTAAATTTTTTGAGATTGGAGGTGTGAACGCACCTTCTCGTCAGGTGGCTCAATCTTTGGGTTTTTGAAATCAAGGAGTGAGTTGACATGTTCAAGACTCAACAAGCTAGGAACTAGCAATATTGGTTCGGATGGTACCCCTTGAGGGATTTCAGATAGAATTCGAGGAGGAAATGACTCGTTCGGGTCAGTGGACTGCATAAGCACACAGTCTCCTCTTTATATTTGAAAATTAGCACCTTGAGATTGGTTTGTGTTGGCGCAAATGAGACTTCTGTTTCACCACTTCTCAAGGTGATACGCTCAGCTTCTAGATCGATCAGTGCCTTGGCAGTAGTAAAAAAAGGACGCCCAAGAATGATTGGATGAAATTTATTAACAGGAACGTCAAGCACGATAAAACCTGTAGGAAACTTTAGATTCTCAATATCAACTAACACATCTTTGACAATTCCCTTGTGATTGATATATGACTGGTCAGCCTGTTGAATACTGAAACTTATTGGCTGCAATAGTCCTAGCTCGAGCTCTTTATACGTGGAATAAGGCATAATGCTTATGCTAGAGCCTAAGTCTACCAATTCATCTACGGTGGATGAAGATCCAAACCCGCAGGGGATAATGAAACTTCTCGGATCCTTTCGTTTTTCTAGTAGTTCTAAATTAGTTTTGGTCGAAGTGGCCAAAGGTGATTTCTTGCGATTAGAAGAGAGAAACTTGAGAAAGGAGTTGATTAGAATATAACCTTCGTAGTAAGGTGAGATGTCTTCTCCATTAGAATCGCGTTCAAGGATGAGATCAAGGAATTGTTGATATTTCTGCTCCTCTTCTATATCCTCCTTGTGATCTTCATAATGTTCCTCCACCTGCTTCTTCTGAAGTGCACGAGTATGGTCTCTCAGTTGGGCACGCTTCTTCTCAAGTGAGTCTTTTTCTAAACCGCCCGTTGCAATCTGTGAGTTGATAGCTTTTCCCCTACTTTTATTTAAATGTTTTGGGGTGTACATGAACCATGTCTTGTTGTGTTACTTGTTACTGTGCTTAGGTACGTGTTACCGTGTTATAAATTTACTACATGTTACGTGACGTTCATGACAGAATAGTATGGTTAATTTAGGTCCGTGTGGGGCCACAAAGACATATATTGCACCAATACAGCTGTAGAGGTAGATCAAGGTGTCTCATACCCGTTCATCTTGATCCATTAGGGGTCGGGTGATGGCGTATATGCCTAGTCATGGGGAGCGGTGACGGCCACTGGTCCGTTTACCCCTCCCGCGTGCTGGTTTAACCATAGGAATTTATAGCAGACACAGTGTTTTTGGAAACAAGTTTTGGTTGCGAAAATGAGTAAAATGCGGTACGACTCACCAACAACTTTTCGTTGTTGACATCTTTTTGGTTCATGTGCAGGTAAGTAAAGCTATGGCGGAAGTCACGTTGTGGTTTTGGGACGAGATGGTGTTGTGGGTTTTGGGGATTATCTTGTTATTATGACGTTCTTGTGACTGTCATGACTATCTTGTGTTGTTTGTTTGTGCCCTCACCGTACTTGTAGCCTTAGGGTGTCCCTGGGCTTAGTTTATTTTGAAGCTTGTATGTAAGACTTAACATAATCTATGTTATAGCCGACATGGCTCTAGTTATGTTTGTTGGACGGGTCGTCCGTTGTTGTGAGCCTTTGTTTACTCTTGTATCTATCTTTTTGCTTTCGCAAGTTCTGATACGGGCGGCCGGTCCCACTCTCCTCTCCCCCGCGTCTGGTAGGGCGCGGCGGGGCGGGGTGTGACACAGGCTGCTTGGAATTAGAGATTTGGCGACCTCTCAAAGGTTGCCAGTCATAGCTGGTGGCTACTAGACTCTCGATTAACGTGATGGCATCAGCCGGAGTTTTGCTGAGAATTGACCCTCCAGATGAGGAATCAACATGCATACGGGTGGGACTGCACAACCCGTTGTAAAAATACTAAACTTAGAGCCACGCGTCCATGTTGTGATGAGAAAATTTGCGTAGTAACCCCTTATATCTTTCCAAGGATTCATGTAAACCTTCCCCATCGTCTTAGGAAAATGTAGTAATGTTATTTCGAAGACGAGTAGTTTTTGAGAGAGGGAAGTATTTGACTAAGAACTTCTCAGCCAACTGATCCCATGTAGTGATGGAACATGTTGGTAGGGTCTTAAGCCAAGTTTTGGCATTGCCTGCCAGAGTGAATGGAAATAAACGAAGCAAGACTGCATCGTTAGTAAGACCATCGAGTTTGAATGTGTCACACATTTCGAGAAAAGTGTCAATGTGCGCGTGTGGACACTCATCTGCTAACCCGTGGAACTGCGAAGTGTTTTGAAACATCTGGATTACTCTAGGATGATATTGAACTTTCCTTGAATGGTGGGTCTTGTGATGCTTGATTGCCCTCCTCCGAGTGTTGGCTTCGCGTAATTAGCGATCGTACGCTACGCTGCATCCTGCATCCTTCTTGCTTGGTGTATGAAGCGTTCAGGATCTTCGAAAGCTTGAATCAGAAGTGGACGATTCACACGAGTGGAAATAGAAGAAGATTTTTTTGTTGGATTTTTTGGGTTTTTAGATTTTTTTTGTTTTTCTGAAATTTTGAACAAAGAAATGCAAAACAGAAAGGAAAGACTACCTAAGCTAACTAATCTAACGAGGTCCATAATGACGACTTACTTCCCCGACAACGGCACCAAAAAACCTTTAATGCACATGAGTATATATAAATAATATATGCAAATATGACCCTTAAATTTATAAGACCTAAATCATCTTATAACTACGCATGCACATATAGGAAAGCGGACCTATCATATGGTAGCATTAAGAACAACTCAGGGTCGACCTAAGGAACCAATGGTGTAATCAAACTAAACCTAATTATCATCATTAGGATTCTGTCACAATTCCTAACAACTATTAGAAAGCAAACAAGAAAGCAAATGGTAGCAATAATGAAATAGATATGAAATCAGAATAAAGAAACAAATATCATCTAAGACTGATCATTATTCATGCATTACCTAGACCTGACATTGACATAATGTATACTAACTTTCTAATGGATTTATAGTCGCTAAACTCATAAATCAGCAATTAAAACCACAGCCATAATGAAGTATCAACGAATTAATGACCTAGCTATAGGACACTAAACACATGATCTAAGACCTAGGATCATGGATTAATCCTATTATGATTAACCATGATGGACTAATAAGTTATAACCCAATTATATACCATAACATACGCATTATATTTAGTCACTTCACTATTTCTTTTACCCAAGACATGGAAGCTAAGATTCACGACCAAACATAGAGACATGATTCAATCAAGATAGATTATAGAACATCCATAATCACCATTTCCTATCTAGGCTCACTAGAGTTCCTAAACACATATTGAAATCGCTAGATAACAACTAAGAAATAACATTGACTCAATAAGCAGAATACGTCTATCCTACCAATCAAATCAAGAACTACTAGGAATGGATCAAACACATCATTCGACAACACATCTTTAATATGCAAGAGGAACCATAAATATTATACTTAAATCATTATGTAAAACCTTGTCAATGTCAAATCATAGGTAAAACACTAAATGGATCATATTGTCTTAGATAATATCAAGAGAGTTAGCCTCTTATAGTGAGTTAGCCTCTCATAGCTAAACTAATTGAAACAACAAAAGTAACGTAAATAAACTTCATTGTAAATGCAAACCAAAGTCGATCGATGGCCAAATTCGAATGCTTCGATCTCGCGAATTATTGGACACCTCCTTGATCTTCTAAGGCTCGAAATCTCGACTTCTATCTTCTGATTTCTTCTGGTAACCGTACTCAGCTGGTCTCAATTGTGTAACCTCTTGAAATGACAAAACGAACTGGTATTTATAGTTGAAGGTTAGGGTTTCGGAAATGGGTCATAACGGGTCATGACACAGTCACGAGCCGTGAGCGCCACCATAAATTAACAGATTAGGGTTTTTGGAAATGCTCCTGTAATGGCCCATAATGCTTGTAACGGTTCGTGACGTGGAGAAAAAGCAAATCCTCCGAATCTTGAGCAATTTCTCTTCAAATCCTTGTAAAATCTTCAAATATCACTTTGGCCCCATTTATTTACCTGTTTATGACATTTCATACCAAACAAAGGGTAAAATGGACCAAAATAATAAATAAACCATCAACATTCGTGGGTGTTTAACTATTAAAAAGATGTGTAATTTAAAGCACATCACCAAAGCAATCTGATCGGCCTAAAATCCTTGAGGCATTGAGCATTAAGGGACTTAGGCACAAGATGAATAAAGGAAGCTCCACATCCGTTAGATATTACCCTTGTCTCATGGAATCTACACATAGTATTGTAAAAATCATCCACCAACTCGAACCAAAAAGTTTTTAGAAAGTCGAAGTTAAAGCCATCCGGGCCCAGCACTTTGTCCCCGTTACAATCCCACACCGCCTCTTTAATTTCTGCCTTGGAGAACAATCTGACCAATTCCTCCCCCTGCACCTCCGAAATAGAATTAATACACGTGCACAAAAAAAGACGGATCAGCTTGTCTCACCGTAGCAAACAACTCCATAAAATATCTCCCCGTCTCCTTTTTTACCACCACAGGATCATCCACCCAGGTACCATTAACCCATGCACCGTTTAAGCGATCAAGAGCCATGTTCGAATTAACGAACCCATGAAAGAAATCCGAGTTGCCATTGCCATCCACAACCCATTTAACCTTGGATTTTTTTATGGAGATCCGCAATCCTAGCATCTTCCAATACCGCCAATCTACCTTTTTTCTCAATCCATTCCTCCAAATCCCTTCCTTCCACCACCCGAGACTCACTGATCCCATCCATAATATTGCAGTAACCCACCAAATCTTTCATTTCCTTCATGTCCTTATCTTTAGCCCCTTTCCTCCATTTTTAATCAATCCTTAACCTTTCTCAATTTATGCACTAAGGAAACATCAGGAGGATCCCCATTATCTCGACAGATCAAAAGTTCCTTTCTAATTAAGTCCACCAACTCAGAATTAGACAGCCATGAGGAAAAGAACTTGAAAGGGGAATGGCCGTAATCCAAAGCCGACACATTAAACACAGCAGGGGTATGATCGGACCATAATCTCGGCAAAGCCGTTAATCTCGCCGCCGGCCACCTGTGAAAAAACTCATGACAAACTACCACCCGATCAAATTTACTGAATTTCTTACCTTTTCCATAAGCATACGTAAATTTGGATCCCCCCATGCGATACTCCTGAAGACCTACCTCACTTATGAAATCATTAAACGCCTCGACCCCTAAGGAATTGAAAAAAGAAAATATCCTTTCATCCGGCGACCAGACCTCATTAAAGTCTCCGAAGAAGACCCACATCCCAACCTCATTCTCCATTAGATCCAGAAACTGACTCCACAACCTCCTTTTCTGGCAAATATTTTGCGGAGCATACACATTTACCACATTGATCACCCCATAATCCCCCGCAAGGTTCCCGACAACTTCAGGAAATTCGCATCTTTAATCACCTTCACCACTTTGAAAACCGAAGGATTCCACAATGTAATAATACCACCCGAATGACCCTACGCCTCAACACCCTCCACCTGAACCATCGAATTCCCCCACAACTACCGGACGGGGACATGGGAAAGGTTCGAACATTTTGACTCCTAAAGGCACACCATACTAACCTTGTTCTCCCTTTTGAGATGAGTTAACCAACCCTCCTTCTTGCCATCACGAATACCCCAAGAATTGCAAGGGAGGATACCCATTACACTACCACAGTTCTCTACTCCTCCCCGACTTCTTGAACCACTTGATTGACGCAATCCCTAAGCGCTACCCCCACACACACTCCAATTTTAATGGTATTATCCACCTCCTGCATCATCACCACTTGACCCCTAGTAACAGGACCAAAAAATTAGGTCTCCTGAAAAACCGTAAGACAGATTTTACTAAAGGTTTGCTTGATCGTAGAGTGAAAACGAGACGTAAATAATAGTTTGTTTTATTGAAATCAACATAGACTCAATTACAAACTCTCTCTGAAGCTCTCTAGAGAAACACTGTCAAAAACACATAGTTAAGAACTGGTCTCTCACACTCGTTGTCATTCCTCATCACATTCAAAGCACAAGTTCCTATATATACACGTCTGCTCCGAACTCCCTCCGAACTCCAAGTTCGGCCGGTCCGAACCTCAGGTTCGGACCTAGTTCGGCCAGCAGCATGAACTTGTCTTGAACCTTCACATCGTCTCGTTCAGATACTTCACATGACGCACATATTATGTATCAACAAACTCCCCCTCGTCATGTGCAGTAGCTGTTCGCCAGTTAAAACATATTCCTTGAACAAACTCCCCCTCAACTTGATGGTAGCTTGATCTTCGAATACTTGACGATGAACAGTTTCTTTCATCTTTATCAACAGCTTCAGAAGACTTGAAGTTGTGATAAACTCTTTTCTTTAGGTACCTGGCCAACATAAATAACCTTGGTGCAAAACTTCTCTTCGAGAAACCAAGATATGAATTTTGAAAATGTTTTTCGTATCTTGTGTCGATCAATCGAAAACAAATAAGAAACAAAATCTTTTTGGCTTTTTGGAAAGTTTATATCAAAACAAACCTAAAATCTTTTTGACTTTTCAAACTTATGCTAAAACACACCAAAAATCTTTTTGTACTTTTCGGAAATGAAATGTAAATGCAATGCGGAAACAAACTCTATTTTTGGGTATTTTGTGAGAAAGATCATGACGCAAGATCATATCAGACATAACGCATCTAGCACATTTCAATTTCTTAATCAGCATGCAAGCCAAGATAATCGCAAATACAACATTGATTGTTTATTTCAACATGTACCAATCATATTTATCGTTTTCAGATATGCTTAAGGTAATTTTTATCATGCACTGATAACTCGGCCTCTACTCTATCAGAAATACTAGCAAATCATCATATTTATCATATAGAAGTAATCTTTTATTCGAGATTTAAACATCCTTGACGAGTCATGCAAAAATAAAGCAGAACCTCAAATACCTAGCAATCAGGTCGGTCTTTCGACACGCAGAGAAAGCCCAAGTATTTGAGAAAATAAAAAAACAAAAACAAGTTGAAATTGTATAATCCAACAACAATCAGGTCGGTTCTTCCGAACGCGCAGAGAAAGTCCGATGGATTATACGAAACACCAATAAAAATAAAGCAGAACGTCAAACGAACAACAATCAGGTCGATCTTACGATACGCAGAGAAAGTCCGATCGTTTGACAAAATAAAGAAAATCAAACAAGTTTAAATCTTCCAGAATGAAAACATGCATTCATCAGGATATCTCTTTATTCTATTTTTGTTTTAGAATCATCACATAGCATTCATCAAGAAGCAAACAACCAAAGATTATCAGGCAAGCTTTATGTTTATATCTTACTTGCATATATCAGATTAGTCATGCACATTCACAGATCATACAAGCACCTACAGCCTTTAGACTTACTCTATCCATGACAGATAGCGTATATGCTGATGTACTATCATTTCTTGCTTTTGTCAAATCAATTTCTCAATTTTTCATCATGTTTCTTTTATATTTTCCAATTTCTCCCCCTAAAATTCAAACAAATACTTTTTTTTTTGAATTTTCAAATGTTCTCCCCCTAAGATATGAACGAAAGAAAAATTGAATAACAAAAATGAAAATGATCGATCAACACTTGACACATTTTGAAAAAGATATTTTTGAAAATCTGTTTTTCAAAGATAAGAACGATGCATTTTAAGACGGATCTTACTAAAGGTTTGCTTGATCGTAGAGTGAAAACGAGACGTAAATAATAGTTTGTTTTATTGAAATCAACATAGACTCAATTACAAACTCTCTCTGAAGCTCTCTAGAGAAACACTGTCAAAAACACATAGTTAAGAACTGGTCTCTCACACTCGTTGTCATTCGTTATCACATTCAAAGCACAAGTTCCTATATATACACGTCTGCTCCGAACTCCCTCCGAACTCCAAGTTCGGCCGGTCCGAAGCTCAGGTTCGGACCTAGTTCGGCCAGCAGCATGAACTTGTCTTGAACCTTCACATCGTCTCGTTCAGATACTTCACATGACGCACAGATTATGTATCAACATCTCCTCCACCGCTTGAGAAGGCGAGGAATCACTGTCAGAGTCTAGATCTATGCCACTACCGCTCACCTCCACCCTGGATCTGAGTTTTAGAGGTCTCCACCCCACAACGCTTTTACCTTGTGGAATATTAGAACCCCCATTCGCCTAATTAACACAGTTACCAGAGAAAGTACTAGGGCTCAATGACTTGGGCCTCCCTCTTTTCATCAGACGCACATCATGACCCATTTGGGCCTCCACATCCATAGGATCCAGGCCAAAGTGCCTCCATCCCCATCACGCGCCTCACACTCTGCCTCACCCCCGTGGCCTACCTCTGACTTCTTTCCCAAGACCACATCATTATCATGGGAATCTCCCCTTCCTCGTACAACGAAACTTCTCCATGCACGTAACCACCCTCCTTGACCTCCACACCCTTAACCTGTCTGTTCGCCTTCTCTAGCGAGCCATCCATCTCCCTGGCAACCTCAACAGCATCCAAAAAGTCTGGCCGCCAGTCCGGATTGATTTCCGAGACCGCACATTAGAACATTTTACCCATCCACAACACCGTTCTAGCATCACAAATCGGATTAACCCCATTCACCACAACAACCACAACATCCCCAGATAAGTCTCGGTCATCCACAGATGCTTCCGACGGCTGACAAACCACCCCGATTGAAGCAGCAATCGAATTGAAAATCTCTGGTTCCCATAACTCCAAGGGAACCCCAGAAATTCTAAGCCATGCAATCCATTCAAACAGGAACGATTGACCTCTCCACATGGCGAGTTTCGAGAACCATGTTTCCCATAATTTCGGAATAGCCAATATATCTTCAGCATCATCAGCGCATTCAAAGGTGATTAACACATACAAATCACCAAGATACCAGAACCTCCACCTGACCATAGGAACTTCTGACATCCAATCATTAAGAGTGCATAGGCGCTTGACATTCCTTGCTCTACCCAGCAAGGCTTTGCCACTCTATGCATCCAAAGTGCGAGATTGGGTCAGCTTCGCCGGAATCACAACCTCCTTGATCGGAGCCACCTCACTTCTACCAAGCATATCTGCAAAGGACAGACCTTCCCCCACAGGAACACGACAACTGCCCACACCACTCGCCACCACCCCTTTCCATTTCTCCAGATAGCCTCCCCCTACTCGCCTCCTTTCTGTTCACTAGAACCCCCTGACGTTCAAACTTCTCCAGATTTACCGACACCTTAAGAAAATCCATCTTTATGTTGTTGAGTTTGGCCTCCAAAGTTAACTTATCCTTGACATTGGAGAACGTAACAAATCCAAACGGACATCTAGCCTTGTCAACCTTGCCGGAAGATACACATCAGCCACCTCCCCAAACCTCCTAAACTCTTTCCACAACTCCTTGGGAGTAATACCGAAAGGAAGATTCAACACAAAAAAAAAGACGCGATTAAAGGAACCTCCCAATGTCTCCGGCGTCCAGAACCCCCGCCGCCCCTCCTCTTGACCTCCTGCCACTCACCGCCACCTTTGCACCGCTCCCTGACTCCTCGCATTCTAGAGAGAGTTTCTCAGTTGTGTTAACATCAAGTAATTTCGACCAGATTCAATGGTTGAAATTGAAGTGTAATAGAATAAGAAGAAAATTGAGTGGAGATGGGTATTTTTGGTATAGTCTCATTTGTTGATTTTTTAAAGTTTCCCTCCGCATTTTTTTAACGCTAAAAACTTTTTCATACAACATTAATTTTTTATAAAATTACACCATAAAAATGAGCATTTTTGTCACACCCTGTAATTTCTGTGTCGGGCGTGAACGAGATGGAATCACAGTCAAGGTTACACGAAATGATCTCTGGATGGTTAAACAACTAGAGTCATTTTGAGTAGTCGAAAAACATTTCATTTCAAATTTAGCAGCGGAAAATAATAACAATATGTTTCATTTGTTTCATAATTTACAAAACAAGTATCAAAAGATTTAAAGACATGACACAGTTAGGTGTTATGTAGTGAAATCTCCAAAAGGCTAGTGTGACCATGACTCCAGATAGATATGACAAAACCTAATGATAATGCACAAAAAAGATGTTCCGTACAAGCAAGCGGCTGATAAAGTATCTGAGAATTCATATACTAAAAAGATCAACATAAAGTTGGTGAGTTCACATGTTTAAATAAAAGCAGAACTGTGATTGACAAGAAAGTTTGATATCAGTTTTATCACCCATTTGATAATTTGTTAAGATATTGTAAATTATTATTACCATGAACCTTGAATTCCGAAACTAACTGGTTACCACTCATAGTATTCTGTCCAGGATCACTGACGGTGTTTATAACTGTATGTACCCTATTGACTGAATAACGGAAGTCAGCATTGGAGCTACCAATCAGGGCGAGGCGTTAACCCAATAGATCTATTCACAAGTCATCGTTTCTTTTGAAATTAATCGGATTCAATTAATAGTGGGGCTTTGATCATAACATGAATCAACATGAATACGACAAGATGGATGAATAGTTCATGTAATCAATAACGATAACAAATTGTCTACTTATCAGGCATGATATGTGTTTTATGAACCCTATCATCACTCGGTACAGTCAAATTAGATAACCCTAATTTAGTGACTATGTTGTCGCGAAGCATACATAACCAAACAAAGCATGCAAGCCATTCTAGAGTTTATAAATTTCACAAATTTTGAAAAACTCTTCAATTGGTTATATATATATATATATGTTGAGTTAAAAATACCTTATTTAAAACTCATATATCTTTCGATTGTAAAATCTTTTAAATTCGTTCTTAAAACAATTTTAATGTGTTTTAGTTGGTTAAATAATGTAAGCAACACAAACACAAACATACACATGTATTCGGCCTTATTATGGCTTCGGTATTGCTAGAGCCTCTTAGCAATACCGAACAAGGTCTAAGGGAGAAATTAAGAAAACAACACACAGGGATGGTCCTCCTCGAGCATCTTGTTGTCTTCAATGCCTCCCACTGGCTTCAAGAAACTTCTTAAACTTGATTGGATCTTCAGGTCTTCACGTTGAGAAACTTTCATTTTGGGAGACCTGCCAAATATGGAAAGTTTCCATTTCTGGAAACCTGCCAAATTTGGAAGATGCCAGATTTGGGAAGATACCATTTCTGGAAACCTGCCAATCGGGAAACTGCCAAAAACGGGAAGGTTTCCGAATTTTAAAGCACATGCCAAAATAGTAAACTTTCTAAAATTTAAGAAGTTTCCAAAATTAGAAACTTACTAAATTGAGAAACTGCCAAAATTGGAAACATTTTCAAATTTGGAAACACGAGACAAAACAACAAACTTTCCAAATAAATTAGGAAAGTTCCAAAAATGGAAACCCAAACCGAAACAGGACTTGGCAAAATTGGAAAGTTACTAAATGAGGAAAGTTGCCAAATTTGGGAACACTTTCGAATCAGAGACTTGCCAAAATTGGGAACTTGCTATTTCGGAAAAGTTCTCAAAATAGAAATACATTAAAAGAAATAAATAAATAAAAACTTAAATCTATTTACTACAAATTTGAACCCAAAAACACTGGCCAACCGAACACTCTAATCTATTACAATTGGGCCAAAACATGCGCCAAAACCAAAATAGAAAAACAAACCAATCATACACGCAATTTCATAAATTAGGTCAGGCCGAATACACGTAAATATTAAAAGCAATCGAACTATTATAATTGCATAATTTTGGTGGATCTAAATCGACCAATAATATATATATATATATATATATATATATATATATATATATAATTGATAAAATTAATTATAATTTTAATTCGCACCTTTCGGGTTGTTTAACCCCAGTATGCGAATTCACCGGTTTAAAACACGACCGGTTTAGATTTGTGTGTGGTGATTAAGGCTCTGATACACTGTTATGTTTTGCCAGTGGTATTCGGGTCACGGGTAGTAATTTTAATTTTTATTAAAACCCGTTTTACTAATTGTATTACCGGATACAGTTATACTTATTTAATTACCTTAATTAAATCAGAGTGCGGAAGCGTATGACAAATACATAATTAAATTAAACGCGAAAAACCAAGTGACAAATTAAAAAACAAGATCTAATAATCGATACACAAACACTAGTCATATATATATAGGGGCGGTTCCGGTGCGGACATGCAAGTTGCCTACGAACATACATAAAAATCTGTTTTTTTTGGTCCTACGATGTAGTTTTAGTGCTAGTATATTATCAGAAATGGTGCTAGGTAGATGTATAATGTACCAGCGCAGTTTCTTGATCCATTCCTTGATGTTTTTTGAACTTATACATATACCAGCACAGAAAATTATACCAACACAATATATAATTATACCAGCACAAAAAAAATTTGTGCATGAGTCAACACCACTTTTGATAATTCACCAACACCATTTCTTATCGTATATATGTACCACTACACATTCCTGATCATATACCAACATTAAACTACATCGTATGACCGAGAAAATGTATTTTTAGGCGTGTTCGCACCGATCTTAGGCAAAAACATGTTTGTATTTGAACCTCCATCTATATATATATATATATATATATATATATATATATATATTTAAATCGACATATATATATATATATATATATAATGTAATATTATATTTAAATCAATATTTAAATATTTGATCAAAGTAAATTGTGATATGTAAAATATAACAATTTATTGTGATAATCATAATCAATATTATAATTCGATCTAAACCAAAAGGTGTTTAGATCGTGAACGTTCGGTTGTGTCGGACAACTGTTCGAGACACCGAGGTTCAACGAGACAAGCGCTAGGGTTGCGAAAACTTACCGGAGAAGCAAGCTCGGGTGACGATCATATCGTAGCAGAAAAACGCACTCGGGAAAACTACGCCTGAAAGGGCGGAGATCAACGATGGCTCAGCGGCGAGCGGCGGCGACACAGCGGAAAGTGGCGGCGGATTGCGGTGGTTGACGGCGACCGGAGCTGGGGCTGCGGTAAGCGGCGGTCGGCTGGTCGGAGACGGCGAACGGCGGCTGCGATGTGGTGGTGGCCGGTGGTCGTAGTCGCAGAGAGAGAGAGAGAGAGAGAGAGAGAGAGATAGAGAGAGAGAGAGAGAGAGATAGAGAGAGAGAGAGATTAGGAGAATTTTTTTTGAGCAACTGAAATCTATATTTTTGTCTTCTATTTATAATCTCATAAACAAGTTGTGGATAAACCATAATTGGTTTATTTAATTATTCTTTTGACTAATCTCTTTATCTCTTAATGAGTTGTAGATGAACTACAACTAATTTAAATCTCTCATTTACCCATCCAGGTTTTAGATAATCTTTATATAAACCAATTTATTTAATTTACAATTATCCAACCACTTTAAATAAAATACTTAAATAAACTAATTTATTTAAATAACTTTTATTTAGTAATATTAATAAGAACAATTATTATTTATATTTCACCGACAAATAATTATTAACTATTAATAATTATATTTCTGTTTTTATTATTAACAAATTAATAATATTATGAAATGATTAATTATTATTTATATCAATATATAAATAACAATATTAAATCATTTTCGTGTTCGCAGAACAACGTTTACAAAGTAAACATGTTCGGTTCTCGTTGCCCTCAGTGTAACTTTTACAGGCCACAACCGGGTCGGGTTCTTAGAAATTGTCGGGTCTGGACATAAAATATCCAACACTAACATGCATGAGTCCTTCAAACCCTATCATGTTTTTGTATAAGTTTCGTTATTTCGAATGACAATGTTTTGCTTATGCTTCAACATTGTAAAACTCTTATTTTATATTTCAATAAAATGCAAACCTTTTAAATATTTACTGGTTGTTTGGTGTAACTAATGGACTCGGATCCTGGTTTGTCACGCCCCACACGGTAAAGCTCCGTTAATGAAAATTGGGGGTGTGACACAAACTTCTTAACACCATCATAATATAACATGTTGACTTAAGTTTTTGAAATACCAAAACAACAATAACATAAATCTTGAATATCATAGAATACTTTAGGGTTTTCTTCCATATTTTGCAACAAATGTAAGCATATGAACATATGAACATGTATTCCACAAATCATCATATCAATACGCAATAATCAATATAACATAAGACATGCATAGTTATCCAAGATGTAAGTTTATTTAAAAAATATGATGGTAAAAGCTGTAGGGTTTTCAAGAATTGGAAGGATGCTTAGTGTTTGTAGTATGGTTGCAAAAGTCGTTAAGCTCCCAAGTCGGTCGACTAAGGAGTTGTGAGTACTCGCCCAAGTCGGGGAAGTACTCGGGAAATATAGGGGAGTACTCGGTCGCCTCAGACGAGTTTTACAACAATGTTTGTAAGTAACACAACTAAAACTCATGAAATAAAGAAAGTTTCTCATACAAAAACAAGAAAAGGAATGAATGGATGGTAGAAATGCTCTTGGAACATAATCTTGATCTCGAAAATGAACAACGAAAGCTTAGGTGCTTGGAACAAAGTAGATGATTAAAGATTTACTAAGTGTGTCTGGGTTTGGAAACCAAGTTCAGTTGGGGTGGGTTCTCGAATCCATAATCAAGAGACAAAGAGGAAGGGTGTTTGTATTGTGTTGATGTGAGGATACAATGAACCAAGGGTTGCTATTTATAGGCAAGGAAACCAAGAGGGAATGGGTGGGTTACGGTTTCTAAACCGTATGAAGGAGAGATGGAGGAATAAGGAAGGACATTGTGATGATGGTCTTGTGGAGCATGCTTGTACTTCTCTTCTATGGACCATTATGTATTTGTAGATCTAGGAACACAAGAAATGTGGTGGTGTCCATCCTAATCATAACCATCTTCATAACCATAATTTATATATCGCCCATCATATGGCTCTGGGTTCCCTTATTCGTCCCAACCATTTTCTCAAGTATAAACACTTCCTTCCTCATATTGTGGACCAATTAACCTCAAACCCACCTTGATGATGTTGTGGGCGGTTGGGTTGAGTTTGGATGTTTGGTGGATAAATGATTTGGAAGTTGCCTATCGGTTGGTATTGGTATTGTGGTGGCTGTTGTGGTGGGATAGTTTGGTTTTGGAATGGTCAAATATGCATGCCTCCTAATGGAAATTTTTTATGGTGGTAGTGGTGTGTTGCTTCTTTGATGAATCGGCCAGTAGTTAAGTTCCTCTTGCTCATGGTGAGATAGTTTTGGTGAAAGTGGTTGGTTCAGTGGATTGGGTTCATCGTGAGGCGTAATGGGTAGATTTTGTTGATTGTTTGAGTTAGCCATTCCAGTTAGCTCAGTAGGAATTGCTGATGAGTTGTTTTTGGTTTTAATTGCAAACCGGTGGAGAACTCGATTGGCTCTTGCAGTCCGTTTAACTACAGAATCAAAGATTAATGGAGACGAACTCTGATGCATAGCATCTTGGTTATGATTTTTGATGAATAAATGTCCCATTTTCATCACATTTTGGTTATACTTTGGTTGGATTCGATGCTTAATTGATAAATTTGTTGAATTTAAGGTTCTGCTGTGTTGGTGATTGGATTTGGGTGTTTTTGGAGCATTTGGACCCGTTACGGTGCTCGGTGGTTGAAGATTGAAAATATTGAAGTTTTCCTGATCCGGGTCAATGCGGGGCGCATCGATATCCTTATCACCTGATGCAGCCCGCGCCATGTCTGGTCAAACTATGCAGTCAAAGGGGCAATGCGGGCCGCATCGCCTCCAGTCTAATCTGATGCAGCCCGCATCGACGAACAGACAGTAAACCCTATTTTTGCCTCTATTTAAACACACTTTGGCCGTCATTAAGAAAAGAACACCCCATACCCACTCGAAAAAACCCTAGATCTGCTGTAGAAGACGGATTTGAAGCTTAAGGATTGAAGATAGCTTGGATTTGGATTGAAGATTTTTCTTTAATTTTTGGGTGTTCTTCACCAAGGCTTGATTTCTTTCTCTTTTTGTTGATTTTTCAGATCATGTATGGTTCAAAGATGATGTTTTTATTAGTTCTAAACATGATTGTAGGCTAGATCTATAGTGTTGCTTGGCATTTGATGAATTTGGGCTTGATTTGACTTTTTACTTTGACTTTCTTCATGTGACTTAATCTTATTGCTATTGAATCTGAATTGGATCTATGAAATGATCATATTAGCATGTTTAGCTTCTGTTATGATTGCTTGATGTGATTAAATTGCTTAGGCTCAAAGAACTTTGACCTAATTAGTGATTTGGTTATTATTTGGTTTGACTTTTATGAGTTTTGATCAAATGCATGATAGGACAACTTCTACATGATCTTGTAGTTATAATTTGGGGCTGATTTTGCATAATATTTGTGTTGGATTGAATTGACCGATTCGTTTAGCACACTAGGTGGTTGTTTGACTTTGTCGGTTGGTTAGAATACTTGAGAACTTAAGTTTTTGACCCGCTTATACGTGTTAGACATTGCTTAGGTTTCATTGATCCCATTTTAGTATTCTAGTGTGTTGTAGAAACCATATTGAGAGACCTCTTTAGTGGTTTTCTGTTTCATACGTGTCTAATCTGCTTTGACCGAAGCGATCTGACCACTTAGCATTAAGTATCAATTGACTATCCGGACTTCAGTTTAGGATTGCCTAGATAGCGAAGATGTGTCTATAGTCTAAGTTATCGCGGTTTTCATCTTTAGAGGGTAGTGTCACATGAGGTAATCAGTTTATCAGTCAATAGTCAGCCCAGAGGATTCCTTGCCAGGCAGCACCCTTTTTCCCACATTTGAGTCACCTTAGTTTCTGTTACTTTGTTCCTTAGCTATCTTAGTTGTTTGTTTATCTTCTTGTTTTTCTCAAAATCAGAATATTTTAGGTTAAATATTAGCAAAGTTCACATATCGAGAGCCTGCATTGCGTCCTTGGATTTGACATCCGGGTATTTACCGATACTATCCTGCATACGATGGGTACACTGCCCTACGTGTGTGTTTAGTCACTCGAGATTTTCCCTTTTTGACTTGACCGATTTTTTATACACTTCAGCACACGTCAAACTCCGTGAAAATCGAATATGCATGCACATCTGTTGTCACCTGCGTACAGAACACACCTAGAGTAGCAATGAAAAAATAAAAGACGATAAAAAGAAAAATAAAATCTTTTTGGTTTATTTTATGAAAAACAAATAAAACTAACACTAAATGCACGTATTCCCCGGCAACGGCGCCATTTTGATCGCGTGTCAAATGCTAATAAAAAATAGTAGTAAAATGGTTCCTTAGCTACAACGAACTGTAGTATAGGAAGTAGTGTTTTCGTATTCACAATAAATCCGTGGAATGTATTAATTATAAAGTAATGAGTAATTAAACAAGTAAAATTGAAACTCATTTGAAGATTGGTTATTGACTAAGTAACTGAGATTGCAAACGACAAAAAAATTAGTTTTGAAAATAGTTGAGAGAAAAAGCGATTACTTCGGGATCCGAATTCGGTAATTATTAATCCAATTTGAGCTAACCTAGTTAGTAAACCACATAGACATGACTTTGTTTAAATTGTTCAACCCGCTTCACTTATATTAAACAAAGATATAATATCAAATTATTCATAGAACAAGAAAACCAAGAAACGATGATAATTGCGCTTTTGCAAAATAAATAAAATAATCTTTTAAATTAATCGAACACACAATTAAATCCAAAAGAACTTAACATGTTCACAAAATTCAATCCAAGCTAGGTTAAACAAGAATCAAACGAATAATCACACGAATCGTTCACCAGGAATAATCACTAAGGTTTTTAGCCTTGCATGTTCATGATGAAACCAATAAAAGTTAGCGAACTGAACAAAGAAATCATAAATCTTGATGATCCAGATGTGTTTTTTCTCTCAAAATCGCTTCCTAGAACCCAAAAAAACGGCCAGAAAGTAGAGTGGATTCGAAACCCTAATGTTTGGGTTTAAATACCAAGAGAAAAACGTGGAAAACTGAAACTCGGAGAGCAAGATCGTAAATTGCGGCCTCAAGAGCGCAATTTACATACCCTGTGGTTTGCCTCCTGATTTATGGTGTTCCTTGCGGTCTCTTTTCTTCACAAGGCTGTAAATTATAGCCCACGGACCGTAATTTACGTCTATAGGCAATTTTCTTCCAATCTCTTTCATTTTCTGATCCAAGCCTCATCCATCATCATCCTAGCTATCACAAATCATCCAAATAGCCTCCATTAAGCATTCAAAAGACTAAACCACATAAAAACATGTAATTACACACTATTAATCATCGATAAATACCCTCTAATCATAAACCAAACCGAAGTGTTTGACTAGGGAATTGGTTTAACCACAACCGAATTGTGACAACGAGTTACATATATAGAAGGGCCTAGTACCGTTGTAGGTTCGCCCCAATAGTATCCCGACGACCACCAACACTAGGAGGTCATCGATTAGAAGCTTGGTATTTTGAGGGAGGTTTTATTAAGTTATTTGGGGTTTTCTCTAATAGTGTTGATATAAATTTAAGTCTTGATAAACAAAAACAAACAAAAAAACACGATGATTTAAGATTGTCTCTGGATATGATCTCCGGTTAAAATAAAAATAAAAATAGAAGGCCTAATTCACAAATATTATATGGGAAATCGTCGTTTTCATCTGGTAACGTGTTGTGCGCTTGCCACCGTCCTTTCTCTCTCAACGCGCCACCTCATCACCTTCTTCACCGCCACGTTTCCAACCAGCAACAATTTCTGCATAATTCTACAATCCCCCATCATATATCTCTAGTTACTACTAGCTAGTACTACTGTTTTCTGATCAGATGCCGATGATCAACGGTAATTCCGACGGCTGTGACACGGTTGTGGACATCTACCCTCTCAGTAGCTATTTCTTCGGTTCAAAACCAGCTGCTGCTGCTGCATTCAAGGACGAATCCTTAGCTGATCGTGTACTACGTTTGAAATCCAAGTAGGTATCCTACCATGAAATTGATTAATTGGATGGATAGTTATTACGACAACTACTTTATGAGTTCGCATATGCGTTTTATTATTTTGTAGCTATAATGCTTATGGGATGAGGACTTGTGTTGAGGCCGTGATTTTGGTACGTTTTACGAATTCGATTATTATTCCGTATCGGTAGAATTTTAACCTTTTTTTTTTATCTGACGTCATCGTTTACACACTCTGTTCTTCCTCTGGATCTAGATTCAGACATGAAATTATGTTTAGGTTATTGCCTGTTGATTTTGAAATTAGGTCTGTACATTTGGTGATTTTGATTCATGAGCAAATAAACAAACTCGGAGATTATCTGAATTAATAGATCATCATAATTGTTTGTGAGATTAAGAATGATTTTTCTGAAATTGTTGTCAGTTGATGAAGGCTAGTTTGAAATCATCTTAATTTCTTTTGTTTTTAATCAGGTGGAACTATTCAAGCATCCTCATTTGCTGTTGCTGCAATCCAAGAACTGCATATATAGGCTTCCTGGTGGACGTTTAAGACCAGGTGAATCTGGTGAGAAACAATTATATATATCTTCCTCTTTGAGTCAGTTGTTTTTAAATTAGTGCATTAAAGGTTCAGAAACTATCTACTTAATTTGTAGATGTAAATGGCCTGAAACGTAAGCTGTCGAGCAAACTATCGGCTGATGATGACAACTATCGAACCGATTGGGAGGTATGATGTTGAATTTGATCTTCATATTTGATATTGAGAAAGATAAATGCATCAAATGTCATTTCTCTAGGTTAGTGAATGCATTGGAACATGGTGGAAATTTGACTTTGAAACACTGCCTTACCCGTATTTGCCCTCAAGCGGCAAAACCCCCAAGGTGAATTTCTTCTCGCACGTGATGCATGCATATTCTGGAATTTTCATTTGGGCCAAAAAGTAATTAAATTACGAGAAAAATAAGTAACTAAGAAAATAGTTATGACGAGCTAAATAAGGAATGAGGGGCCAAGGGCGGAACCGGAGGAGGGTAAAAGGGTTCATTGACCCGGTCATCAAAATTTGTCTTTTTCAGGTCATCAAAATTTATTTTCAAAATTTGGCGCGTCATAAGCTAGCTTATCAGCTAGCTTATAAGCTAGCTTTTTGACGTTATCAAATGGGGCTTTTTTAATAAGCTAGCTTTTTTTAAAAGCCCCGTTTGGTAACGTCAAAAAGCTAGCTTATAAGCTAGCTTTTGAAAAGCTAGTTGGAGTAGCTTTTTAACTAGCTTTTCAACTAGCTTTTATAATATTTCCAATTTTACCCTTCCCTAACTTATAAATAAATATCTTTATTTACATTTATGACATGTACTTTTATGTCATTTTATATTTTTAAGCTAGTTTATCAGCTAGTTTTTACCAAACGTTATTTTTTATCAGCTAGCTTATAATTTATCAGCTAGCAGCTAGCTTGTTAGCTAGCTTGTCAGCTAGCTTGTCAGCTAACAGCTAGCTTCTCAGCTAGCAGCTAGCTTTTCAGCTAGTGCGCCAAACACAGCCTTAGTTACAGTAGGTTATAGACTTATAGTAGGGTAGGGAAGAGAATCTAATTTTTTTGTGTCTTTCTGGAACGGCAAATTTGGATTACTGACAGGGACATTATATCACCTACCCGATCATCTTCAATCCTTATCAGGAGGAAACTAATCACTGATGAGAAAACCTCATGACCTAACTTGTAACCCCTATTTTTTATTTTTTTTACAAGTGAGACTTGAACCAAGACCTTATAATAAAAGATTATACACATTTGCCACTAGTCTAACTAAAACAAAAGGTTTTGTTCCTCAACGATTCCACGAATATCCTCAATTAACAATTTCCTGAGACACAACCAAACATTAATGCTTTGTGCGACAAGATTTGTAATAAACAAAAATTACCGGTTCTTATTAGCTATAACCCAAGTCCAGAAACATGGGAATTTGAAATTGCAATTAATAATAAACTATTGAAGCCGTTCCAAAAAAAATAAAATAACCGTTCCAAAAAATAATAAACTATTAAAGAAATTACAATTTAAAAAAAACAACAATATAAGTTTTAATTAAACTACATTTATCTAAAAAAACTACATTGGAGTGTTGTAACTCATATACATCAAATTCGTGATCATTTAATAGATGTGATTCACTATTATTTCATCCTTATGAACAAGAGAATAACCGTACCATTTTTGTTTTTTACAATATCAAATAAGAAGTTTTAAAGAGTAAATAATAATACATTAAAAGTAACCTTAATTAATTAATATATGTAAAATGACAATAGTTGACTAATAAAATAATATCAAATAAGAAGTTTAATGGCTAAATAAGAAGTTTAATGGCTAAATAATAAAAGATTGAAAGCTAGTGGTTGTTGAGAGTCTAACTAAAACAAAAGGTTTTGTTCCTCAACGATTCCACGAATATCCTCAATTAACAATTCCCTGAGACACAACCAAACATTAATGCTTTGTGCGACAAGATTTGTAATAAGCAAAAATTACCAGTTCTTATTAGCTATAACCCAAGTCCAGAAACATGGGAATTGAAATTGCAAATAATAATAAACTATTGAAGCCGTTCAAAAAAAAATAACCGTTCCAAAAAATAATAAACTATTAAAGAAATTACAATTTAAAAAAATAACAATATAAGTTTTAATTAAACTACATTTATCTAAAACAACTACATTGGAGTGTTGTAACTCATATACATCAAATTCGTGATCATTTAATAGATGTGATTCACTATTATTTCATCCTTATGAACAAGAGAATAACCGTACCATTTTTGTTTTTTACAATATCAAATAAGAAGTTTTAATGAGTAAATAATAATACATTAAAAGTAACCTTAATTAATTAATGAGTAAATTACGGATTTAGTCCCTGTGGTTTGCACGAATTTCAGGTATAGTCCTTACATTTCATTTATTACGGATATGGTCCCAAACGTTTGCCATACCGTATCGGATTTAGTCCCTGAGCCTTAACGCCGTTAGAAAATTCTGTTAAGTGAGTATGAGTTTACCATTATACCCTTCATTTAAAAAATATTATCTCTGATATAAATATTAATGGCTGAAACTGTAATATTAAAAAAGAAAAGGATCAAAGTGTAAATTAAGAAAACCATTCAACCCAAATTAAAATCATCATTTCATCATCGCCGGAACTGGGTCTCATCCGTGGTAAACATGTCCTCCGGCGAACATGTCTCATCCAGTCCTCCGGCGACACCGTCATTATCGGATCCCGTCTTAAATTAAAAACGTATAGCAGATCTCAGATCCCTTCCTCTCCGGCAATCACCCCAACCCTAGAGCACCACCATTAAACTCATCGCCGGCGAAGAAGAGGAACCAGAAAATGAACCGAGATTGTGATGAACCCGAAATTGAATAGAGATCTTGCGATGCGTACAGATCTGGTTGGAAAGATAACTTATCGGGAACGAGTCCGGGAAGCTGTGGCCGCTATGTGAAGGAGAAACGTCTGGATGCAGGCGGCGTTATTCATTCCCGTGACATTTGGTGAACGGTGAAAGGATGTTTATCGGGTGGAGGATGGTGATTGTGATGGAGAAAGGGTGACCTCCGGCGGCCTCCCCTTCCCTGTCGGAACCCAACCTGCTCCTCCGACGCTATTAACCCTACCGGCGACTATTTCACCGGCGATCATAAAGTCCGGCTGTGTTCATCTTCTGTCGGACGGTGTTCATCTTATCTTTTGTCATCGTTGTGGGACACTTTGTAATCTTCTGTCGGACACTTTGTTAATCGTTGTTGCCGCCGGCGGAATCTTAGTAGGAAAGAACACGTACTGGGAAATGTGAAGAGGGTTTTGGCGGTGGTGTGGGACCTGCCAGAGCCACAAGTTTTTTTTTTTAATTTTATTATACTGTATTTTTTGTTTTAATTAAAGTTATATTAATGATTTTAAAGGGAGGGGTATAATGGTAAGTTCACACTCACTTAACAGAATCTTTTAACGACCGTTTGGCTCAGGGTCTAAATCCGATACGGTTTGGTAAACGTTTGGGACCATATCCGTAATAAATGAAACGTAAGGACTATACCCGAAATTCATGCAAACCACAGGAACTAAATCCGTAATTTACTCTTAACTAATATATGTAAAATGATAATCGTTGACTAATAAAATAATATCAAATAAGAAGTTTAATGGCTAAATAATAATAGATTGAAAGTAACCTTAATTAATTAATATATGTAAAATGAATAGTTGTCTAATAAAATAATATAAATAAGAAGTTTTAATGTCTAAATAATAATACACTAAAAGTAACCTTAATTAATAAATATATGTAAAATGATAATCACTAATAAAATAATATACAAATACAATGTGTGAATACCCTAATTTCTTTTTAGTGCACTTTTAAAAAACCCTTTTAACTAGCGGGTTGGTTTTGGATTTGGGCCAGTTGCATCGTAAGAATAGACGGGTTAAAAATTAAACCAGAAGTAGATTAAAAGGGTACACTCGAACTGTCTTAGTCTCCGGTCACCGGTTCGAGCGGTCAAACCGGTCGGGTCAATCTGGATTTTAAAACACTGCAAATTATAAGTTATAACTAATTAGGAATGGGTCAGGGAGCTTGTGGTTTTTACTCTTTAGAAGTGTTTTTGGGTTAAAGAATTACAATTTTGTTAAGAAAACTTAAGGTTTTAGACCATCTTTGGAGCTACATACGGACGCGCTGATGACGAAGATATTTCATTTTCATGTATGCAGGAGTGCACTAAACTCTACCTTGTTAAGTTGCCTTTGAACCGGGACTTCATTGTGCCTAAAAATTTCAAGTTATTAGCCGTTCCGATGTGTCAGCTTCATGAAAATTGCAAGGTATGTATCTTTTTCAGGTTTAGAACTTGCAATCTTTCACATTCATTTTTATTATGTGAAAGAAGCATGATGAATGATATTTTGGCAGACGTATGGATCAATAATAGCTGGGATTCCTCAGTTGCTTTCAAGGTTTTCTATCAACATGGTACGCACTTAACACGTCTGATCTTTAATGATGGAATAGGTTTACGTTTGGGTTTGAAATGTTAGATGTCATACGTAAGCGTGCAATTTTTCATATGGGTCGAGGTTAAAAGTAGTTTTATGTGTTGTGCAGTTTTTCACATGGGTCGAGGTTAAAGGTAGTTTTATTTGTTGTGAGATAGGAAACTAATGGAGAACAATGGGTTGTATACTTGTTTGCATATGTAAATATAATCAGAAGGAGAGATGTGAATGTCTATTTATTATGGTTGATTAGCCAATGGTGAATGCTAGGAATAATAAAAAATATATACAACTCGTAACCATCCTAGATTGCTCAAGCCATTTAACCAAGAAACTGTGTCTACTAAGCCCAGATTGGGAATCATGACCAAATTGTTGATCGAATCCTGAAATCGTTAATAAATAAATACAGGTAATAATAATATGTAAAGATCACCTGTGGTGAACTGATTGAGATCAGCAGTAGTCAGGTTGTCCATCCTGTTAATAGCCTTGGTTCCCCTTTAGGGTGTATAGCTAATGATGGGAGAAAGAGTTCGTGAATGATCACGAACTAGAGAGAGAGAGCCGAGAGAGAAGAGAGAGGTCGAATTAGGTGGTAGGTGATTAACCCTTTAATCTCTCCCTAAGGGCCCTATTTACACACCCAAGGGGAAACCCTAGTCTATCTAATAAGGGCAATTATATCCATCAAATAATGCCAGATAGGGTAAAATATGTAATTGATTATTTAAGATAAATGATTAAAGAACATAATTATATTTATATACATATATACCGAAGTATATATATTAATGTATATAAATAATGTCTTACATTCTCCCACTTGGCCGAATGATCATTTATATGAGGTATTAGATAAGTCTGATCAGAATTTAATACTCATTTCAATTTTAAACCAAAATTACAGCAGAAAAATACAGTCATAGAGTTGATTATCCAACTCAAGACCCCCATTAATCATACTACAATCCCAAATTAAAAAATCAACATAAATTTAGAATCAATTACCAAAGTAAACCATTTCCGTTGATTTATAATAAAATTGTCTATATGTCAATAAGGCATGCATAACATATTAAGAGACAAAATCAAACGTAAGAGGAAATTTTATTAATAAGAAGTACAATATGCTAGTCAAGGTCTTTAGTAAAGCCCATTCTCGAAATAAGATCTTCGAACACTTTAATTGGGAGACCTTTAGTCATCGGATCCGCAAGCATATCCTTAGTACTTATATACTCAATACAAAGAACATTTTCCTCAACTCGTTCACGAACGAACAAATACTTTGTATCAAGATATAGTCCAGCGCCAGTCGAACTGTTACTGTTCGAGAAAGTAACGGCAACTGAGTTATCACAATAAAGCTTCAATGGTCTAGAAATAGAATTAACGATTCTGAGTCCAGCTATTAGATTTCTAAGCAACATTCCATGACAGGTTGCATTGTAAACAGTAATGTACTCTGCCATCATAGTGGATGTTGTATTTAGCTGTTGTTTATGACTCTTCCACGAAACGGGCCCGCCTGCGAACATAAAGATGTATCCAAAAGTGGATTTCTTATCATCTTTACATTTGGCAAAATCAGAATCAAAGTATCCGACTAACTCCAAATTATCGCTTCTTCTGTAAGTCAGTTTGTAGTCTCTTGTCCCATTCAGATATCTAAGTACTTTCTTAGCTGCTGTCCAGTGATCATGGCCAGGATTAGTCTGGTAACGGCCTAACATACCAGCAACGTAAGCAATATCTGGACGAGTACAGACTTGAGCATACATAATACTACCGACTACAGATGCATAAGGTATCATACTCATTTGCTCCTTTTCTTCATCTGTTTTCGGACATTGGAACGAGCCGAAAACGTCTCCTTTAACTACAGGAGCTTTTGAGGGGTTACTATGTTGCATGTTATATCGAGCAAGGACGCACTCAATGTAAGCCTTCTGGGACAAACCTAAGATCCCTTTGGTTCTATCTCGGTGAATTTCGATGCCTATAACGTAAGAGGCTTCTCCGAGATCTTTCATGTCAAAGTTAAGCGAAAGTAACCGTTTTGAATCATGCAACATGTCAAGACTATTACTTGCCAATAGAATGTCATCTACGTAAAGGACAAGTATAGTAAAGTTGCTCCCACTCATCTTAAGAAAGGTGCACTGGTCCACTTGATTCTTCAGGAAACCTTGTTTCTTCATGACTTCATCAAACTTTAAGTACCACTGACGCGATGCTTGCTTTAGCCCGTATATCGATTTCTTTAGCTTGCAGACTAAATGTTCTTGACCTTCTGTGTGACACCCGAGAATTTCAAGGTTAACTTCCGTTAGACAAGTCCGTTAGTTACGATTATAAGTGTTAACTTAGTAACTAATGCTTAACTAGGCCGAATACGTCCACGTCCTTTGGTTGATCACCAAACCCGTCCATACATGTTATGTGTTCAATTGTTTATTGTCATTATGTGCAATGTGATTTGAATGCATGATTTAAATATTATGAATAGCATGACGAATTGTGAATTATGGATTATGTGATAAATTTGTATGATTTTAGTTTCCAGCGAAACTACCGAGCGAAACTATAGTTCGCCCGGTAGCTAGCTAAGCTGCCCGACTTACACGAGATCAGAGCCAGTTTCGCTAGCAAGCGAAACTGCCAGCGAAACTGGGCCCTGATATATAATATCTTAATAAACCCTAGCCCTCCCATTTGCAACCTTTTCTCCAAAAACACACACACACCCTCTGAGATCTCTGGACCAGCTGAGATATCACCATTTGCTGCTATCATCACTGTTGGTAGAGAGCATCCATCGATCCTCGATCAACCGTGAGTCTCCAAAACCCATTTACATGCATTTTCTATATGTTTCTTCATAAAGCATGCTCAATCCTTCATGAACTTGTTAGATCTTCTGTATTTATGATTAGGGATGCTAGATCTGTGATAAAGTCTCCAACTTTACGTTCAAAATCCAACCATAATGAAGATTCATGATTATTAGGTCATTTTAGGTTAAAAATGCATATTTGGCGATTTGATGATGTAAATCTGTGTTATTGATGATAAAAATGCTTCTTTGATGTTCCTAAATGCTTATATGTGCTTAGAAATGATTTACACAAAGTATAGAGGCTGTTAGAAAGATTTTTGTTAGTTTTTCGAGTTTTTCTTGCGACTAGCGAAACTGTATGTTCATAGGGCGAAACTATCCAGCGAAACTGTATAGTTCCTCCGAGCGACACTGCCTAGCGAAACTATAGTTTCGCCGGGTAAACCAAACCAGACCAGCTCGAGCGAAATTACCGAGCGAAATTCCTTGAACGAAAGTTCAAACCAGTTTCGGGCGAAACTAGGCCAGCGAAACTGTGTCAACAGTTTCGGGCGAAACTAGCCTAGCGAAACTGTGTTATCGGGTACATCCTAGCGAAAGTGCTGCCCGTGCACCTAGCAAATTAACTAGCGAAACTGCTAGCGAAACTATGACCAGAACCCAAACTTGTGCAATTTGCTTGAATGTTATGCCATGACTTACATGATTATGCTATGATGATACATGTTTGATTTCTGTAATATGTGAACCCTTGTTTATGATCAACCATCGGTGTCGTGTGTCGTTATGTCGAGTCTTAGTTCCAACGTGCTATGTTATGGGCCATAGTGACGTTAAGTTAAAGTTTAGACACAACCTAACACCTAAGACCTTAATGTGATTACTAGGTCTTCGTTAGCAAACATAAATTGGATTAACAAGTCTAGCTGAGCAACCTAAGGTGAGTTTCACAAACCCTTTACTTGTGAGCCCGTTTGGGTCACAACGAACATACTAAACAGAAAACAACGCTGACAATTGGAGGTATTGCCTAATGGGATACCTGTTATGGAAGTTGGAGTGTTTTATGGGGAACACTTGCAACTGTCCATCCTTGGGGTTTCAAATGAAATCCGGAACCAACTATTATGACACTTAAACTCTTTTTGGGATTTCCGATGAAATCCGGAATAAACATTTTAATATGACTAGTGTAGGTTAAAGTCTAAACCAAATGACATCACATGATTTCTAAGGATGCTTAAAAACTTAAAGACCTCAACTTAGTACTGATGATCTGGAAAGCGAGGGGATGTTGGGTAGATCTACTGAGGGTTTGACAAACCCTGCTCCGCGGTACACAAATGTGTAACCAACCGGCCGGGGGCCGAACGGAGTACAATATCAGCCTGTTCTTAGTTGTGGGCATCCCAAATGGGACACAACTGGAGGCACAAACCAACGGCAAATGCCGCACACTGTTACGTCAGCTTTCAGCCCTAGTACGACTTCCTTAGTGCATGGAAACCGGATTAGCTACCCGCGATATCGGTTGACTGCTTTAACTTTTACATAACTAGTGCATATTCAGTAAACAAACTCTTGACAATGTTTTGCAAAACCATACTACTTATATATGTTGATACATACGATTATTGAGACTGGGCCAATGCATATCATGCCCACCGTGAACTCACCAACCGTTAGGTTGACACTTGTGTGGTTTTCATTTTTGCAGATCGTTGAAGAGTATCCGCTGAAGGTTGGCATGGCACGTGAAGACTTAAATTTTACTAAACTTAACTTGGGAATTTAGATACAATGACTTGTTTATGTAAAGCACGTGGTTAGTGCTAAGACAATTATTTTTCCGCTGCGTTCATTTTAGAAACTGTTTTTATTACTAATGCTTGAACTTCACTCTGGTTCATTTAGTATTTGTAACTAATGGTTGTGGTCCTGGTCTGCGTGCACCCCTTAACGGTATAAACTCCGTTAGTGGTTATTTGGGGGTGTGACAGATTGGTATCAGAGCCATAAGTTGCAGAGAACTGGAATCATTTTCTAAAACGATTTGGAAACTGCAACTTGAAACCTTAGTTACAAACGACAAAATAAATTCTCAAAACAAGATTTTTACGTGCCAACCTGGGATACTCGCTCTGCTGTGTAAGTAAATACTTCATATGTATATATATACGTATAGATATATATATATAGACCGTGTCTAGGAAGTCTAACGGAAAACCTTAGGGAATTTTCACACACAAGTACGAAACGCGAACGTTAATACACACTACTTCGGGGGAAAGCGACAACGAAACGATGCTACGCGCTACGTCCTGATTTCTGCTACGACGACTACACCGACGGTGACTTTTATGGGAAAGCCGACTTTCGACGATAGTACTTACGAATTCCGACGTTCTTCGACGACGCCTCGATTATGCACAAAATTTTTCTAGACTAATAGAGGGATAACGGGAAATGGCTAACATACGTATTATGGGATATGTATGAATTATAACTGTGACTGAACACTGGCTACCTTAACTGTCAAGAAAATGTCTGGAAGAGCGGGAAGAAACAACATCAACTTGACGCCTGCACAATTGCAAGCAATGATCAACGAGCATGTGCAAGCCGCCGTGGCAGCCGTGCAAGCTACAATTGCCGCCCATGGAAACGTCCATCACTGTACCTTCAAAACTTTCATGGACTGCAAGCCAATGACATTCTCCGGTGAAGAAGGAGCGGTAGGTCTCCTCAGATGGATTGAGAAGTCAGAAAAGTCTTCTCCATGTGTAACTGCCCGGCCGAAAACAAAGTGAAGTTTGCTACTGGTACATTCGAAGGTGCAGCTCTGTCTTGGTGGAACGCTGAGATTCAAATGATTGGGAATGATGCGGCTAACAACATGGAATGGGGAGCGTTCAAAGAACTGATTATGGAGGAATACTGTCCACGCGATCAAGTCAAGAAGCTCGAAGGAGAATTTCTGAACTCCAAAATGATTGGGTCTGAAGTCGAAGCGTACACTGCGCGATACCATGAGTACACAGCACTGTGTCCGTCTATGGTTGATGCTGAATTCAAGCGCATTGAGCGTTATCTGGAGGGTCTCGTACCCCAAATCAAGAGTCTGGTAACTGCTAGCAACCCGGTAACCGTACAGCAAGCCATCCGTCTGGCTCACAAGTTAACTGATCAAGAGGTTGAAAGGGGTACACTACCTGCCAGAAGCTCTGAAAAGACCGCCTTAAGTGGCAAAAGAAAGGCTGAAGAAGAAGCTCCAGCAATGTCTGTGAACCAATCCGGGAGATCCTCAAACTCCCAGTATCAAAATAAGCGACCTGACAACACAAGGTCCACTTTCAACTATGGCAGCAACAGTGGGAGCAACAACCGCCAAGGCGGGAATGGGAACTACAAAGGCAAGGCTCTGTTTTGTAACAAGTGTGAGAAGCACCACAGGGGTATGTGTAGCAAGGGTCTGGAATGTGGAAGATGTGGGAAATTGGGTCATGAGGCCAACAACTGCTGGACCAATTTGCAGAGGCTGAACAACAATGGTCAGAATCAAGGGGGAAACAACAACAGAGGAAATGTGAACAACCGTAACGGGCCAGGAAACAATCTGAACAACAACAACAATGGTGGGGCTCGTGGTTGTTTTGAATGTGGTGCGCAGGGCCACATGAAGAAAGATTGTCCGCGATTGCGTAGACAGGGAAATGGTAACAACGGTAACCAGGGAAACAATGATGGGAATGGAAACGGTGGAAATGGTAATGGCGGGAATGGTAGAGGTCGTGCTTTTGTCATGGGCCAAGGAGAAGCTCGCAACGATGCCAACGTGATCAACGGTAAATTTATATTGAATGGTTTCTTTGCTACTGTTTTATTTGATTCTGGTGCTGAAAGAAGTTTTATTTCCAATAAGTTTGCTAGACTAATTAAGGCTAAACCAATTGACCTAGATGCTAAGTATGTGGTAGAATTAGCGAATGGTAAACTTCATGATACAACTCAAATAGTGAAGGACTGTAAGTTAGAATTAGCCGACCATACGTTAGGAATTGATCTTATGCCCTTCCCGATTGGTAGTTTTGACGTTATAGTAGGAATGGACTGGTTATCTGAGAATCGAGCCGAAATTCCGTGTCAAGAAAAAGTGGTCCGTATTCCACTCGAAGGAGGTGAAGTGTTATCAGTTCAGGGCGAAAAAGGTGGAACGGTCACCGGAATTATTTCGTATCTCAAAGCTCAAAAGTGCCTTCGTAAAGGTCACTTCGCGATTCTTGCAAACGTCACTGACTCGACACTTCCCGAGCGCAGAATCAACGACTACCCGATAGTCCGCGACTTCCAAGATGTATTTCCTGAAGATCTGCCTGGTTTGCCTCCGTTCCGACAGGTTGAGTTTGGAATCGATCTAGCTCTTGGAGCCGCACCGATTGCGCGCGCTCCGTATCGTTTGGCTGTAAGTGAACTCAATGAACTATCTGCACAACTCCAAGAGCTACTCGACAAGGGATTTATCCGTCCAAGTTCGTCTCCGTGGGGAGCTCCGGTGTTATTTGTAAAGAAGAAAGATGGAACGTTCCGGATGTGCATCGACTACCGAGAGCTTAACAAAGTCACGATCAAGAATCGGTACCCACTACCTAGAATCGACGATCTCTTCGACCAGCTTCAAGGTTCAAGTTACTTCTCAAAGACTGATCTACGGTCAGGATACCATCAACTTCGTGTTCGAGACGAGGATATTTCTAAGACTGCATTCAGAACACGGTATGGTCATTACGAGTTCCTGGTTATGCCGTTTGGGCTAACCAATGCACCTGCGGTATTCATGGATTTGATGAATCGAGTGTGCAAGCCGTACCTCGACAAGTTTGTAATAGTCTTCATTGATGATATTTTGATCTACTCCAAAACGAAGGAAGAACACGAGAATCATCTGCGTCTTATCTTGGAATTACTCCGTAAGGAACAACTCTACGCCAAATTTTCAAAGTGCGACTTTTGGATTCGCGAAGTCCAGTTTCTTGGACACATTGTTAATCAAGAAGGAATCCATGTCGACCCGTCTAAAGTAGAAGCTATCAAGAATTGGTCTACACCTAGAGCGCCGCCCGAAATCCGACAATTTTTGGGACTTGCCGGATACTACCGAAGGTTTATCAAGGGTTTCTCTCAATTGGCTCAACCCTTAACGGCTTTGACGCACAAAGGAGTGCAGTATAGGTGGGGTGAAAAAGAGGAACGCGCCTTTCAAACTCTCAAAGACATGTTATGTTCTGCTCCAATTCTCTCGTTACCTGATGGGGTTGACGACTTTGTGGTTTATTGCGATGCATCTATCCAAGGACTCGGTTGCGTGTTGATGCAACGGGATAAAGTGATTGCCTATGGGTCCAGGCAACTGAAGGATACTGAGAAGAATTATACAACGCATGATTTAGAGATGGGAGCCGTTGTTCATGCACTCAAGATTTGGAGACATTACCTTTATGGTACGAAGTGCACAATATTTACTGACCACAAAAGCTTACAGCATATCTTTGATCAGAAGGATCTCAACATGCGACAACGAAGGTGGGTCGAGTTACTGAACGATTATGATTTGGCAATCAAGTATCACCCGGGAAAAGCCAATGTTGTGGCTGACGCCTTAAGCAGAAAAGAGTACGAAAAGCCTCGAAGGGTACGAGCGCTACAACTCACCATTCATTCGGGACTGCCGGATCGAATCCGCGATGCTCAAAGAGAGGCTCTGAAAGTAGAAAACTTCGCAGCTGAAGCGCTGCGAGGGGTAGATGGAAATTCTGAAATTAAGTCTGATGGACTCCGGTATTACAACGACAGGATTTGGATCCCTCTACTGGGAAATCTCCGTGAGCTCGTGATGGACGAGGCTCACAAGTCGAGGTATTCGGTACATCCAGGATCAGATAAGATGTACCAAGACTTAAAGAACCTGTATTGGTGGCCAAATATGAAAGCCGACATCGCGCGATATGTGGCTAAGTGTTTAACGTGCTCAAGGGTAAAGATCGAGTACCAAAAGGCTTCGGGACTACTACAACAACCAAAGATCCCAGAATGGAAATGGGAGGATATCTCCATGGACTTTGTTACGGGATTACCTCATCGATCGAATCGACCAGATGCGATTTGGGTTATCATTGATCGCTTAACCAAATCCACACATTTTATCCCGATGAAGGAAAACGACAACATGGATAGGCTAACGAAGCTGTACATCGACCGAATTGTGGCGCGTCATGGAGTGCCTAAGACTATTATCTCCGATCGAGATCCACGATTCACTTCACGACTATGGCAATCTATGCAAGAAGCATTGGGGACCAGACTTGATATGAGCACAGCTTATCACCCGCAGACCGATGGTCAGACGGAAAGAACCATTCAAACATTAGAAGATATGCTCCGAGCTTGTGTTCTCGATTTCGGAAAAGACTGGGAAGCTCACCTTCCGTTGGTGGAGTTCTCCTACAATAACAGCTATCATTCAAGCATCGGTGCAGCACCATTTGAAGCACTATATGGCAGAAAATGCAGATCGCCCGTGTGTTGGGCCGAAACAGGTGAGAAAGGACTCACTGGACCAGAAATCATTCACGACACGACTGAACGCATAATCCAAATCAGAAAGCGGATAGCTGCAGCACGAGATAGACAGAAGAGCTATGCCGACAAACGCCGTAAACCTCTAAAGTTCGAAGTGGGTGACAAAGTATTGTTGAAGGTATCTCCCTGGAAGGGAGTGATACGCTTCGGAAAGCGTGGAAAGTTGAATCCTCGCTACATCGGTCCGTTTGAAATAATTGGGGAAGTAGGCCCGGTAGCCTACCGATTGAAACTCCCAGCCGAACTCGATGGAGTTCACAACGTGTTTCACGTGTCTAATCTCAAGAAATGCCTGGCTGAAGAGACAGAAATAATTCCTTTGGAGGAATTGGTAATTGATAAACATCTAAGATTCATCGAGCAACCAGTAGAAATCATGGGACGCGAGGAGAAGACCCTCAAACGTAGCAAGATTCCGATCGTCAAGGTGCGATGGAACTCAAAGCGTGGACCAGAATATACGTGGGAACGAGAGGATCAGATGAAGAAAAAGTATCCTCACCTGTTCGAACAAACGTCCACGGAAACTCAAGGTATGATTTAATTTTGGGGACCAAAATTCCTTTAACAGGAGGAGGATGTGGCAACCCTAAAACTTTTGCTTTCTTTCCCCAGCGACGATAGCAACGACGACAGCTGAGACTGCGAACGCTACAACACAAGAATAATTTTCGGGACGAAAATTCCAATTACAAGGGAAGGATGTGACACCCGAGAATTTCAAGGTTAACTTCCGTTAGACAAGTCCGTTAGTTACGATTATAAGTGTTAACTTAGTAACTAATGCTTAACTAGGCCGAATACGTCCACGTCCTTTGGTTGATCACCAAACCCGTCCATACATGTTATGTGTTCAATTGTTTATTGTCATTATGTGCAATGTGATTTGAATGCATGATTTAAATATTATGAATAGCATGACGAATTGTGAATTATGGATTATGTGATAAATTTGTATGATTTTAGTTTCCAGCGAAACTACCGAGCGAAACTATAGTTCGCCCGGTAGCTAGCTAAGCTGCCCGACTTACACGAGATCAGAGCCAGTTTCGCTAGCAAGCGAAACTGCCAGCGAAACTGGGCCCTGATATATAATATCTTAATAAACCCTAGCCCTCCCATTTGCAACCTTTTCTCCAAAAACACACACACACCCTCTGAGATCTCTGGACCAGCTGAGATATCACCATTTGCTGCTATCATCACTGTTGGTAGAGAGCATCCATCGATCCTCGATCAACCGTGAGTCTCCAAAACCCATTTACATGCATTTTCTATATGTTTCTTCATAAAGCATGCTCAATCCTTCATGAACTTGTTAGATCTTCTGTATTTATGATTAGGGATGCTAGATCTGTGATAAAGTCTCCAACTTTACGTTCAAAATCCAACCATAATGAAGATTCATGATTATTAGGTCATTTTAGGTTAAAAATGCATATTTGGCGATTTGATGATGTAAATCTGTGTTATTGATGATAAAAATGCTTCTTTGATGTTCCTAAATGCTTATATGTGCTTAGAAATGATTTACACAAAGTATAGAGGCTGTTAGAAAGATTTTTGTTAGTTTTTCGAGTTTTTCTTGCGACTAGCGAAACTGTATGTTCATAGGGCGAAACTATCCAGCGAAACTGTATAGTTCCTCCGAGCGACACTGCCTAGCGAAACTATAGTTTCGCCGGGTAAACCAAACCAGACCAGCTCGAGCGAAATTACCGAGCGAAATTCCCTGAACGAAAGTTCAAACCAGTTTCGGGCGAAACTAGGCCAGCGAAACTGTGTCAACAGTTTCGGGCGAAACTAGCCTAGCGAAACTGTGTTATCGGGTACAGCCTAGCGAAAGTGCTGCCCGTGCACCTAGCGAAATTAACTAGCGAAACTGCTAGCGAAACTATGACCAGAACCCAAACTTGTGCAATTTGCTTGAATGTTATGCCATGACTTACATGATTATGCTATGATGATACATGTTTGATTTCTGTAATATGTGAACCCTTGTTTATGATAAACCATCGGTGTCGTGTGTCGTTATGTCGAGTCTTAGTTCCAACGTGCTATGTTATGGGCCATAGTGACGTTAAGTTAAAGTTTAGACACAACCTAACACCTAAGACCTTAATGTGATTACTAGGTCTTCGTTAGCAAACATAAATTGGATTAACAAGTGTAGCTGAGCAACCTAAGGTGAGTTTCACAAACCCTTTACTTGTGAGCCCGTTTGGGTCACAACGAACATACTAAACAGAAAACAACGCTGACAATTGGAGGTATTGCCTAATGGGATACCTGTTATGGAAGTTGGAGTGTTTTATGGAGAACACTTGCAACTGTCCATCCTTGGGGTTTCAAATGAAATCCGGAACCAACTATTATGACACTTAAACTCTTTTTGGGATTTCCGATGAAATCCGGAATAAACATTTTAATATGACTAGTGTAGGTTAAAGTCTAAACCAAATGATATCACATGATTTCTAAGGATGCTTAAAAACTTAAAGACCTCAACTTAGTACTAATGATCTGGAAAGCGAGGGGATGTTGGGTAGATCTACTGAGGGTTTGACAAACCCTGCTCCGCGGTACACAAATGTGTAACCAACCGGCCGGGGGCCGAACGGAGTACAATATCAGTCTGTTCTTAGTTGTGGGCATCCCAAATGGGACACAACTGGAGGCACAAACCAACGGCAAATGCCGCACACTGTTACGTCAGCTTTCAGCTCTAGTACGACTTCCTTAGTGCATGGAAACCGGATTAGCTACCCGCGATATCGGTTGACTGCTTTAACTTTTACATAACTAGTGCATATTCAGTAAACAAACTCTTGGCAATGTTTTGCAAAACCATACTACTTATATATGTTGATACATACGATTATTGAGACTGGGCCAATGCATGTCATGCCCACCGTGAACTCACCAACCGTTAGGTTGACACTTGTGTGGTTTTCATTTTTGCAGATCGTTGAAGAGTATCCGCTGAAGGTTGGCATGGCACGTGAAGACTTAAATTTTACTAAACTTAACTTGGGAATTTAGATACAATGACTTGTTTATGTAAAGCACGTGGTTAGTGCTAAGACAATTATTTTTCCGCTGCGTTCATTTTAGAAACTGTTTTTATTACTAATGCTTGAACTTCACTCTGGTTCATTTAGTATTTGTAACTAATGGTTGTGGTCCTGGTCTGCGTGCACCCCTTAACGGTATAAACTCCGTTAGTGGTTATTTGGGGGTGTGACATTCTGGTTTAAACCCGTCAGGCTGCGTCATGAACACTTCCTCATACAAGTCACCGTTCAGGAAAGCACTTTTGACGTCCATTTGATGTAGCTCTAAATCAAAATGAGCTACTAGGGCCGCAACGATCCTTAAGGAATCTTTTCGAGAGACAGGAGAAAAGGTCTCTTGATAGTCAATTCCCTCTTTTTGAGCGTAGCCTTTTGCAACCAATCGCGCTTTGTAGCGCTCAACGTTTCCTTGAGGATCCAGTTTAGTTTTAAAGACCCATTTACATCCTACCAGTTTTATACCGTCGGGTAATTCAACTAAATCCCAAACGTCATTTTTCTTCATGGATTCAAGCTCGTCAAGCATAGCTTTATTCCACTCAGAAGACTGATCACTGTTCATGGCTTCTTTATAAGAGGTTGGATCGATGAACTTTCCACCATCCGTTTCAAGCTCAGCCAGGTAAGTAACATAGTCGTCAAAGTTAGTAGGCTTTCTAACTCTAGTTGACTTCCTGGTTGGAACGACTGGTTCAGCGGGTTCAGCATTATTTTGTGGTTGTTCGTTTGGATTGTCATCATGTACTGGTGAGGGAGGTTGAATGGGTGCAGTGTCAGCAATGGAGGCGTGTACAAGAGGAGTAATCGGAGTGATGGTAAGCGATGAAGAGTCCCTCCCCCCACGTCTTGTACTTCACGCAGATCATCGAGAAAGTTTTCACTGCTCCCACTGATGTTATGATCTTCAAGGAACACGACATTTCTGGTTTCTACGATACGAGTAACATGGGAAGGACAATAAAACCGATGACCTTTGGAATTTTCGGGATAACCGATGAAGTTACAGGTTACGGTTTTCATATCAAGCTTCTTTAAGAAGGGATTATAGAGTTTAGCCTCAGCAAGACAGCCCCATACTTTCATATGTCTTAGACTCGGTTTCCGTCCTGTCCAGAGTTCATAAGGAGTTTTAGGTACATATTTCGAGGGAACTCTATTGAGTATATGAACAGCTGCTTTCAAGGCCTCGGTCCAGAGGAATAGAGGTAATCCTAAGTTGGCTAACATACTTCGTACCATGTTCATAAGGGTTCGGTTTCTCCTTTCAGCAACACCATTCTGTTGAGGAGTACCTGGCATGGTGTATTGGTTCACGATCCCCTGGCTTTTGCAAAACTAATAAAATGGACCAGGGGCCTGACCTAAGTCCGTATGTCTACCATAATACTCACCTCCTCTGTCCAATCTAACAACTTTTATTGGAAGACCGCATTGTTTTTCAACTTCAGTTTTATAGTCTTTAAAAGTTGTTAGTGATTCAGATTTTTCTTTAATGAGATACAAGTACATATAACGAGAATAATCATCTATGAAAGTGATAAAAGAGTTATGTCCAGTAATTCCAACAGTAGAGTAGGGGCCACTAATATCAGTGTGAATAATTTCTAATAATTTAGAACTCCTAGTGGCACCTTTCTTATTAGTGGATGTCATTTTGCCTTTGATGCAATCGACACATATTCCAAAATCGGTGAAGTCAAGAGATGGTAAAATTTCATCATTCACGAGTTTCGCTAAGCGATCCCGCGAAATATGGCCTAAACGTTGATGCCATAACATAGATGAAGTTTCTACGTCTCTTTTAGGTTTTCTCTTTGTTGTTGTTTGATTAATATTATAAGACAACAAAGAATTAGAGAAAACATCATCCAGTTCTAATCGATAAAGTCCACCATCCAGATAACCAGAACCAAATACTTGAGAATTAAAATAGATAGTAAGTTTGCAATGACCATGAGAAACATCAAAACCGTCCATGTCTAACTTTGGTCCTGATACAAGATTCCGAGTAATCTCAGGAATATATAAGGTATCATAAAGTTTAATACATAAACCAGTTTTCATAATAAGATGTAAAGTTTCCACGACTTTAACGGCTAAATATTTTCCATCCTCAAGCTTAAGCGTTCTTTGGTTTCTTTCCAGCATCTGGATCGTATGAAAGCCCTGAGTAGAGTTAGTTACATGGACCATAGAACCGGAATCAAACCACCATGATTTAGTTGAAACATTTAAATTAAAGGACTCAGTTATCATATTAAGATGATTACCTTTCTTAGCCAGCCAATCCTTGAAACGATTGCAGTCCTTCTGTTTATGTCCAAGCTTGCGACAGAACTTGCTGTAAAGTTTGTTAGAATTGTTAGGGCCGGAAGATGATGTAGCTTGATCCTTCTTCTGAACCTTAGGATGCTCCCTTTGAATAGCCTTGCCCTTCCTTTTGTTGTTGTTGGAGTTAGCAGTCACGAGGTAAGCAACATCTGGTTTATCAAGCTTCTGACGCTCTTCCTCTTGCACGCACATTTCAATCAGCTCGCTCATCTTCCATTTATCCTTCTGAGCGTTGTAGTTGACCTTGAAAGTTTCGAAAGACGCAGGAAGAGAAGTCATAATGAAGTGAACCAGGAACGTCTCGCCGATCGGCATGTCTAAGGCCTTAAGTTTGTTGGCGACATCGTTCATAATCATTAGGTGCTTACGGATGCTGCCCTTTTCATCGTATTTAGTAGTCAGCAACTTGAGAATAAGGTTGCCAGCATGCACCTTAGATGTTCCCTTGTAGTACTCCTCCACGGACCCTAGGTAAGTTTTGGCATTGTCCGAATCTGGTATGGCCCCCCTGATGGCAATGTCAATGGACTTCTTCGTGATCAAAAGGCACATCTTATTGCACTTGACCCATTTTTCATGAGCAGTCTTATCTTCAGGAGTGCTCGAAGTAGTGAGGTCAGCAGGAGCATCATTAAGGAGTGCATGATCGAAGCCTAAAATGCCTAGAACCAAATTCACGGAATCCTTCCAAGCAGCGTAGTTTGTTCCAATCAAGGTTTCTACTCCGAAAGTCGAGGCTTAGAGTGGATAAGAAAGAGAGAATAATAAGATACTAAGCGAGGAGAGGTATAGGGATTAATCGGATAATTATAATAGTATAATAATTATAAGCATATGACATTAGTAATTATTATAATAATAAGCAGGCATAAGTAAGGATCATAGTAATGAAGCAAGTAAGTTGTGATAAGGTCTATAATAATCACCAAAATAATAGACAAAATAAAAGGTTCTACTTAAATGAATCAGCTTTCGCGTTGGTTACTTGCCTATCATCTAAGCATTATGAACTAAATAAGTGTATGTGCATAAAGTGATGCATCACATCAGCGTTGGCCAGAAATGATACACCATAAGCTTTATGTACAAATTAGGTTCTCTGAATACATGTGCAATTCATCAGCGTTGGCCAGAAGAGAAACACTTGTATAAGAAAGGCGAATGCTTAATTCTTAGTTGACAATCATTGAAAAAACAACGAATCAGCATTGGCCAGAATCGAGGTTTTAAAGATGTTATCAATTTAAGCAAATGGATTAGTCTTATTTAGTATTAGGAAAATAATGACATTGATTAAGGTAGCAAATCAGCGTTGGCCAGAATTACTACATGTCTATAGCCAATACAAGTTAAGGAACTAATCCAAAATTATTAGGTTTTGTAAAACATAATTATTTAAGGTTTTAAACAAAACAAAATTTTAATATGAAGCCCCAATTTTAGCAGAAACCCCCCTGTCAACAACCGCGGATCGAAAAGCAGGGAACCAATTGAAAAAGGGGTTTTCGATCGAAAAGGTGTACCCTGATCGAAAAGTGAGCTTTTCGATCGAAAAGGGGTGTCCGATCGAAAAATTATACCCGATCGAAAAGTGTGATTTTCGATCGAAAAAGGGTATCTGATCGAAAAGTGAGCTTTTTCGATCGAAAAGTGAGCTTTTTCGATCGAAAAGTAGACTTTTCGATCAGATCGAAAAGGCGGTCGAAAAACCATATGGCCTGATCGAAAAGCCGTATGGTCCGATCGAAAAGTAAGTCGAAAAGCCACATGGCCCTATCGAAAAGTCGATCGAAAAGGGCCACATGGTCCGATCGAAAAGCAGGGAACCAAGCCACATCTTTCGATCGGAAAGTAAATTATCTGGTCGAAAAGTAACCTTTTCGATCAAGAATTGGTATCTTGATCGAAAAGACAATAATCCCTCGAAATCAGTTAGGGTTTTTATCATGGTTTTCCAAAACCAAAATCTGATTAAAGTTTTTGGGTTTGTTTTAAAAAACCGATTTTCAATATGTGCTTAAAAGGACAAATTAGGGTTTCATGATTTTTAGACAGAATCGAAAACCCATTATCTGATTTCGAAAATTAGGGTTTATAACGAATTCAGAAACATGATTCGATTGAGCAACATACGCTCTGATACCACATGTTGATCGAATCTTGAAATCGTTAATAAATAAATACAGATAATAATAATATGTAAAGATTACCTGTGGTGAACTGATTGAGATCAGTAGCAGTCAGGTTGTCCATCCTGTTAATAGCCTTGGTTCCCCTTTAGGGTGTATAGCTAATGATGGGAGAAAGAGTTCATGAATGATCACGAACTAGAGAGAGAGAGAGAGCCGAGAGAGAAGAGAGAGGTCAAATTAGGTGGTAGGTGATTAACCCTTTAATCTCTCCCTAAGGGCCCTATTTATACACCCAAGGGGAAACCCTAGTCTATCTAATAAGGGCAATTATGTCCATCAAATAATGCCAGATAGGGTTAAATATGTAATTGATTATTTAAGATAAATTATTAAAGGACATAATTATATTTATATACATATATACCGAAGTATATATATTAATGTATATAAATAATGTCTTACACAAATGCCTCTAGTTGTAGGAATCTGCAACTCGCGTACTCTGAAGTCTGAACCGAACCTTAATTGCATTTATGCCTTGAGCTCTTATTCAAGAGTTGAAAATGTAAGCTAGTACAATCAGATGAAGTGAGTACCAATGGCGAAGTATTGAAGAGACCGGAGGGGGCAACCGCCCCGTGGTTTTTTTACCAGAATCACTGATATTCACGATTTTATATAAAAATAATTATATGTATTGAGTATCGCCCCCTCGTGATTTTCTTTCAAACGTCGCCACTGGTGAGTACCGAATCTATCGGTTAGGTAGAGGTTTTTCTCTGTTTTACCACTTTGGTGTTTTCTAAATTTCTTTGTTTCTAATTAAACTGAAACTTAAAACCAACGGTTTCTATTCCTCTAAGTATGATTGTTAAAACTTAAAGAACGCTCGAACAGATTCACCGGTGTTTTGTTATTTAACAAACTCTAGACATCACAAAAGTTTAAATTTAAGGGCATTTTGTCATTTTATAATTCTCTAGAATACTTGTCGGAATTGGCATAAACGAAGCCAAATTTATACTTGGTGGACCCTAAAGTTTTAATATTTGGGTAGCCTTGGTGAAAACTTTCAATAGGCTCAATTAAAAACAAAACTGAGGGTCATAGGAAAAGAGAAATGGAAGACCATAGTAGGAGAAACTACATTCATATTAATCATATGGAGGAAAATGATAAATGATCGAAAGTATATAATTGCATATTGTCTAAATAGAATAACCCTTAGCACAACTCAAGTTTTAAATATGCAAAAACATGATTAACAGGAGAAATTCAGACCCTTTGATCTTCCATAGAAGTTCTGGTTCCTTTGTTGCATGCGAATGACAGTTTTACCCTTATCTTGAACCTTCTGCTTCTCAAAGTCAAATGCACTAGTTCCATATTACCAACAGCAACACCAGAAAAAGGCAGCTGGTCGAGATCATTTCCTGAGGGTGTACTTGGAAAACACTTGTTGATGACTGACAAAATGTCACTAAAAAATCTCTGCACTCTGTTAGAAATTGCGAATTCTTGGATAATCTAAAAAGCGTGATAACAGTTTCAGATCGAACATTCTCGTGGTTGTAGGTATAATCAAAGATCGAACATCGGAATTTGACTAAAACAATAATGAATTTCTTCATCTTGTGATTTACAGACTTCGACCCATTATATATATAACAATAAAATTTGATAGATTAATAGTTAAGTTTTTAGGTTTTTAATATTGGCCACAAAAGTTTAACACTTTGATATTTTTTACCCTTAAATTTTACACTTTGTTTTTTTTTTAAAAAAACCTTACATATATAACAATAAAATTTGGTAAATGAATAGTTAGGTTTTTGGGTTTTTAACATTGACCATGAAAGTTTAACACTTTGACATTTTCTACCCTTAAATTTTATACTTTGTTTTTTTTAAAACGAAATAGTAAACTTTAGGTTTTCATAGTTTAGCCACATGTGTTTCTTACTTTAATGTTTTCTACCCCCTAACTTTTAAAGTTTTTTGTTTTAAGTTTTGTGGTCTTCTACTTTGGCCACGTAAGTTAAAGTTTTCGACTTTGAACACGACTTTTTTATAGTTTCTACTTTGTCCACGAAACTTTTATAGTTTTACCTTTTATACCCCTTAACTTTTCCAAAAATTTTTTAACTTAGATTTTTCGACTTTGACCACGACTATTTTATAGTTTTATTAGACTTTTACGTTTATATCCCTTAACTTTTCTCTTTCGTTTTTTGGTATACTTTTATAGGTTTATACTTTCACAATGGAACTTTTAGACATTAACGTTTTATACTCCTTAACTTTGTACTTTCTTTTATTATTATACTTTTAGAGTTTTTGACTTTAGCCACGACTTCTTTATAGTTTTATACTTTAACCACACTAAAACCTTTTTTTGCAAAATTTGGTAAAAGAATAGTTTAAGTCTCCGAGAAAACAAAATTCAACCCCACAGCAACGCGCGGGATGGTTAACATCTCGTATATATACAAAATGAAAGGACGCGTTCACACTCGAAATGCGAGCTCCACTTTTTTTTCTTGGGTGACCGATAGTTAGGTGACCAATTTGTTTTCTTCTTTCTATTGCTATGTTTTGAAGTCTACGTTTGGATGGCGGCCCGGTTCAGGTCGGGTCAAACAAAAAAATATACAAAAATAACGAATGCAGGTCGGATCAATCAATAAAAACAAAATATATCGAATTCGGTCGAGTCGATTCAAACAATAAAAACTATAAATGAATTGATGAGTATCTTATAACTCAGCTCGACATCCTTTTTATTTTAAAAAGATATTTACCAAAACTACCTACACTTTTTTAATTAAATCAAGTCTTTTAAGATCAGTTTCTTGATTTTCTTTTTAGTAAATTACATAATGTTTATATATAATTTTAGAATGAGGACGGACTAAATACATTATACATTAAAAAAAATTAGTGGTGACCGACTCCAATAAACTGATAAACCTTAATAAAATAAATTCATAGTGGTGACCGACACAATATATATATAAAAAATTCATCGTAAAACACGTATACTCGGTACCTCTTCACGAAAAATCAGCAGTGACCGAGGTCATTGCTGGTACAACTAATAATCCGCCCCTGTCCCTCATCGACCAGTTATTAAAGTTCTAGACTTGACACAACAGACCGTGAACTATTTACAATGACAAACTGACTCCAGATATACTTAGACATATTTACAGTTCTAACCCTTATAACTTTTAACTACTAACATAATTAGTTTAATATCCAATACTCCCCCTTAAACTAAATATAGTTTGAACGGGTCTTCAACTTCTTTCATTATCCGATCACAGCAACACTAGTCCTTCGTCCTCATACTCGATCAGGTTTGCTTCTTCTTTCTTTTCCTTCCACTTTGGACATTCATGTTTGAAATGTCCAAGTTCATTGCACTTGAAGCATCTCACCGTGATCTTTTTTCTCGCGGAATTGATTACCACCTTTGTTCTTCCTAGAATTCCACCTTTTATGTTGGCCACGTTCTGACTTTTCTTGACTTGAATTCTCATGACCACACTGCTCACATTTGTGTCCCTTATCCTTCTGCTTTCCTTCTTCTTTGGAGAACATGAGTTTGTATTGCTGATCTTCCTCCTTAACTGGCTTCTTAGTTCGTTCTTTAAAAGCCTTTAATCTTCCCACAACTTCTTGAAATGGCATCGTCTTGATATCAATAAACTGTTCAATTACAGCAACTATATGCATGAACCTTTCTCGTACTGAACCTAACAGTTTCTAAACCAATCTTTTGTCTTCCATAGTATACCCCATACTACTTGCTTGTGATGAAATCTCACTAATCTTCCCGGCATAGACATCAAGTGACTCGTTATCTTTCATCTTTAAACATTCAAATTCTGACTCAAGCGTTTGAACTCGCACCTCCTTAACTCTATCTACTCCCACATGTCGAACCTTCAGCGCATCCAAAATTTCTTTTGCCGATGTAAGGTTAGCAATTTGCAACACCATGTTTTTTGGAATTGCTTGATAAAGCATTGCAATTGCTGTGTTATTTTTCTTCTGATCGACTTCAGTTCATGGGGATGGTTTGACTGCTTCCCATATTCCATGGACGTTAAAGAATGCCTTAATCTTTACAACCCATATTGTATAATTTGTAGAGTTTAGAACCGGGCACTGAAATGTCATTGACGCCCTTCCTTCCTTTACTGCTACAACTTCTTTGCCCTTGGATGAACATTTTCCTTTTTCTTTTCCTTTTTCCAATCTTAACCTGATTGAATCTTTTCTTTCTACACGGGTTTCAACCAACCACTAATCCTTAACAGTACATGGGTTTGTTATAAACCAACTGTATCTACCCAGAATAACAGTACATGGGTTTGTTATAAACCAACTGTATCTACCCAGAACAGTACACGGGTTTCTTCCTACACCAACTATTCTAATTTTTTACAATTCCTACACCAACTATTCTAATTACAACAATACACGGGTTTTCAAAAATCAATTGTTTTCTACCGACCGCAATACACGGGTTTTCCCGAAAACCAATTGCTCAACCGCAATTACACGGATTTTTCCAAAACCAATTGCTTCTACCGAAAACAATACACGGACATTTCAAAACCAATTGTTTAAACCAAGAATAGTACACGGGTTTCTCCGGTTGCCAGACAAATCAATAAACTAATTGTTTAAACTAAGAATGGTGCACGGGTTTCTCTGGTTTCCAGACAAATCAAAAAACCAATTGTTTCTAATGACAACGGTACCCGGGTTTTTCCGACCACAACGTGAATCAAACCAACCGTTTCAATCTACCAAGAAACAATACATGGGTTTTTCTACCGATCTCCTAACAAACCAAAACCAACTATTCTAAACCTTAACCTTAATCCTAATTGTTACTACCTTTAACAACTTGAAGTTCAAAAACAATACAAATCTGATTTCATAAATAATTTTGAAATCCTAAAAAAACAAATTAAAAAACTTATCTGCTGGTGCACATGGATCCTTCTGCAATGCAATCGAAATCCCTTTCCTCGTTGATTTTGACCAAGACTTGATTCCTTTCAAATCGCTTATTTCGATAGTGATTCTCCGTTAATACGTTCGCACTGTCGCACACCAAATAACTACAATTTTTCTCAGACTTTGATCTTCACGATGGTGGCGAGAGAAACTTCACTTCTGATAAATTGAAACAACCGCCTTCAATTGATCGTTGATTGCAAAATCGCCACTTCGCTTGATGAATTAAAGGAACTCCGACTGCGAAACGATTGATCGATCAACAATTGCAAAAGAACGAGTGGTTCTTTCTTCCTTTCCCTGGTCGATTAGAACCGCTCTGATACCAAATGTTGGTATAATCAGAGATCGAACATCGGAATTTGACTAAAACAATAAACGAATTTCTTCATCTTGTGATTTACAGACTTCGACCCATATATATACACAATGAAAGGACGTGTTCACACTTGAAACGCCGCCTCCCTTATCGACGAGTTATTAACTTCTAGACTTGACACAACAGACCCTGAACTATTTACAATGAAAAACTGACTCGAAACATACTTAGACATATTTACAGTACTAACCCTTATAACTTTTAACTACTAACATATTTAGTTTAATATCCAATAGTGGTTCATTTGAGAAAATTGACCGGATACGATCTAGACGAACGAATTGGAGTGAGAAATTGAGAGATAGGTTTGAACCATGATTTTTTTTCAATTGCTTATGATCATCAAGGGGAGATATCTGCAATTTTGAAAACTTCCTAAAAATTACACAATTGATCGCTACGAAATTTATAATTAAATTTTAGGACAAATAAAATTTCTAGTGCAATTTTAATGAAGGAATTCGATCCCAGCCATGGGCTCTGCCCCTTGGACCCCGCTCTCTCGGGGGCACTGCCCCCGAACCTCCGCCAAGGGGGTTGCCCCCTTGAAATCCCCTTTGAGGTTCTCGACTTACAAATTTATCAATACAAGCTTGCACTGCCCCGTACCCGCCGACCCCTGGCCGATATAAACTATAAGTACGATCAACCAATAGCTAATCCCATTTACACTAAAATATCAACACACTTTCCCTAATAAAAGATATCATTATGAACCGAATAAAGTTAGAGATGATATTTACATTGGCCACCCAACTGTTTTAACGTTTTTATTAAGGCCATCGAACTGTTCGAACAATTTTAGCTAGAGGCCATCCAAGTATATATCACTTTGATTTTGTCTATGCGGATTATGACAAAAGTATTGTTGGAAATATGTTAAATGACATACTAATTTTAAATTTATAGCTTTTGTATCATCAACAAACGAATTAAGTCTAGAAGGATTGTCGAAAACATATATGTTTGATCCCAAAGTGATCGTCGGGTCGGAAATTGGGAATGGATCAAACATGAGGTCGGTTCATCTTCCATATCTGACCAACTCTAAGGTGGACACAACTCCAAATAGGACCCTGCACAGGTAGAAACACGTTAGGACCAATAACCGAGCTGGAGATTGGGCTATGTTATGGCCCCCCGGTGTGTGAGTAAGTATCCGAGTGATCGGGGAATGAGGTAAAACAGTACAGAGAGAGTAGGGAAGAAGAGTCTATATGCTACCTGAGTAACTCCAAGTATATATACTTAGGGTTGCAGGGAGTACGTGTATACAAGCATGCGTGTGGGACGCGTGCGACTCTCGTAAGCGGTTATCAATGGAAGGCTTGGATCGGTGAGGATTTTGGTGATTGTGCTAGATCATGACACGTGGCTTTAACAGAATTCATGTGACCTTTAAGACGTGATTATTCCGTGGGCCTTGTCTGATTGGCTAGAGACCACGATGACGGGTTGGAGGATCCGAATGGAAGGATGCGGATCTATCATCTTCAAGTCCCCCTAGTCTGGAGTTGAGATTTTGAGTATTGGTGCTGGACTTATTTTGGATATCTTTGTTTTAATGGTGCTTGTGAATATTTTCATTTTGCTTTTTGTAATTAGTCATGTTTGTGTTTGGGCTCATTGATGAACACTTTTTATGATATTGGGAGAAGGCAGTAATGATTAGAGGAGCCGTCACTTTGAATGGATGGGCTTTTTGAAGTGGGGAAAGAGAAGACAATTAAATGCTGGCGATGGGTGACGTGCACTTTTCTGACGCGCCGTGTAGAATGAATGTGACAGTTATTTTTTTCACAGGTGTGAGGGACACGCGCTAATAATCCGACGGTTTTTAGTTTTGGCATGATGGCTGTTCCCTTTTAAATTTGAAAAAGTATATATGTCGTTCTTCTTTCTCTTGGTCTCCTTATATCTTCCCCCAAAAAACCATAAAATCCTTTCCTTCTCCTGTCATGGCTTCCGATTAATCTATCGTTGAAGAAATTCCCTACACTTTGTCGCAGGATGATATTGATGCTCTCTCCATAGATTATCACTTGGAGGAGGAATGGGGGGGCGGGGGGTTAGACTGCCGTTACCCTCCACCTATATAATAATGGTAGGGGCTGATCTATATAAGACCAGAAAGAAGGGGTAGGGCTAGATTAGAGATCTAGACATGCGGAAGGGAGATAATGGGGTTTGACACGCTCATCAATTACTGGAACTCTCAAGACTCTTATGTAAATGCTCCTCAATCAAAAGTTCATATGAAGAACTTTTGAAGACTCTTTACAAATACTAGAGAGAAAGATAGAAGTAATGTTTACTTCAAACAAGGTAGAGAAAGCCTTCCTTTTATAGACCAAGGAAAGGCAAAAAATACAACATAATAATACTAGTGGAGGAGATAATGGAAAATTCCATTAAAATATTCCAACTAGTGATTAAAGCACTACTAGATGCTTCTTCCCACTTTAAGAGTGAATTAAACTTTATTTAATCCTAAGCACACTTAGCACACATAATTAAACACACTTATTGATACGAGATGATTATCTACAGATTTATTGTCACACCCCAACCAACAGCGGAGTACGTTGGGGCATGACGATTGTCCATAACACCACGATTTTGAATCAGAAGAGAGATTTCAAGAAATGGCAGATTTATTCACTCTATCAATAACCGAGCCGGATCTGGTGTATGATAAGAGATTTGCCTTTTCTATTGATTCCTATGGATTGGATCCAAAACAATTCTTGAATGGGGTATTCAAGCACATGAGACTAATTAAAATTTCATAACTCATTTAACCAAATTCCAGAGTCATACAATGAATACAAATAAACATAAGCAAATAAAAATACATGTTGATTTAATTATCTAGGTCCAAACGCATCCTATGTGTGACGTCAATCATGGAGGCTTGATTCTCAATAACCTGAAAAACACGTAAAAAGGTCAACTATTTACATAGTTGGTGAGTCATAGGTTTAAAAGAAAACAGTTAAAGAAAAACATTTTGATAAGGTTTTGCAAAGTCATACTGTTAAGCTAAACGTGCAAGTATTACTCTGATTACACACATATTCGTCACCCTGTACAAAATGATGTTCAATTCCCTCAAAGGAATCTCTACGGTTATAATGTTCAGTTTTCTCAAAAGGAACCTCTACGATTATGATGCTCATGAGACTTACAAGTGTTCAATTCCCTTAAATGAATCTCTACGATTATGATGTTCAGTTTCCTCAAAGAAAACTCTACGATTATGATGCTCATGAGACTTACATGTACATGTCCCTAGAATACAGTATAATGTCGATAAATACAAGCAATTTATTTAGCAGTACTTGATTTGCATAGATAATAAATGATTAAAAAAAAGGTTTCCACAAAGTCATACATGAATAAACACTTACACACACATATTCATCACATAGACAGATATCCATCACATAACAAATATTCATCACATAAACAGGACGTCTGATTGATGGTTCGACAAACCAACAATCGGTAACAAAGTTTGTCCACGTGTTCAATCCCTCTCAAGGAACCTCTACATACCCCGAGCACTTCCTCTCAGAAATCTCAGCGTTGGGACGACGTTTAGTCCCTCGCAGGAACCTCAACGTCATCATGTTCAGTTCTTCGCAAGGAACTTCGCGTTTGATGCTCCGGAGCCTTAAACATAAAGTTTCCCAAATAGCATACAATATCAAGCATAGCAAAGTATATATCCACACGATATCACACAAATACATACAAGTAAATGTATTCAACAGTATTGACTTTGCATAAAAGTTTGAATGTATAAAGTTTCACGATAATCATGATGATACACAGGAAAAAGTAAATGGTTTTCTTGAAAATAAAGTATTAATGATAAATAAAGTTTATGCGTGTTTTCCACCCCAAAATGGTTTGGAAAATTTAAAGAAAAATGGGCTATGAACTCACCTTAGATTGTGCAACAAGTTAAACGTCTAATCTGCTACATCCTTAGGAATCACCTAATAATCATATAATAATAATTGTGGGTCTAATATACTAACGACGCGACCTATAAGACGGTTAATTCGGTTAATCGCCCTGGTTGTTTATAAGTTTATTAAATATCCAAACGATTAGAAAGCTGTTTCAATACACATTGATATTTTTCCAAAAATGTATGCACGTTTAAATATGTAAAATATATGTATAGTTCTCAGTTCTCATATATAAAAAAAATTAAATAGACGAGTTTTTAATGATTTCATTATGAACCCGATACGCCAAATTATGTTTGCCGGAGTTTAAAACGATTTTACTATGTTACCCCATGAAAAGTTAGCCGGAAATTATTACGAATATTTATGAAACGATTCATAATTATCCTTTGTATTTGTAAACCATTTTAACGTAATTTATTAACAAGGTTGTGAAAAAAGAATTAAACTTATAGAAGGTTAGCTAAACTTTTATATGAAACAAACAAACAAAAAAAAAGAAAAAAAAGAAAAAATAAATAAAAAAAGGAAGTAAGCTGGTCACGAGAAGGGTTCGAACATGCCACCTTCTTCATACACGTGCAAAACACAAACCACTAGACCAGCTTCCTTTTCGTTTAAAAAACCGGGTTTAAGTTGTTTTAACCAATTGAGCAGTGCCATCTTATTCCTATATTACCTTAAATGATGTAACCTCCATTGATGACCAGAAAAACACACACGAACAGAACCAGAAGCATGCATGAAAATCGAGGTTTAAACATGGGTTTTAGTGGTACCTTGAACCAAAACGAATAGAAACACAAAGCTAATGATGAGTCTTTGGGTACGGCGGTTCGATCCAACACTCGTGTTCTTCGCCAGTTGCTCCTAGGTGGCTGCAGTTGTCGAGCGAAGACTTCACAACGATCAGAGAGTAGAGACCAGCGTGCAGAGCATGTTGGTGGTTTGAAGCGGTGGAGAAGGGTGACGGAAATAGGGAGGGGATTGGAGGTGGTGAACGCTCGCTGGTTCCTACGGTGCTCAAATGATTGCCATCCGGGTGGGTTACGAGAGTGGTGATGGCCAAATGATCGGTTAATGGTGGTCGGTTATGGTCCTTAAAAGAAGAACGATCGAAGGTTCTAACGGTAGAGGGCTAAGTCGGTCGTAAATGCGGTGATGGTTGGAGTTGAGGAGAAACGACCGACTGTTTCAATTCGTGATGTTAATTAATTAATTAATTTATTTTAACTTTGGTTTGTTTTTTTTTTCTTTTTTTGAACAACTAAACCTCCAAGTTTGGCTAAGTGAACATTCTACCCCCTTTTAGTTATAATTCTAATTTATATTAAACCCTAACTTAATTATTTAGTAACCAAACTTGCAACTTAACATTTAGTCCACAGTTATTCTCATAAAATACCGTTTCTATAGTCAGATGATGATAGGTATCATAAAGTATTATTTCTAAAAGGAAAAAAATACCATTTAGGTTACTCATACATTACAAAATAATGTTTATATAGAAAATATATGATAACGTATATCTAATTCACGTTAAAATGCCAATTAAAATTATGTAACATTTAGTGCCACATAAAACCACAATGTAAGGTTCACATAAAATCATGAAATCATAAATCATACACTTTGATCATGTTTATTCAATTAAAAGGCTAAATCAAGTACTTCACCGACGTTAAACTTGGTAATATTTGAAATCATTCAAATTATTGAGGCGGGTCGGATTACCGATATGGATATTTGAAGGGTGTTACATTTTTCTCCGGCGGATTCCAGAAAGTGACTTTGATATTTGGCAGGTTGTGGTATAGATTATCCGCTGGGATAGGATCGAAAATGAGTTCCCGAACTGGTTCCGCTAGCATATTGATCATGTGAAGTGTTGAGAATAATGTGTGTTTTTTGAGGTTATCAATGAAGATCTGTTCCCATTCCATAGCAAGTTTGTATTTTGTCAGACCAATATCTCCTTGTAAGGTATCAAGTGGGATACCTTTTTTGTCTATATGATTTGCTTTCAACATCTATTCTCTTAAATGATACCAAGCATCATAATAGTTCTTTTTGTATAGGAAGATACATGATTGATATCATACCAGGCTCTGATGTTATGTTCAGGGTTTGGGATGGTGGTTCCCTGCAGAGCAAAACCATCAAGAAAGGGCAACTACCATACAAATTTTCTAACATGCAAGTGAACAAAACTGTTTTCCTTGGTAAAGACACATCACACCCTATTCCTAAGGCCAGGACTGATCCTGAGCAAACTGCTCCTGGTGACAACATTGTTACACCAACAAGTGTTGAGCCCACACCAGACCGACCATCCTCTTCCACTGATATACAAATTCCCACCATTCCCACCAAAAGGAAGAGGATCTCCACATCAAAAACCACACCCAAAAATACCACACGCACTCCACAATCACCCAGAAGGAAGAGGACTAGGTCTCCTTTACCTAGACCCTCCACAGGACTACCTCAGAATGAGGGTGGTATATCACCTAGGCCACGTGAAGTAGATTCCCCAACCCTTATTGCAGGGAATATACTGCTGGACTTGGTTCAATCACCCAACCGACATTCTGGTGATAAGGTGACTTGCAGTAGTGATGAAGCAAGTCAGGTGGAAAGGGCTGACACTACTCATGAAGTCCCACTGGACCCTGAGGACAGTGCCAACATCATTAAGACCCAATCCACAGCAACTATTTCTGTCAGGGAACCTATTCAGGAACCTATGATTGACAACAGGAATCCCAGGTGCCAAGAAACCATGGGTGCTGAGCATGAACAAGGTCGGCTTGTTTGCTCTTCTTTGCTCAAAGATACTGGCAACACACCAGTTGAGAGCAGCATGACACGTACTGAATTGACGGTTCGATGTACAAAACTTGAAAATGAATTGGCAGCTCTCTGTGCAATTGTGAGAGCTTAAGGAGAAGACATTTAACGGTTGAAGGTAGGACAATCTGTGAAAGCCACTGATAGGTAAGGTTGTCAACCATGCATACGTTGAAATGACATTCACATGCAAAACTAGATTTAATTCAAAATAGGATCTTGCACAGGGTGTCTTCCTCAGATGTTGATGAAGTTGAACAAGTTGATCCGGTGGAACAACTTCATCCGGAGGAAGAAGGCCATGTTGATCCGGTTGAACAAGTTGATCCGGTTGAACAACTTCATCCGGAGGAAGAAGGCCATGTTGATCAGGTTGAACTAGTTGATCCGGTTGAACAACTTCATCAGGTGCAAGTGACTGCTGATAATCAGATTATCACAAGCGTGATGAGTGATCTGCAAACCACAAATGTGGATAGAGCTCCTGAAGCTCTATCTTTCATGAGAAAAATGATGATTAGGAATACTCTTAACTGCACTTGGTTTAGGAGTGCTCCATCTCTGCCCACCATTCCTCTTTTAAAGCCTAGTGCTCCATCTCTGCCCATCATTCCTGTTTTGAAGCCAATCACTGCTGAGGAAATTCCTGAGCAAGTTATCTCGGAAGCCAGTCCCAATGCTGCAACTTCACTTCATGAGTCTCCAAAACCTGCTGATGATGATTCTCTTGATGAGAGAAGTATCTCTGGTTTAACTGACATGGAGGATGATGATAATCTGAGCACATGAGGTCAGAGAGAAGACATGGACCCTGTTACAAAGGCTCTGTTGGATCAGTATGAAAACGGTAATTGTCAAATAAAATTAAGGAAGATCCCAGTTACAGTTACAAAGGCTTTGTTAAAATTTATCTTGATGATAAAACCTGTAAGAATTAGCAGAATAAAATGAATCTGAATTTGTTAAAATTAAGGTGGGGACCCAGTTACAGTTACAAAGGCTGGGGAATTCACTCAGCGGGTGGGGAATTCACTCAGCGGGTGGCATCACATCCACCTTTGGGTGGGGACAGCTAGCATGTGGGTGGGGACTCCCACCAATGTGTGTAGTCACATCAACACGTGGGTGGGGATTGCTCCTTTGGTACCACTACGTCAAAATTCACCTTTGGCCACGGAAAAAAACCGTGACAAAAGGTGTTTGGTCACGTTTTTTTTTCATTCCAACCGACACCATAGGTGCCGTGACCATATGTACCCTACGGCCACGTTACAATATCAGTGGCTGAAGCCACCTATAAGCGTGGCTAAAGGGTACCAATATTTGTTGTTGTAATCAAACAATTCTTCAGAAAAGCATGGCGAAAGGGTCCCAACGGCCACATGTGTTTTTTTACTCAGTGGGTGAATTCACTCACTCGCTGAGTGAATTCCCCACCCAGTTACAGTTACAAAGGCTTTGTTAAAATTAAGGAAGATTGGTTGAAAGAAAAAGAAGTGTTAATTGAAGAATGCAATAAAGCTAAAGCTAATGAAAAGGAAGCTGTTGAAGATTTTGATGCTTTATTTGCAAAATGTTATCCTCTTCAACAGAAATATGAAAATGTTAATAAAATTGTTGTCGAAGCTGCTGATAGAATAATCCAACTTCAGGAGGAACTCACAAAGTTGCGTGATGAAAAAGGTGAGGTTCAAAGTCAAAATGACATTTTGAAACAAGATGTTGCATATTATAAGAAACAGGTAGAGAAAGTTACTGCCAAGTTCTTACTGGATGTGACAGAATGTATAGTCAAAAGCTTAAGTATAACGAATTGTCTGAGCAATTGATTGCTTCTCAAAAGGAATTACTGGAAGCTAATACAAAGGTTTCTGAGATAAAGATTGAAATGCTTGATCTTCAACGAAAACTTGAGAATTGCAATACATCAAGTGTGTTTCAGAATTATCTGTATCATATGGAACGAGATGGAAAACCAAGTAAAGATGTTGATAATCATGCAGTTCCTGATCAAGTGATTGATCTGAAAAAGCCATCTAATGATGATTTAAGTCAAAAGTTGCAAGATTTTCCTGAAGGCGATGGTGTTAAGTCTGGAAAAGCACAAAAGTCAAAGACTAAGAAGAATAAAAAGGGGGTTGATTATTGCAAAGGATTGAAGTTTGATTCCAAGTCTACATTTCTTGATAAAGAAAAGATTTTTGAAGGGAATCCAGGTCATGTGAAGATTCCTGATTTTTCTGATATTGTGATTGATGAATCTTTACTAAATAAGGAAGTTGGTGTTAAAGCTATCAAAGATGAATTTTCTCGTCTAGCTTCACAAGGGCATTCTTTGAAAGAACATCCTAAGCAGAAGAATGGTGGTTTTGGATATGAAGGAAAAGAAGTACGATTAATGATTCCAACAAGAAGAAGTTGAAAGATGAGCATAAAAAGAAACAGAAGGTGTCTACAGAGAAGAAGCCTCAGTTTTGGAAGAAGAAAGTATTTTCACCATGTGCAGATGAAAAGATTTCTTCTGAAGAGTTTTCTTGCATATCTGATGCTACACCATAAGGCGGTAAAAATTCAGATTCATTTTATTCTGCTAATTCTAACAGGTTTTATCATCAAGATAAATTCTTTGGTTATGGAGATGATTCGGGTTTTTATGATTCTCCAAAATGTTTTCCAAAATTTCAGAAACCAAAGAAATTTAAACTTGTGATTTCAAAAGTTTATGATAAATGGTCGACTGATCAGTTTGGAAAACCAATTTCAAACAGTAAAATTAATCATCGACTGTGTTATGTTTGTCGTGAGAAGGGTCATTATGCAAATAATTATCCTACAACAACTAACAATTCATCATCAATTGCCAAACATACAAAGTATGTTGATCCTGATGGCATTATTTTTAGTGAACCAATGCCCAACACTACATTTTTCTGGAAAAAGAAACTTAACACAGACACGTTGGGTAGTAGTTCTGATTGTCACTCATCAGTTGACAATGGTTCACTAGAAATGTTAAAACCAAAACACGAATGGAGACCAAAAGTTGTCTCCACAGCCAACACTGATTTTGTTGAAGACACTGGACGACCTATCACAAATGGGGATGAGGGTCGGGGTTTTTCAAACTTATTATTTTCCAGTGTGTGCAGGTATTTCAAGAAGACCTGTTAGTGATTGTCTAATTGCTGACAGTGGAATACTTGTGATTGATTTAAGTTAAAATGCATCGTTCCTATCTTTGAAACACAAATTTTTACAAAAATCATTTTCAAAAATGTGTCAAGTGTTGATTGATCATTTTCATGTTTGTTTTTCATTTTCTTTCGTTCATATTTTTAGGGGGAGAAAATTTGAAAAAAAAAAATAGTGGTTGTTTTGAATTTTAGGGGGAGAAATTGGAAAATATATAAAAACAATGAAATGAAAATTTGAGAAATTGATCCGACAAAAGCGAGAAATGATGGTACATCAGCATATACGTTATCTGCCATGGATAGATTAAGTCTAAAGGCTGTAAGTACTTGTGTAATCTGTGAATGTGCATGATTAATCTGATATCTGCAAGTAAGATATAAACATAAAGCTTGCCTGATGATCTTTGGTTATTTGCTTCTTAATGAATGCTGTGTGATGATTCCAAAAATAGAATAAAGAGATATCCTGATGAATGCATGTTTTCATTTTGAAAGATTTAAACTTGTTTGATTTTCTTTATTTTGTCAAACGATCGGACTTTCTCTGCGTATCGAAAGATCGACCTGATTGTTGTTCATTTGACGTTTTGCTTTATTTTCTTTGGTGTTTCGTATAATCCATCGGACTTTCTCTGCGTATACGGAAGTATCGACCTGATTGTTGTTGGATTATACAACTTCAACTTGTTTTGCTTTCTTATTTTCTCAAATACTTGGGCTTTCTCTGCGTGTCCACAAGACCGACTGGATTGCTAGGTATTTGAGGTTCTGCTTTATTTTTGCATGACTCATCAAGGATGATTAAATCTCTAAGAAAGTTGGTTCTATATGATAAAAATGATGATTTGCCAGTATTTCTGATAGAGTGGAAGCCGAGTTATCAGTGCATGATAATTTTACCTTAATCATATATGAAAACGATAGAAAATGATTGGTGCATGCTGAAATAAACATAAATGTTGTATTTGCGATTATCTTCACTTACATGCTGATAAGGGCCGAAATTGAAATGTGCTAGATGCGTTATGTCTGATATGATCTCGCGTCGTGATTTTTCTCGCAAAAGACAAAAATAGAGTCTGATTCTATATTGCATTTTAGTTCTCATTTCATAAAATTCAAAAAGATTTTTGGGTGTGTTTTAGTATAAAGTTCATAAAAACCAAAAAGATTTTCTTTCTTGTTTGTTTTCGACCGATCAACACAAGATACGAAAAACATTTTCAAATCATATATCTTGGATTCTCAAAGAGAAGTTTTGCGCCAAGATTAAATTAATTTTTAAAAGAAAAGGAAAGTCGCGTTTCTGTCTTCTGAAATTGCAGGTTTCTGTGTGACAAGACTCAAGCATGGTGAAAGGGGGAGTATGTTATATATTTCACAAGTGGATCTTGAAGTTCAAAGATTTTTCAAGATTGATCCAGCCATGCAAGCTCTAATTCTAACAAGATTTCAAGTTGAAGATCAGGCGCAGAATTGCTGAAGATTGAAGACTGAAGTTTTGTTAGATAGATAGATAGCTAGATACACTACACGTTAAGGGGGAGTTTGTAGAAGCATATTCCTATGCTAACGTTGTGTCTCGTGTATTGTATCTAGACAAGAGCATCTGTGTGAGTTGTAGTGGCTATATGCTAAGATGGCCGGACCAAATGGTCCGCAGTTCATTTGTTCCGGGCGTACCAAATGGTACGCTAGTGGTTCGCCAGCTAGCATGTGTCTACTATAAATAGTTTGTGTTAGAGAGAGTCGAGAACTTCTGTCATTCTCTACATCTTAACTATGTGAAACTAAGTGTGTCTCTCTCTCTTTAGACTTTGTGTAATCTCTTTGTGAATCAATAAAGCAAAGCTTTATTTACCTTCTTGTTGCTATCCGATTACCGAATCATGCAGTAGTAAGATCGTATAGTGTTTCAGTTGGTATCAGAGCTGTTGGCTCTTTCTATGGTCGAAATCTATCGTTTTTCTTCATTTCGAGACGTTAAACCTTCGGTTAGGGGTGATTAAAAGTGTTTCTGATTGATTTTTAATCAATCGAGTCTTTCTGAGTCAAGTTTTTACCTAACAGAAGCATCTGGATGTTCAAATTCGATCAAATTCTGAAGCTGGTGCGATTTCAAAAATTTCCAGTTCGAGTTTGGACAACGTTCGGCCAAAGAACAGATCTGAAAAATAACCGCTCCGAACTCCAGGTTCGGACGTCCGATGGTCAGGTTCGGAGGAAGTTTCGAAGGTCAGGTTCGGAGGAGGTTCTGAAGGTCAGGTTCGGACTAGGTCCGAAGGTCAGTTTCGGAGAGGGTTTGGAGGATCGGGTTCGGAGGTAGTTCGGACAAGGTTCGGAGGTAGTTCGGACAGCTCGATCCCAGCCAGGGGCTCTGCCCCTTGGACCCCGCCAGGGGCTGCCGCCCCTTGGACCCCGCTTCTCAGGGGCGCTGCCCCCGAACCCCCGTTAGGTGGGAATTTCAAAGAAGCGGATCAACTATTGTGTTTACCCTTGATTCGGTAGTTGTGGGGTGTTATGTTTGAAGAAAATCCAGATCACGATATTTGTTACGAGTTAGTGATCGAATTTCAAGAAATGAGTTTGTGAGTAGTCATTGTTGTTCTTGATGATGGACAGAGATTCAAGAATACGTGTATCTGATGATGGACTGAGATTCGGAGACATGGTTATGATTACTTGGGAACGTTTGTCGGAGATTATCATTCTATGCAAACTGAAGATTAAAGAGATTAAAGATTCCGTTGTGGGCTACTTGAGTTTATCATTCCATTATAAGAATGCGGGGTTGGAATCATAAGAAATTGAAGATTTGAATATGTCACTTGTTTAGGGGGACATTGGGGACCCTAAAACTTTCAAAGATTTATAATTGAAAAAGTGAATATTCAAAAGCAATCAGTTCAGGGATGATGGTGGTTTTTGATCTTCATGAAAATGTGTTATATTCTGATGTTCGTGCGAACCGATATGTCAAAGTTTTCAATTATGGTTTGGAATTTTCTGTCATATGCCCGATACTTTCTTGAGTTGTCGAAAGACTTGGTCAGATTCCAGTCTGCAACGAGATATACGTTTACCGGAGTAATATATTGGGATGGATTTGATGCTGAGGGGGAATTTCCGTGATTAAAAATGTTGATCGTGTTTGTTTTCATAAAGATCAGAATGTGTTACAATTCGGTGAAGATTGAAGATTATTATCAAGATGCAGTGATGTTCGTGTGTCTTTACAATTTCCGGATACAACTTATGAAGTGAACTATTATCATACATGCCGGTTCTAATTGGATTGGTTGTGCTTGAAGCTAGGGGGAATTTTATTGGTTGTGGAGATTGTACAAGATTCAAATTGTTTTCTGCATACCTGATGATTCGGTCAAGGGGAGTTTGCTAAAGATAGAGGTGTCTGCAGCAAGCTGAAGGAAGATTGCTAGAAGATCAATGTCTGGATTCGACAGTAACGTCCAAGGGGGAATTTGTTGATGCATGAACCTTGTGTGGCCGTTGCTGTTCGAATTTTCAAACAGACTGATTTGTCGGAAACATGAACTGAGGTCCGAACCTCAGCAGAACTCCAGATTCGGAGTAGTCCGAAGGTGGTCCGAACTCCAAGTTCGGAGGAAGTTCGGAGCAGGTTCGGAGGTTACCCAGTTCGGACAGAATGAAGAAGTATAAATAGTTTCGTCTTTGTATTTTTTTGTAAGTTCTGTCTTGTGTCTGTGTGTTGAGAGGGGAGGTTCTGTCCGACCTCCCCTAGAGCTTAATTGTTGTATACTCCTTTGTTATGTAATCATTCGACACGAATCAATGACAAAACTTCCGTCTCATCCATAGAATCGATCCGTATACGGTTTTTCAGTTATCACAGAAATTGAAGAAGTTCAGAGGATACCGGCTGAAGTCAGAGCCACAGCTTGCCAAAGAATTGGTGTGAATCCCTTCTCAGTTGAAGAAAGTTGGGTGAACATGAGATGCAGTCAACTAATTGCCATTTCTCCTTTTGAGGACCCCAATCTCACTGAACTTGTTCAGTCATCCATGCTGATTGTTGGTGCTCTCCCTGAGCACATTAATTTGATCACGACACTCCTCAAGGATGTCATTTTTCCGGCTGAAAGAGCCAGTGATCAAATGGCAGGAAATATTGCCTCCACCAGCAAGGTAGCAAATGATGTTGAAGAAAGCACTGCAACTGTTGCAGTTGCTACAATGACTGAAGGGGAAGACGAAAATTTGATCGGTGAAGAAGAAGGAACTGAGGTGCTGGAAATAGTCGACAAAGAACCTGAAGTCACCAAACCTCAGGTGGTGACTGAAGGGCAAATTCATGTTCAACCGGAAGTTCAACCGGAAGTTCAATAGGAAGAACAAAGGAGTGAAGGAGAAGAAGACATAGCCGAAACTTTGATAGCTTTAAGGAGCTCAGAACAAGTTCAAGCGGAAACACCTGTTCAAAATGATATTCCAAAAACCATTCAACAGGTGGTTCAGACTCCTGAAGCTGAGGCTGTAGTAAAGATGGTAGAAGAAGCAAAAAGGGTAGCGGAAGATGAGAGGCTAGCCAAAGAGCTTCAAGAGGAATATGATATGTATTTGCAAGATAGTGTTTTTGCAAATCTACTTGAAGAGGCAAAGACTAGGTCTTTCAACTGGAGACTGAAGGATTATAATTTGGATGCAGTGTCTGATGCTGATAGACAGAGGCTAATTTCCATTGCTTCTCAATTGCCTACCAAGCTGATAAAGAATGATGAGAATTACCTACTACTGAAAAAGGTAAAAAGGGCACTTGTGGTTAGAAATTTGAAGAAAGAGGAAGAGGTAGCTCAGATGCAAGTTAGGGGACTTTGCAGCTTGATAGATGCAATCTTTTATGATCTAAAAGGAGAAATTGCTGATGTCAATCCTAACTTGGTGATGCCTTCACCTTCAGAGCTGATCTCAGGTACAACAACTGCTAATGTTAAACCTGAATTTATTGATTTTGCAGATGTACCACCTCCACCTTCCTTTACTTACAACCCAAACCCAATGCCTACAACAGTTCCATCTATCTTACAGTCACTTGCCATCACACCATACAAACCTCCCTCCATCTCCAAGAAAGTTGCCACTAAACTTGCCAATCCCAAGTACAGAACAGACAACTTTACACCCATTATTCCCCTTAAGAAAAAGCCTCCACCTACCATGGATTTCTCTGACATCTTCCCTCCTACTCCACCTTCAAGCCCAACTCCTGAAGCCAGTAAACCACCATCACAAACCTCCCTACCTCCACTCACCATCAAAGAACCTTCCACCACCACCACCAAACCTACTCAAGATCAACCTGATCTCTCTTCTCAATCCTCAAAGGGAAAAGCTCCAAAAGTAACAGAATCAACTGATGATTCCAATGAGGAAAACAAATTGAGAAAGAGAAGACTGCTGCATCAGAAAAGAAAAAGAGAGAAAAGCCCAAGGAAAAGAGGCCCACCCAGGCAAAACAAAATTGTTGGGTGGACAGTTAATGAAGACACTTTTGACTTAAAATTCCAGTGCCTAAGTGGGATCACCAGAGTAGTGAATGCTCATCTTGCCACCAGAATGCTTGACATCTTCCAATTATCGGTTATCTATGCGAAATTGCAAGGGATAATGAGTTTGTCCAGAGCTGAGCTCCTGCTAAGAATAAGCATAGAACCAAAAGTGCTCGAGCATGGACTGATCTCTGAAACTCAGGTTGTTGAAGACATTGAAGAAATTCAACCAGTCCGATAAAATTTGTGATTTGAGAAGAAGAAGAAAAACTCTTCTATGTACACAGGGCAGATAGCAGCTTCACAACCCATCAAGCAATTAATGTTCAAGATCAGTGGAATGAACAAGATTGGGAAGCTCTGTAACATGCTAAGGTCACCATGACCAGCATGAGTAATCTATCAAAAGATGTGAATGCAGGGGATAAGTTCTTTGACAAGTAGGTCAAGGAGAAGAAAATTTTTGGGTACAAGTCAATTTTTGAAGATAAACATTGGAATTTGACAGCATCAGCTTAGGGGGAGATTGTAAGGAATATTGCGCTTGGAAGATTTCCGGCTGAATGCCAATTTTACTATGTTCCGGCTGAAGTTGAAGTTGAAGCGGAATTCTCACTTCAAGCGGAACTGGCAATTCAAGCGGAAAGAAGCAGTGTTGTCCTTTAGCGAATATTCCGGGTGAACTCGATTATCCACCAGATAATGAGTTCAACCGGACTTTTCCTGAGATGTCTTTTTAGCAAGTCCAATCCTGCAAAAGCTTCTCGTATGCTTCTATATCTGATTCAAGCCGCTCTCCTAAAGTAGTATGGTGCTGCAAACACGCAAGTTATTCTAATTGCCGATGTTTATTCTTTTGGTAGTTTGTATTTGACTTTTTAGTTTACGGTCTAGATTAGATCGCATGAGATCAATGGTTGTCATTGATCTCATTAGCACTATATATAGCATTAGTTAGCTCATAGTTACATACACATGTACGAGTACACAGTTCTTGAACAACTTGTAATAGTGTAGCTTTGAGTTAATGCAAATAGTGCCGAGTATTTGATACTTTGTTGTTACTATAATTCTGCAAATCAAGCTTTTACATTATACACAAGAACTCAATATTGCTTAAGTAAAGTGAAATATAACTTTAATTTCGTAGGGTTATATTTGCGAGTAAAAGGCTTTGTTTAAGTTTAACTCTAACTTATAACGATCCTACAATAATACTAGTGGAGGAGATAATGGAAAATTCCATTAAAATATTCCAACTAGTGATTAAAGCACTACTAGATGCTTCTTTCCACTTTAAGAGTAAATTAAGCTTTATTTAATCCTAAGCACACTTAGCACACATAATTAAACATAATTAAACACACTTATTGATACGAGATGATTATCTTCAGATTTATTTTTTCTCCGGCGGATTCCAGAAAGTGACTTTGATATTTGGCAGGTTATGGTATAGATCACCCGCATGGATAGGATCGAAAATGGGTTCCCGAGCTGGTCCCGCTGGCATATTGATCATGTGAACTGTTGAGAAGAATGTATGTTTTTTGAGGTTATCAATGATGACTGTTCCCATTCCATAGCAAGTTTGTTTTCTAACAGACCAATATCATATGTAAGATATTAAGTGGGATATATTTTTTGTCTATATGATTAGCTTTCAACATCTCTTCTCTTAAATGATACCAAGCATCATAATAGTTCTTTCTATAGTAGGAAGATGCAGGATTGATATCATACCAGGCTCTGATGTAACGTTTAGGGTTTGGGATGCGTGTCCAGGAGCCGGGATTTTTGAACATTATTGTGCAACGTTTTCTGGGGGAGGAATTCATGAGCTCGGTCCATACATGTTCCGGGAAGAATCATTCGAGAAATCTGAGAGTATTCCTCATATCATCAGGAATCTGCGCCAGCTGGCAGTCAATTAGGTAAGCCAGTAGTTTTTGTGAATTGAAGGCCATGGCTATCATGAACTTTCCGGAAAGGCACCAGAGGAAAGCAAGAGCTTCTTTTGGTAGGCTATGAAGCTTTTTTATTCGGAAGATGTTCAGGAAGGGGTAGTCTGGGTGAAATCTATCACCTTCAATGACAGAACCATTGGTTTTGAGGGTGAGGGTGAAGAATGTTTTGTAGTTCAAAGGGAATTCTTTTGGTAAGTTGTGTTTGGTAAGTACTTCCATGATTACTTCTGGGATGAATTCTACAACTCCTTCTCTGGGGCCATAAGTACTCATTTTGAATGTACTTATTTTGGCGTGTTGATTTTTCCTTCTCCTTATTCCTTTATTTAAATAGGAAGGCTTATGGTATTATTGTTAAACAGTAGTAGGCCACTTGGCTTTCTTGTCAGGTTTTGGGTGTTGTTGATGAGTAGTAGTAGGCCACTGGGGTTTTTTGTTTGGACTTGCAGGAATCTTTGAGTGGGTCTTCACATCAGTATTTTCTTTTGTCTTTTGGTGATGAGTAAGTTCATATTTTGCTGTTGCTTTTTCAGTGGATATTTTCTTTGAAGTGTTGATTTTTCCTTCTCCTTATTCCTTTATTTAAATAGGAAGGCTTATGGTATTATTGTTAAACAGTAGTAGGCCACTTGGCTTTCTTGTCAGGTTTTGGGTGTTGTTGATGAGCAGTAGTAGGCCACTAGGGTTTTTTGTTTGGACTTGCAGGAATCTTTGAGTGGGTCTTCACATCAGTATTTTCTTTTGTCTTTTGGTGATGAGTAAGTTCATATTTTGTTGTTGCTTTTTCAGTGGATATTTTCTTTGAAACACTGAGTGGTCTAGACTAGGGCACTGTACCTTTTTGTCATTGTGAAGAGGCATCTTACTGTTACGAGCTTCCTAGATGCAGGTACTTGCCATGTAGTTCGACATAGGGCCGGAGTCTGAATCAGAGGATTCTGACTCTTCTTCATTAGAGCATGAATCATCATATAAGATGGAACAGATTGTCATTTCACCTGGCTCGTCTTCTAAGGAGTACGGTGATTCAAGATCAGAGATATCAACGGGTTCAACTTTGTTGATTGCTTCAATAAGGGCTTGTGTTTTCTTTTTATCCTTGCAGTCCCTGGCAAAATGGCCCTTCTTGTTACAAACATAACACCTGTCAGTGTCATGACCTCATCTTGGTTTCCTGTTTAAAAATTTACAGCTCTTTCTGGATCCTGATCTGTGATCCTGAGAGAAATCAAAAATTTTAAACCTTTTGAGTTTAAATTTGGACTTCTTCGAGGAATCAGATGAGTCGAATGTGGATTCATCCTTACACTTGATTCTTAAGTGTTTATCATTGCAAGCTAGAACCAAGGCGTTTACCTGTTTTCTCAAAGTCAATCAAAAATCTCTTTTGATTGCATAGCTTCGCGAGGCCGTTCATTAGTAACTGGTAGAAACTGTTATTCCTTTATTCTCTAATGATCTGTATGCTTCGTTTGAGAGTGATTCAGGAAATGAATTCACGAAGACTTGCTTTAGATTTATATCGTCAACGCCATTGAGATAATAAAATATTTCAGACATTCTGTTATAATGCTTCTCTAGATCCTTCTGCTGAAATGAGTAGCACTTCATTTTTAGGAACTCTTCCCTAGCATGAACCATATGTTGGATAGGGTCTCCAATGAATTCACTATATATAAAGTGTATGAATTCCTTTGGGGAATTTGAAGATCTGAGCCTTACCTGTCTGTATTCACTAAGACTTAAGTACGAGTCTCAAAGTCTTCTTTGACATCTGGTTAGAAAATTTTTAAAAACCATGTAAATACTGAATTATTGAAGTCCAGCTGAGCACCAAGCTACCATCTCGACGCTTCTCTCTCTCCATTGATGGTGGGACATCATCAAAGGTGAACTGGAGTTTAGAGTCGGTGTTTGTTCTATTCGAATCATGGACGGCTTGTTCTGCGGTGTCATTAAATTCTAAGTAGGTAGGCTCTTCACCCATCATGAATAAGTGCTCAAACTCGTCTGTTAGAGGAATCTCATCATAAGTATGAGAAGCAGAAACATCATCAGAATAGGAGGTGGTCTCATCGTTTGAATAGGGAGTAATGACTGGTGCTACGAACGGGAGTGTCATATGGTCATTTCTTTGAAGAGCATGTAGAAAGGAAGAAATGGGATTTTCCTTATTTAATGATAACTCTCTTGGGTTCCTTGAAGAGGCGATCATCAGGCTGTCATATGGAATGTAATGACTCGTGGATGGTCTTGCGCTTTCAGAGGAAACACTCTTTGATGGACAGGCCTTTCGGGCCCGGATTTTGATCTGTGCCCGTTCCTTTGACTAGAGCTTTAAGGACGGTGAGTTCTGGAACTATGATGTTGGCAACAGTTGTGGATCAAAAGACGGTCTCGAGAATTGTGTGGATGGTAATCTCCACGGGTCATCCATCTGGTCTGAAACCCTTTTGTTGTTTATATTGTCTCTCAAGGTCACTGAGCTGAGCCTTGAGGAACTTCATTTCTGCCTCTTTTTGTAACTTTACCTTTGGGTTTTCTGAGGCTGAAGTATTTTGAACTATGTGAAGAAGTTCATGATGAAGTTCATTGATCTTGGACCTGACTTTGTATATGATTTATGTCAGAGCATCAACTTTGCTTACTAAGGCTTCTTGACTTATTGAAATATTTATTTGTTGGGTGAAGATAGTTTTAAGAGCATTGTTCTGGGCAATATCACGTTTCGGGTTTGTATCTTCCAGCTATGTTTTATTCTTTGCTGGGGATCTTCAAAGGTGGTTAAGGATGGGAACTCGGCTAGGACATCTGTGGATGGTGAGGGGTGAGGGTGAAGCATTCTTTCGGCTGGGATGGAGGATGTTTGGTGGGGTTTGGTTTGTCACCGGAGTTCTTTGGCATCGGTTGTATCATGTTAATAGTTGAGAAAACATCTCTTTGAGTTTGTTTCTCAAACCTGATTTCAACTTGTCCGTCCTGGTGGCGAACGAAACCTAGGGCTGTTGTGGTCTGGACTGGTGCCTGGTGGATCTGTTCGGATTTAGTAATTTATTTTTCTGGGAGGAGCTCTGTGAGCTCGTCTCTGGATAACTGTCTTGGAACATAGGTACAGGTAGGTGTAGCAATGGATTCAACATCGATGAACAGTGTGTCACCGGAGTTGTCCTGACCTGGTACCATGATATCAAGGGAGTGGTCTTATACTCGATATGCCATCTGGTAGTGGAAAGTTTCCTGGAAGGTATTAACCCGCGGGGTTCCACCGATCTGGATCTGAGCTTTCAAGACGTCAATAAAGACGGATCATTGAGGGTCATATTGAAATTTTGGGTAGAAGGTACCAAAGATTGTTCCAGCGTTTAGTGTGGTTTGAATAGTAACAAAACATGCGTGTTGATACTCTACAAATCTGGTATCGACCAAGGCAATACGGGAGAAAACTGGTAAACCTTTTCTACCATGGAAAGTAAGGGCAAGCCTTACAACAAAAAAATGGATATGTGTATATCCTTGGGCTAGACAGACTCTTGGAAGGTCATATGGGAGGGAGAGTGGAATGAGGTGTTCAGCTTTCGTAGCAGGTAGCTGATGGGAATCAAACTTGGAGGCCTGAACAAACTCTTTAGGACCTATGTTTGAAGGTGGGATGATAATATTTTGGACTCATCTTGACAACGATTTTTTTTGTTGTTTTGAGAAGACACTATAGGAGTTTACTAGGGGGAGGGTAGACACAGGGATCTTAGATTCATCCGAGAGATATGAAATTTCATATAACGCGTCAATCTTAGATGCGGACGAACGACAAAAAATAGAAGAAGAAGAAGAGAAACAGGACAGATTACCATGATCTTGATTCATAGTTGGGTTTAGACTTCTACAACACTCTATCGGAATTATCCAAGCTCGTACCAAATTTGAGATTACTACGACCTCCTCGTCGTCTTACCACTCAACAACAAACTTTAAATTTGAGATTACTACGACCTCCTAGTCGTCTTACCACTCAACAACAAACTTTATACTTATTCCGATCAAGGGTTCAGTGTGTCGGACCAGTCTGTTAGAACCTAGTTAGGTTGGTTTTCTGACGACAGATATCAGCACATACGTCTGCAGGGCTGGAGCATACTAATCCAAAACCTTGGGTAGGGTAAACAGGAGCGAAACCGCTCTGATGCCAATAATGGTAGGGGCTGATCTATATAAGACCGATTGGGTAGCATCTCACAAACACCACACTGATAATCAGATATTGTAGTAGGTAGTTGATGGGAATCAAACTTGGAGGCCTGAACAAACTCTTTGGGACCTTTGATTGAAGGTGGGATGGCTTTAACCCTCCTCCTGGTATGACTACCTTTTACATTGATTTCCTTAAAACCGACCATGAGAGGATCCCTTTTAGTGCCTTTGTGTTGAGGGTCCTCGAGACTTATCAATTTCATATTTCTCAAGTTAATCCCCTTAGTCTGGCTAGGGTTTAGTGTTTTGAATTTGTCATTAAGATTGTTCGTCAACCTCCTTTGGTTGCTCTATTTAAGGCGTTCTTCAAACCCTCCAAGAGTGGCTCTTAGTATACTTTCAGTAAGCGTCACAAGTCTAAACACTTTATTGCTAAGGATATGTCTAGTTGCAAGCACAAGGATTGGAAATCTCGCTATTTCTTTGTAAGGTCTGCTGTGAGTCCGGGCGAGATGGTTTTTAGTATGGGTCATGAAGCAATTGAGGATTTTCCCCCTGTAGATGAGACATCGGAGACTCCTTTGTATACATGGTTGATTGCACATCTGACTAAAATGTGTCGTTTTCTAGAAAGCGCTTTGGTGATGCTATGGGTGAGCTAGAATTGGAAACTCCTTGCGCATAAACCTACTTTTACGCGCGTGGATGAATGTAAGCTTTTTACATTACACGGTGTTTGCCATCATGGTTGTCCCCTTCTTTCTTCTTTCCTCTGTTTCTGGATGTAACTTGTATTTTTCTTTTACCAGTGGCTAAGCAAGGTGGATTTTGCTTTTATGACTTGTTGGTGAAGCCTCTAAGGGCGCATGTTGAATATAGGGAGGTGGAGCTTTCAGCTATGGATGAATCTATGATGTCGCGCAATGCTTCCTGTTTCATATACCCCTATATGACTGGTGCTTTTGACGCTTCAATGGTGTTAACGCGTAGGGTTCAGTTAGGTTTGCTATTTTTCGATGCATTAATGCTTTTAAATGGTGGAGCCCTTAAAATATTTTTCCCTTTCCCTTTGTCTTTGGTGTATTGTAGGTTGTTACTACTGTGGAGGAATTTGTGGATCGTTATGTGGAGACTTCTGAGATTCCTGCTGTGGATCTTCTAGATTTTGGTGAGGGCCCTGTAATTGCGAAGGTTGATGTTGGGGATCGTCGCATAAATGAGGGTGGCGATGTGTGCAGCGATGGTTTTCCAGGGGGTAGGTCTATTGTGGGTGGTGATGACCATCACCCTATAGGAGATATTTAAACGTTTTTTTCGGCGGGGAAATGGAGGAACAGGGAGAGAAAGGCGGGGACCTGGGCAAGCGAAAAGAGAAGAGGAAACGTGTAAGTGAGGTAAGTGGTCCTTCGCCCCCCTTCAAAGATGAGGATTTCTTTAGTGCAACGAGCTGAGGAGTTTTTGCGCGGTCATGAAGGTGTGACTTCCTCTCCCCTTTTGCAATTTGTGTTTTTCCCTGTTTATTCTTTTTCCTTATCCTGGATTTTCCGTATTTGCTGCAGAAGATGATGACCTTCTTATGTTGGACTCCATTCATTTCCAAGGATGATGCTAACCCACAAAAGGCCTTGAAGCGCAAGAAGTTGAGGAGAAAAAAGAGTCATGTTGTGGCGGAGGGAACCCCCCAGTGGGGGTGGATCTGCGGCGTTGATCCCTGACCCTTCGTCCATTGATACCCCCGTCAATCTTGTTTCCCGAAATGCGGTCAGGCTGGGAATAAAGGAAAGCTTTGAATCAGAGGTGGATATGGAGATGGAGAAAGCCTCTACTGTCTCGTCTGATTTTGATATGTCCGACTATCGATTACACAACGTAATCATAAAGGTACGATCCAATAGTTACACTCTGGATGACGAACAAGTCACAGTATTTAAATATTATATATCTAAATATTACCGATCACAGAACGAACATTAGGCGAATCTTTATTTAGCGAATTAATGATTATTATTAATTGTTTGGAGAAAGAATTAAAAGGACAATTAAAATGGTGATTGTTTAAGATGTAAACGAGGATAAATATGTTAAAGTGGTTGACAATTTAATCAGGGAATATTATTACGTCAACAGACGGTTTTGACTAAGTATAATATAAAGACGTGTTCCTGTAATAACGTAAACGAGAGATAAAAATTATGGAGATAAATTAAATAAGGATAAAATAAATATTATTAAAGACGTTGATAATAATTCTCCGAAAAAATGCTTTAGATAATTAGTTAACTAAAACGTGAAGGTTAATTTAGATATATATTAGATATGTTGGGTTTGTTTCGAACATATAAACTTTACATGGTATTAACTGTTTTTACAGTTAGTATCATGATATTTTATTTGAGAAAAAGACGGTATTTTAGGGACTGGATTGTAACTTGTATTTCTATAAATACAGGCTAAATCCTAAACCCTAAAACACAGACCCTAAAAGTTTAATTCTAAAATCTCTCTGCTCTCTCCCCTTCCTGCGTCCGACGGCCCCACCGTTGACGCCTGCCAGCCACCCCACCGCCGTCCTCTGGCCACCTTCGTCGCGCCGCCGCTTCCCGCCGCTGTCGTCGTGCCATCGCCTCCCGCCGCCGCGCACTGGTGCCTGCCGTCGTGCCGCCGCCGCAACATATTTTGGTCGCCGCCTCCGTCATCGCCTAGCACAGCTGCTCTCCACTCGCCGATCGGGTTTGCCTCGGGTGTGGACCAGTTCGAGTTGTCTCGAGATTTTGATATCCAGGTATTCTCGGTTAACGCTTCCGCATTTGATTATTTAATATAATCCTTTTCTGATAAATTAAACAAATACAAAATACGATTTTATAATAATTCGATAAAATTAATTTTTTTAACTGAACGAACCCTAGATTCCCAACAGTGGTAACAGAGTCACTTTTACGATGATTCAGATAATATTAGATTGTTGATCTTGAGTTTTATATATGTTAGTATTTATCATGATATATAAATATGCCTTTGTATTTGTGATTGTGTGAATCGAGACATCGTCCCAATAATTTTAATTGTGGTTATTGTGTTTATGATTATTTATGGTTGTGATTTATTTTTGATCATGGTTGTTTTATATTAGTGAAGTAAGTATTTTTCGGGTATGATGGACCCGCGATGTAATAGTTAGAGTTTTTATTTTATATTGCAAAAATGTAAAACTGTTTACATCAAAATCTACATCATGGAAGACAACAAGGACGAGGATTGTCAAGACTAAAGTAGATCAAGAATGGTGGTTAATGGATACTTTTGGACATCTCGTGATGATCAAGGAAATCAAGTGAAGTAGTGCCAGAATTGTGGTTGCATGTCTCTAATTGACGTAGTTTAGTCGCGTTCATTGGCTTGAACGAAACTAAACGCATAATCATAAATGGCTCAATTCTATGTGTTGTGGTTGATAGATTGTTTAGAATAATGCATCTAACCAAACATAATATACACAATCCTAAAGGGACGTTAATAATTAAAAGGGTGTTTTAATTAAAAGGTATATATATATATATATATATATATATATATATATATATATATATAATAAGTTGTTATTATAAGGTTGGTTTTAATTTTAAGCAGTTAAATATTAAAAGCCATAAAATTGGTAAAAAGTTCATTAATTTTAAAACAAGATTCGCGACAAATTACCAACCTAGTTTTATAATTAGGTTATCTAAAATACGATCGCATCGTGTAACGAAAAAGGGGTTTTCAGAATTTATCATGAATATGTAAAATATGATTTTACTATAAATGCACGACTTATTTTTCAGAATTTATCATGAATATGTAGAATATGTAAAATATGATTTTACTATAATCCCAATTTCAAAATGATATTTATGTCATCCAAAATTTGAAACACTCGAACTGATCTATCCGAACCCCCTTTGTTAGCGCTTACCCTGCATTGGGCCTATGGTTTTGGTAGGAGGTCAAGCCGTGGTTCCTGTGTAACATTGGCCAATAAAAAAATATTTCTTATTTATTGATAATATCACTTGTGGCATGACAAATGGGCATAGTTGGGGTAAACGTACAAAATTGATGAATCGTATCACACAAATCTAAGAATTGTGTAGAGACACAATCGGTAAACCGTTACCCACCTACGTAGCAGATGCAAGAGTGAATAGTGCTAAGCCAATCACTTCTTTAGATGTGAAATGGGGTCACTGTCTGAAATTTAATTAAAGACATAAATTGGAATTGAAAATTCACGTCATGTAACCCCAAAACAGAGAGTTGTGTGAGACGCAATCGGTAACAAAACAGAGAGTTGCATTTTTGAAATAGGATATATATCCTAATTGAAATATATGTTATTGGGTATATCTATTTAATTAGGTTATTTAACAACATGATATACTAAAATATTGTTTCCCTCTTGTAGATGTACGACAGTTATTTTGCCAAATATCCTCACCGATATATTATGTACGAGAGCAAATTAAATAGCAAGAATTTCCTAGCATGGTACCGAAATCAGAGATACATTCTTGAAAAGGCAAAGAGATTATATGTTGTGGGCAAACCATTCCCAAGGGTTATGCCAATGAAGAGCACTATAACTGACTGGCTAAAACATCACGAGGACTCAAGAAGGGTAGCATACCTTATTCTCTCGAGCACTAGTGATGAGTTTAAAAATGATTTCTATGTATAGTTCAGGCACACCTTTGCTTATAACATAATTCAACAATTAGGGGGCTAAATATCAGTCAAAGCAAGTCTGGGGTTTTGAAACTACTAAAGAGATAACAAAGCCTATGAAGTTTAAGTATAGTGTTTCAGATCATATTGATCGAATGGTGAGATATTTTAATAAACTCGAGAAACTGGGATTTCCTATACATTCTATTGTCGCTCTGAATATGATTTTGACATCCCTACCAAGCGAGTATGATGCATTCGCGAAGGGATACATCAAAAGCAAATTTAATGGGTCAATACCAGCTCAGAGATATATGCTCATTGCTTAGGAAATGAAACTCAATCCATTCAGTAAACCTATACCAGAGTACCATAGTCGAGGCACGAAGAGAGCCTGGATTCTCGATGATGGTACTTTCTTTATCTGCGGCAAGACGGGCCACCTGCTATGCTCGGGAAAGGTTCCCAGATTGATCAGATTAGACTCCTCACAAATTGTGTATGAGGTGATATTCGTTTTAGTATTTTCTTATCTTGAAATCACCAAGTGTATAGACACTAATAAAATGTGTGTTCATATTTTTGATTTGCAGGATGTGGAATTCAGCTACGATGAGGAGAACGATGAATGACTGAAGTGACTTGAGAAGTCGACTGAAGCTGAACTGAAGATATTAAAGAGTTTATTTCTTCATTAAAACAATTATGGTTTGTTTTGAAACATCGTTTGTTTATACTTTTGTTTACATATATTTACTTTATGCTTGAAATTTTATAATTTCTGCCAATTAATATTTGTTTTATGCAAAGGCAAATCTATAAGATAGATATCCTCTCAATAACGAATGAATTATCTTTTATGCATGAATGAAATTCAAGGTATTAGAGTTGGTCAACCTAAACAAATGTTAGCACGTTAAAGGTTCCTTCAGAAATTATTTTCAAAAGGAAATAAACTAAGTGTGCAAACATAATTTGGTATGGCTAACTAATAACGGAATTGATTGAAAACTAGATTTATTAGCACATGCATGAAGATGCAGCAAATCAAAGACAATAGTATAAAACTTAATTGCGTTCCTTCAAATGACTACAAAGAATAGTAGATTCTTGAAAATTAAATAGAAAATATATTTAGTCAAATGAGACACCTTTTAATGAGATCAGAACAATTATCTCAGTTAGAAATACTGAACAAATCATTAGATAAATCTTTTTAAAACTAAAAGGATGTTTTAGTAAAGAAAAGAATCAGACTTGCACTCAGGATAAAGTCAACCTAATGACGGAAGTATTTAAGTAACTCTAGGCTTTATACTCACCATTCCATAAGATTATATGAATCTTAGAAGAGCCTTAAACATTGCAGAAACTAACATGAGTTGTTAGATTCTGAATCTAGCAATACAAATTGCAGATATCTCATTAGATGATAGTCTTATGATTAAAGATAGATGATCTTTAAAAGGTGCTGGATATGGAATATGAACTAAATAGATAGACAAGTCATATACTCGGACAAGAGATGAGACTGAGACAAGTATTATCGTGAAATATGTCTTTTAATAGTTCAAGAACCTTCCAAAGAAATTATTATACTTAGTGAAGTATGAGTTGACAATTCCTAGAGTAAGAGTTGCAGAAAACGATGCTAAGGCAAGTCGGAGTTCAACAACAGATCTGAACAGAGAAAATGAAATCATAAAAGGAGCCTTTTATTATAAATCAAGTTCTTAGACTAGTCAACAGACAAAATGCAGTGATTGATTATTATAGAGCATACTTAATCATCACTAAACCCTGATCTGTAAAATAAAATCCAATATAGATCTATAGAAGAGTGAATAACGGAGAATGTTGATATGAGATATCAATATAAGGAAAACATTATGAACTCTAAAGGGTGATCTTAGAGAAGACCAATGGACAGGGTATATCATAAACATGTTCAATTTAGGAGGAGTCCACAATTGAAAAAACAAGAGAAAGAATAGAGTGATCTCTATTGACTCTCTTGTATAGCCAAACAAGGTATGCTGAATAGATATACAGATATCAAATGTCTAAAGCAAATTCAGATCATTGAATAGATCTCAAATAAAAAACGTTGAGACTACATAAAATCACAGGTGTAGTCCTCTGAAGGCTTTGTCGGTAAACCACTTACGATGAGATGTGAGTCTCAAGATAAGTAGAATTTGGAAATCAGTAATCAAGAGCTCCTGCATAGCTATATTACTGAAGGTTGTTAGTATAATTACTGAAGGAAAAATAACAATGGATGAAGTAGTTCATCTGCATACATCATTATCACAAGAGAATTCCAAGTGTATGGTATACAAATCAAGACCGTAAATGACAAAGATGTGTGTTAATAAATGATTTAAAATCACTGACATCAGAAGAAGTTAATCTGATAAGAATGTCTTGATATATCGGAACAAGGATATTTTAGGCAACATAACGATCCGATCTTGATAAAGATACAATCTGCATGAAAGGGATGCGATCATAGATGTTGTCAAAGATGGTACAAAATTAGTATCTAGTGTTTTGAACAAAATGGCCACATAAACAAGTCCACCTAGAGACAATGGTTGATTGCTATATGGACAGTGAGTCCACGTTCAACATTTAGTACGATTTAAAAATCCATGAATACTGCATTCTAAAAGTCCGCAGTCGGTCAAATTCGTGGGATGGATTTTGAAGGAAGAGTGTTGTGATTTATAATTCATGAGATGAAAACTAAAGGGATTGAGGGTTATAATTCACATATACTCATTCGAGGAATGGTATTGGACGTAACTCGCTTCAAAACTAACTTCATGGATGAAAGTCATAAGTAGTTTTGAAAATGGTATGAGCATCACGTCCTCAGACATAAGAAGCATATAGAGACTAACATTAGTGGAGGGTCATTCTTTGATCTTACCTAACGCTGGATCTTAATAGACAGTAATAAGGGTACTTGATTGGGAACCGATCTGAAGCTAAGTGGGAGTTGTATGTTGTCAAAGGGATTCTGTACTTCTCAAAATGAGTAGATGAACATCTGGGCGCCTTCGTAGGATCATACTGGTGAAATGTGTGGCGACACTCAAACTAAGTGGTAGTTTGTCATCCACTTTGGATCTGATACGAAAATAATAATGGTTGAACAAAATGTGAGAGTGATCACAAATCTATGTCTCATGTTCAACTGATGTTCTAAACAGAAAGGAAGTACGATAAGGTTACCACGGCTACCTTATCACGGCTTAACTCCACAATAGCAATGAAATGCTTGAAGAGTTTGGAGAATAGTTGATGGAAGAAATCATGTCATACCTTAATGGTCGCAGAGAGATACAACTAAGTTTCCACCTCTACGAACGTTGAGATCTTAATCGAGAATCGTCCAAGTGGAAGTTTGTTAGATTTTGATATGTCCGACTATTGATTACTCAACGTAACCATAAATATACGATCCAAGAGTTACACTCTGGACGACGAACAAGTCATATTATTTAAATATTATATATTTAAATATTACCGATCACAGGACTAACATTAGGCGAATCATTATTGATAGAAATAATGATTGTGATTAATCGTTTGGAGAAACAATTAAAAGGAATAATAAAAGATGATCTGATAAGATGTAAACGAGGATAAAAATGTTAAAGCGATTGGCAATTTATTCAGGGAATATTATTATGTCAAAAGACGGTTTTGACTGAGTATAGTATGAAGACATTATCCTATAATAACGTAAACAAGAGATCTAATTTATGTAGATGTAACATCTCGATATTCATGTCTAGGTAACTACGTATCTTAATATGTTTACCTATGTGTTTTATTATGAATACGTGTTAGGAAATGATATTATATGAATAAACGCGTATTTATATGATAAAAATGATAAACAGTTTAGAAATGGTAAAACATGAATGATTATGTCCCGTATATGTGTTTAAAATATAAGTATACATGCTTGAAGTCATCATGATAAGATGTTGATACATATATATTTAATAAAGGTTTAGTAAATATATACGTACGTGAAAAATGCATACTTAATGGCTAACTAGAAAGAAAAAGGACTAAAAGCGTAATTTATATAAAGTTATAAACATTATAGATATTATACGTGTTTATAATCATCATGAGTATTTCAAGGCTTATAATATAATAAAAATATGTCCTAACATAATTCGTGACATAAGATAATGAGAATTGCAAAGTTAGAGATGTAGAAAGTGTAATTTATGTATATATATATATATGTGTGTGTGTGTATATATATTATTATACATAACTCGAACCTTCGAGAATGTTACAAATATGTTTAAGAAAGTTTTAGAACATAAAATAATAACTACATCAAAAGATACGAGGTTAATAAGCATGAAATAGAAGTTGGAGGACTAAAAGTGTAATTTATGGAAAGATATGAAACGTATGTATACGTATATCATCGAGTGTGTCCTGAGCCTTAGATACTTTTATAAATATCCCCATAATGTTTTTAAGCATAAAATAACAGTTTGGTAGAAGTTTGGGGGCTAAAATGTAAATAAAAAGTAGAGGGAACAAATCTGCCAAACTACCAAAGTAGCTTGCGTATCGCGAAGGCCCAACCCCCACTCTTCGCGTACTGTGAGCCCTCAGTTTGACAGATTCAGCACTTGGTTCATTTTTTGCCACGACGATGAACTTGCAGACCACGATTTCGGCTCATACGCATCAAATTGGAGTGCCTAATCACTATGGGACGTGTGTAGGCCTTAAGGTGCACTAGTAGGCTATAAATAGAGCTCGAACCGTCCCTTAATCCTCACAATTTCGCAAATCAAACACCCAAAAACCCACTTTCATAGCAGAAACTTCGTCGATCAAATTTGAGCTCTACGAGAGGAATTAGAAGCTGAAATTCTGCAGTTCTTCTCTATTAGGTATGATTAACAATAATCTCTTTCAGTTTTTGTAAATTCGATCCCTAAGTATGATTTTTAAAAATGTGTTACAATTAGGGTTCTCGAGCTTGTTTTGCTAAAATCAGGTGATCGGGTGGGAATTAGGGTCCGAATTTTTGTAGGTAATTCTAAAATAACGTACTTTAATAAAGCCCTAAGTTTATTTCACAATTGGAAAAGGTTTGGTAAAGGTTTTGTTAACGGGTCAAAATTAGTGTTTTCGTAATGTTGTTCTGCCCTAATTGAGTAAACGATATCTTAAAGTATATTATAAAATGTTATTATAATGGATGATACCCTAAGTTGGTTTTGAATAAAACCGAGTTTTAATAAAGAAACGAGATATTTGTGAAATTAGGGTTTTGAAATATGATATAAAATAATCCGAAGGGTATGGGGACTTATTTTTGATATAGTAACATGTTTATATATATATATATATATATATAATAAGTATATATGAGTTTAAAATGGATAAATAATGAAGTATTAAATGTATCAAGTTAATCAGAGATTAGAAGTTCGTACGGACCGGAAGGGTAAGCGCCTGTACACTGGAGTTTTTGGCAAAGCGGGGGTGTCGTATAAATCCTAACTGTGACCTGGCATACCTCACTGGGCGATCCCGGAGTGAGCGTCTACTTATAGGAATGCACGTCTTCATATTATCAATAAAAGAAGATATTATGCATTTAGGGGCATTTTGGTCACTTTGACCTTTAAAACAAATAAGCTTTATAATTGAGTATTTTTAAGATAATAAAGTGTTAAAATAAACATAGGAAGTGTTTATTATATAAAACCTTGCGTTAACGCCATACAATACGCAATTAGGTTTAATCGGAAGAGATAACACATGTTCCATCTGAAAATACTACTTAAGAGAAAAAGGTGAGTTCTATGAGCCCACTTTTAAAAGTTTTAAATGTTTTAATATTTTTGGGCTGATATACATGCAATGTTATTACTTGAAAAGTATTCGAGATGCTTTTGCCTGTTTTGTGTTGATGCACCTACGCGAAGTGTTATAATGCCTATAACTATTTTTAAAGTATTATTACCTGTTATAAACTCTTTTCGGGAAGGTTATAATGAATGTGTAATAAAGAAGTTAAACCTTTGAACTAAAGTTAAAAGAAGGAAAATGAGTTTTGTAGAAAACGTAAGCATATATTGTCTAAAAGGAGGGTTGAGGGGAGTTGTACAATTCAAGCAGTGGATGAAAATTCAATGGAGTGGCGACGGTTACTCAGGAGGTTGGGAGGTGACGACCGACCGAATGGACTAAGCTTAGACCCAAATAGACAATGCTTATAAATATGAAGTTTGGTTATAATATTTCGTATAACTGTTTTATGTCTTATACTTAATAATTATTTGCACAATAGATGGGTCCCTGAGGCCCAAGGTATTTTAGAGTATTAAATGATATTTTAAACTGAAGGTTTAAATGTTATGTTTGGTATAATTTTGTTATGTTTTATATCCATTATACGTTTATAAAGAAGGGACCGTTAGGTCTAATTGTTTGAAGTAACCTTTCGAGGTTAAGGTAAAGTTTTAATACTTAGAAGTTAGAACTCACCAGCGTAAGCTGCCCATTTAACGCATGTATATCAGGTGAGGTTAAGGATCCGAGCATCAAGGGAAATGCTCATGTTTGAGCGGAGTAGCTGGACAAGCTGTTAGAAAAAGGCTATACGGACATGCTGGCTTAAGTACTGTAGATAGATGCATATCTAGTACACGTTATCCTATATAATTATAGATAACCGTTGTAAAAGTGTTTTATCTTACTGTTACTTGGCTATAAATAAATTAAAGTATTAATTTCCGCTGCTTTAGTTATCTCTGTTGTACCTTATGTTCATGAGTAAATCCAATACGTGATACTTTCTAGAGCCAAGTCTGGGAATGGGCGTCACAGTAGATAAATTAAATACAGATAAAATAAATATTATTTAAGGCGCTAATAATAACTATCCGGAAAAATGTTTTAGATAATTAGTTAACTAAAACGTTGTTGGTCCAGGAACAACAATCGCTCGCGATGTCTAACTAATCTAAACGTGCGGAATCCGGTTAGATTAGTGATTCAAGAAAGAGAAGATAAGAAATCAAAGAATACGATGAATAAACGTTAAAACCTGATCTTTTGCACACAAGATGAACTTGTCGGGTACAACTCAGAAATCGTAAATAAACTAGAGAGAGAAGCTTATTTGCATTTCTATTTGAAAAGCTCTTTAAATCTGAAAAGGTATGCGTTACACACTTAAAGATAACGTATGGCAGTTTGTTGGGTAACAACACTTAGGTTATTTGCATTTCTATTTGACTGCATGTTTAAGTTCCCGATACACACGCTTGTCTCCAAGAGTGTGAAATTGAGCTCAAAAAGTCGGTGTCCCCTCTGCTTTGCGTGAGCAATGACCTGGGGATGCTTCACGTGTATGTAAGGCTCTCCTCTGCTTTGCGTGAGTAATGACCTGGAGTTGTCCATACATACGTGCTTCCAGATCACCTTAAATAATATATACAAAAAAATGCATGTATACACCCAAAAGATGCCAAAGAGCACATCAAAAGAGACCCTCAAGAGTCCAAAACCCTCAGCCTTTGTCACTGATGAGAGCATTGTCAAAAATGTTTCAAAAATTCAGTTGACTTGTATATTATACCCAAAAATCTATGTGATCTATTCTTTCTCTTCTCAACCAAGTCTCGAGCTCAGTTTCAAACTTCTAGATCAGGTTGTGAAAATATGTGGTAGGGAATTTATGTGCTTGATAGTGTGTAATAACATGTACCTAGGATTTGTTGAAACCCACTTGCTGTTCATAAATTAACGCACCTTAAAAGATAATAAAGTGACAAATACCCTGATTAAGAAAAGGGTTTGAGTTTAAAGTGGATTAGTATATTGACAATCACCTGGACATGTTCGAGTAACAGAAGCTAAAAAGGGTTCCTCAGTCAGATTCATACGGTTTGATCCCATAGAAACCTTCTCGTTTAGAAATTTGGTATGTTTGTTTTATTTTTATTTTTCTTTTGTGTTATCTTAAGTTTTTAGTGTTTATTTTTTCAACCATGGCCAGGTTAATTTAAAGGATTAAATAAGTTTTATGGTTTTATGCAAGAAAGTATCAGCCCTCCAGAATCTTAGGGGGAGATAATGTGAAGAGTCCTTGGGTTCAGAGGAAGTATTTAAAGGAAACCCGTAACCTATGTTAGGGTTTTTGTTAAATAATGTTAACCCGATAACCAGTCATCATTGTCTGGTTAGTGTTTGTTCCATGTTGTGCTTGACAGGTTAAATGGAAAAGAGAACTCATGGACAAGAAGGTCAAGGACTCAGTTGACCAAAGCAAGAACTCTGCTACTGATCATGTTGAAGAACCAGCCGGAAAAGGACTTACCCTATGCTTAGGGGAAGTTTGTTGGTTTATCAAGTAAAGCTTCCAAAGACACCGTTCTCAAGTTTAGGGGAAGCTAATTGAAGAAAAGATGCAGAGCAGCCATCACAAGAAATTCAAGAATGCCAAGACAGATTTTCAAAATTTGTCCTCTGAAGTCACAAGCAAGTCAAGACAATTATTACCGATTCAGCAATGACTCAATAGTTTTCAAGAGGAAGCAAGTATTTGAGAATCCCCCTCTTATTACTTGTTCATCATTTGCAGTTCAAGCTGATGCTGATAAAGAGAGAGAGCCATCAATCATCCCACATGCCGCCCAATGAAGATTCTCCAAGATAAAGAATCTTCATCAACCCATGCTCAAGCCAAGGAGAAGACTCCAAGTCTGAAGTAAAAAAGTAGAAGATATTTAATATCACAAACCAATGGGAAGATTATAAGGGAATAATTTATGTCTTGTGTATTATATCACCTATTGGCGGACTATCTTGAAGGCCTATGTGATAGAATAGGTGAAAATTAGCTGGGTTATGGTTATATTGGGTCATTGAGCCAATTTTTACATGTTTGGGCTCATTTAGAAGAAGTTTAGATAGAGTTTAGTGGGCTTTTAAGGTCTAATACGGGAATTATTGTGTTTTAGGGTTAAGGAGGATTGCTTGTTGACCAAGCATATCATCTCCTATAAATAGAACCCTATAGGATCTTGGGATGTTTTTGTTGATTGTGGGAAGGGTTCAAGGTGATTATCGAAATTCTCCATAGAGAATTTCGATCCTGTGTATTGCAACCAAGGTTTCTAATCAAGTGTTCTTCCAATCGGTTTGCATGTTTCACTATTTTCAATTGTTCTTCTTAATACTTTTCGATTATACTTGAATCACTCGATTGTTTGGATTCTGCACTCTCAATCGAGGTTAGATATCACGTTCAGACCGTTTTCGGGACTTACAATTTGACCTTTTACCTCTCAAGAAAACATATCCTCCATAAAAAATTGATTGTCATGACATGAAGATACGTCTCCTAAACTGTGCCTGGAATAATCACTTATCAACAAACAAATTAAAAAAAATGTTAGTGATAATCCTCCTTGACTGTTCCTACACATAGTGAGATATTAGTTAGCCAATGGTATCCAGGCCATTGTTTTGCTGGGTACACTTGAGGAATCAATAAAAGATACTTCTTGTAAGAACATCCCCTTTGAGAAATCAGGAAGTTGGGATGGAACTGCCTTGATTTTTGGTTTCCAAGTTCCAGGCGATTTAATATTTGTTTTAGTCACTTTTGGAGTTGTGACTTTAGGTATTTCAACCTTCTTCGTTTTAGATTCATTTTTCAAAATAGTTTTTGTTTTAGTCACCTTTGGAGTTGTGACTTTAGGTATTTCAACCTTCTTCATTTTAGAATCATTTTTCAAAACAGTTTTAGTTACCTTGGGAGGGGTAACTATGGTTTTTCCAGACTTTGGTTGTTTTGAAAACGGTTTCTTCACCTGTTTTTGGAAATTAAGGTAACTTGGAAAGCTGTTGTTTTGATTTAAAGATTTTCTTTCAGCTTTGGCAGCGCCCCAATGTTGATCAGAGGGTTTAACCTTAGGAGTAACAGTCTTCATTGCCTTAGGTTTCTGCACCATCATCGGCTTAGAATTCACAGACTCCTGAGATAAACCCTTTGAGTTTTCGGATAATAGGGTTCATAGGGGCGATAAAGACAGTTTCTAGCAATATGACCAGCGATGCCACAATTAAAGCAAGTCTGCTTCTTTAGTAGAAGTCAGGCGTGTACCCATTTGTCTTTGGTGGCTGATATGGAGCCGGTTTGCCTTGTGTCTGCTTCTTTGCTTTGTCTGCAACTTCAGATTTGACTTTCTGCTGGTTCCTCGAAGCCTGTGTTGAACCTGTCTTTACTGTCTTCGTGCTTCCTTGATTCTTTGACGTTGAAGCACCATTCTTGCAATTACAACGGCAACTGCATGATCCAACTGAAGAAATGGGAGACACAGCTACTCCCTTGAGTTTTTCATTCTTCACTCCAGCTGTTGGTTTCATACTTGGATGCTTTTTTAAGGTGATCTTTGGCCTCTCAACTTCAGCTTTACTTATTACTCCCTTAGTTATTCCCTTGAACATGGAGGAGAAGGATGGTAAGTCATATCCAACATCTGGTTCTTGGTCAAACATTGATCCAGATGTCATAAGGATCTTCCCCTCATGCCGTGTCGTCAAGATCACCTTTTCCCTTTTGACTTCGTCACCTACTTTGAAGTATGGGGTTTCAATTTTAGGGTATGATTTCAACTCTATCCTAGTATCATCAGACTTAGAGTTATGGCACCTGTCATATTTCTGGCACTCAGCATCATTGTCTGATATATCCTCTACTCTCCCTTCACCATAAGTCATGTTTGCTTCATTATCAATTTCTTCTTGAGTCAATGTGTAGTTCCAACCAAGACACTATCAATAGGAGGAGCAGCTTCTTTATAATCAGACTTGGTTCGTTCAATTTGATCATCACTATGAAGTATTCCTATAATGTCTCTGGGAACTGGTGGAGGAATAATGTTGTTTGCAGACAGAGACTTATCAGACTTTTATGACCCGAACCCAGTTTTATCTTTCCCAACTTGACCAGTTACAACAGCATGTGACAATTCCTTTCCAGCATCGAACATTCGCTGATTTCTTTCCTGATTGCAATCATACTTGACCTGCAGCTCATCATATTTTTGCTGCAGATCAGTTAATCTCTGTGTCAGCTCAGGTATCTCAATCCTAGCCTGATCATATAAAATAGTCTTCTCTGTTGCTAGCTTTTGATATTTCTCAATGTCTAGTTTTTGGGCTTTTACTTTCTATTCACTCTTTTCCCACCTACCTTTAAATGAACTCCTAAAACATTGCATATCAAAAAGTTCGATTTCAGCATTTTTCCAGAGTTGTCTTAAGCCAAGAATTAATCGAGCACAAGTAGGATTGGGGCATATCTTAGTTTCATCAACTTCAGCTGCGAAAGCATCCTTATTCTCAACCATATTCTGTTCTTCAACCACTGAACTCATTTTCTTTCTTTATATATGCAGCTTCTGAAGATTTTGAAAAGTCGGCAAAAACGGCAAAATCGGCAAAAGTACTATTGAAGGAATATTGTCAAAAACTTAAAACGCGAAAACGGAGGCCTTCGGAGTGGAATTTGGGGGTCCAAACGAGCTCCCCTAGACATTAGTCAGGGGTAATTCTGGGGATTGTTGTCACGAACGTCATGTTAAAATTCGTTTCCGTGAAGGTGTGAAATAGTGATTTTTTGTCACAAACCAGTTTCCGATCGTAAACCCTGTTTCCGGTCGTAAACACCTCCGGGTCGTAAACAAGATCGTAAAACCAATTCCGATCGTAATCTTAGTCGTAAACACCTCCGGATCGTAAACAACGTTGTAAACGCGATTCCGATCGTGAACACAGTCGTAAACACTCAAAGCTTGGATCTTGAAGTCGTAAACACCGTACAGAATCGTAAACACTCAAAAATCCAATCTTGAACTCGTAAACCCAGATTTGATGAAGAACACTGATCGTAAACACCAAAAACTGCCCAGAAAATGTCGTAAACACCAAGAACAGCCCAGAAAACTCAGCAAACTCGATCGTAAACCTGAAAAACTCAAGAAAAACTCACAAAAACTGTTAGATCTTCTTGAAACAATATCGTGAGAACCACGAAACTCTCGTTTCTTGGCTCTGATACCAATTGTTGGTCTAGGAACAACAATCGCTCACGATATCTAACTAATCTAAACGTGCGGAATCCGGTTGGATTAGTGATTCAAGAAAGAGAAGAGAAGAAATCAAAGAATACGATGAATAAACATTAAAAACCTGATCTTTTGCACACAAGATGAACTTGTCGGGTACAACTCAGAAATCATAAACAAGCTTCTCTCTCTAGTTTACGATTACGATCGTAAACTCTCTTGATTTCTCTCTCTAAAATCATAATCTCCAGAGTTTTTCAATGAGGAGGTCTAGTGGGGTATATATAGTCCCCCATTGGGTTTACTATTGGGCCCCTTGTGGATCATAAACCCAATAGTAACCCAAGCCCAACCATAAACTAGCTTATGATTCTAATGAAACCTTCTAAGCCCATCCCAACTAATTTAATATTACAAGCCTCATAATCTAGCCTCTACAAACGTAGAAGTTAATTTTTATATATATAAGATATATTGGGTTTGTTTCGAACATATAAACTTTAGTTGGTATTAACTGTATTTACAGTTAATATCAGGATATTTTCTTTAGGAAAAAGACAATATTTTGGGGACTGGATTGTAAATTGTATTTATATAAATACAGGCTAAATCCTAAACCTTAAAACATAGAAAGAACCTTAAAAGTTTAACCCTAAAATCTCCCTGCTCTCTCCTCTTCCTGGGTCCTCCGGCCACCGCCGAGTTCCGTTGCCGCCGCCATCTCACTGCCACCCGCCCCCGCACAGTTGCCACACCGTAGCCACCTACAGCCGCCTGTTCCGGTCACCGCCGCCGCCTGGCACCGTCGGTCTCCACCCGCCGCTCCGGTTTGCCTCGGGTTTGGACCAATTCGAGTTGTCCCGAGATTTCGATATCCAGGTATTCTTGGTTATTGTGTCGGGAAATAGGTTCGAGTCGTTCAAGTGTTGGACAGGTGATCAAGGATATCTAGCGGATCTGTTTTTCACATTCAGAGTGTCTCATAACGGCATCGTCTAGGTCGATCTCTAAACACCCTATGGTTGTGTTTTATATTTGTCTGAATTATTTGTAAATGGATCACTGATTGGAATACCTAACTCGTTTATGAAAAGTTTGGAACTTTATCGCTTCCGCATTTGATTATTTGATATAATCGTCTTCTAATAAATAAACAAATATAGAAATACGATTTTATATAAATTCGACAAAATTATTTTTTGTCCTAAACGAGCCCTAGATTTCCAACAGTGTGAGGCTCTATTGAAGAAACAGGATGAGGAGAGGAAAAGGTGGGAACAAGAGAGGGAGAGGCAAGCAGAGGTGGAGCTCCGTAAGGTTGTCATGCCAGAGTACCATTCTCCTTTTGCCAGCTTGGCACGCAAGGATCCAGAGGGTGTTAAGTATCCGATTGTGGCACCGTTTGACCCTTCCTCTTCACATGAGGTTTTTGTTCCTTACTGGAAAACCACCCGGGGTTCCCATTTAACCAATCCATATGTTAGTTGTGATTATATGGTCGGTGCAGTTCCTTCTTTGGAGTGTTTTTAGTTCAGAAGCAGTCGACCGCGGAGATTACCGACGATATCACTATAGCGTTATCGGTTCTCAGTCTTAAATGTCCGAAAATGTGTCACCCTGCGGTCATCGATACTGAAAAAATTGGTGGGGGTTGATGAAAACAAAAAGAAACGGGTTGAAAGTTTTGCTTGCTGAGGAACGGGTGAAAGTTTAGGAGGAGAAATCTTTGCGCATAAAATGTGAGGATTAGCTGAGGTTGGTAAGGGCCGATCTAAAGGAGGATATGGATCGCGTGGAAGGTTTGAAGAAGTCATTGGAGGAGCAGGTTGAGGAAAATGAAAGTTTGCGTGCTGCGGATGAGACCCTTATCAAGGAGAAGGAGCGTATAATAGTCACCAAGTAGCAAAAATTTGATAACCTTGCTAAAGAGTTAAAGGAGTGCAACTTGCAGCTCAGCGGGAATGCCGTGGTGTTAAAGACCATCCAGAAAGAGTGGGATACGTTTGAAGAGACACTAAATCTTGAGCGTGGCATTCATGTCAGTGCTGTTAAAGAGCTGCGCAACCTAAAAACGAGAACATGTAAGTCTTTCTCGTGCTTTCGAGACTTTAAAACATACGCTTCGTGTTAACGCTGACGAAAATTATGTTACTTTGTATGTGCAATATCAGAAGCTGGAGAAGTTAAAAGAGAATCACAAATGGTCGCTGGAGGTGGGCTGTCTCAGAGCTTATTTGGAGAGTGTGACCAGTACCGGCTTTGATGATTGTCTAAAGAAAGTTTTGAGGGTGGGGGACGTTACAGGGCAAGAGATGGGAAGTGTGACATCCGAGAATTCCAAGGTTAACTTCCGTTAGACAAACTCCGTTAGTTACGTTATAAGTGTTAACTTAGTAACTAATGCTTAACTAGGCCGAATACGTCCACGTCCTTTGGTTGATCACCGAACCCGCCCATATGTGTTATGTGTTCATTTATTGATGTCATTATGTGCAATGTGATTTAAACGCATGATTTAATATTATGAATAGCATGACAATTTGTGAATCGTGTTTATCTTGCTTAGAATGTGAAATTGACCACTTTTGGGTAACCAGCGAAACTACCGGGCGAAACTATAATGTCGCCCGGCAGCTTGTTGGCTCACTTGTGATCAGAGCCAGTTTCGCCTGGCCAGCGAAACTGCCAGCGAAACTAGGCCCTGATATATAATAACATAAAGCCCTAGTTGCCTCATTTTGTTGCACCATTCTCTCCAAAACACACACACACCTCTGGAAATCTGGTCAGTCGAGAAACACAACCAAACATCAAGATCTCAGCCTCAAGACAACATCCATTCGATTCCTTGATCGAATCGTGAGTCCCAAAACCTTTCTTTTATGCCTTTTCTTTGAGTTTTCTTAAAAAGCATGCTTAAACCTTCATGAAACTGCTTGATCTGCTAGTATGTTGCTTAGGGATGCTAGATCTGTTATAAAGTTCACAACTTTGCGTATGAAATCCATCCATGACAAAGATTTATGCTATTTTAGCCATTTTAGGGTTTTATATGTATTTTGGGTGATCGGATGACAAAATGCATGTTTAAGGTGTTAAAGCTTACTGATTTATGTTGGTAAATGCCTATGTATGCTAAACAATGAATTGCATGTGAGAATGGAAGCTGTTAGGTCAATTTTTAGGCTGATCCGTATGTTTTTCGCGACCAGCGAAACTGTGGTGTTCTCTGGGCGAAACTGTCCAGCGAAACTATGTATATCTCCTTCCAGCGACACTATGCAGCGAAACTGTAGTGTCGCTGGGTAAACCGACCAGACCAGCTCGAGCGAATCTACCGAGCGAAATTCCCTGAACGAAAGTTCAAACCAGTTTCGGGCGAAACTAGGCTAGCGAAACTGTGCCAACAGTTTCGAGCGAAACTAGTCTAGCGAAACTGTGTCATCGGGCATTGCCTAGCGAAAGTGCTGCCCGTGCACACAGCGAAACTGACTAGCGAAACTGCTAGCGAAACTGAGACCAGAATCTAAACTTGTGCAATTTGCTTGAATGTTATGCCATGACTTACATGATTATGCCATGATGATACATGCTTTGATTCCTGATATGTATGAACCCTTGTTTATGATCAACCATTGGTGTCGTGTGTTTGTATGTCGAGTCATAGTTCCAACGTGCTATGTTATGGGCCATAGTGACGTTAAGTAAAGATTAGACACAAAACTAATACTTAAGACCTATACGTGTTCATAGGTCTTCATTAAGCAAACTTGGATATTATAACAAGTGTAGCGGTGCAACCAAAGGTGAGTGTCACTAACCCGATTACCGTGAACCCGTTTGGGTCACACCGATTAACTAAAAGTAAAACAATGCTGACAAACTCGAGAGTGCTAGGCACCTCCCTGATAAACTTGAAAACTTGGAGTGCTCGGCACCCACTTGATGAACTTGAAGTGCTTTATGGGAAGCACTTGCGAATTACCAAAACAACGATTTCTAAAACGAAACTGAAAATGTTTTCGGGATCCATGAGAATCCAAAGTAAACCGTTTTAATATGGCTAGTGTAGGTTAAAGTCTGAACCACATGATATCACATGTTTTCTAAGGATGCCTTATAACTTAAAAGTCCTCAACTAAATTGTACCATTAATTGTAAAGCGAGGGGATGTTGGGTAGATCTACTGGGGTTTGACAAACTCCGCCCCGTGGCACGGGGAGTGCACGGAGGTACAATATCAGCCTATTTGACCGTGATCCCGAGAGGACACGGGGGAGGCAAATTCGCGATGACGTAGGTCCGCAGTACTAGATGGCTCGGCCACTACAATAAATTATAGTCAGCTTTGGTGCAAACTTCCTTAGTGCATGGAACAACGGATTAGCTACCCGCGATATCGGTTGAGCACTTTAATTTTACAAAACTAGTTCATACCCGATGACGTAGGTCACGGACAATTCCCTTATAAACTAAGACATAACATTTTGCATTGTTTTCCACAAACAGATACTATGTAAGTATACCTTGAGACAAATTATGATTATTAGACCGGGCCGCTGCGTGACAAGCCCACTGTGAACTCACCAACCGTTAGGTTGACACTTGCGTGGTTTAAACTTTTGCAGATCGCTAAGGAGTATCCGGAGCGGGTTGGCATGGCACGTGAAGACTTTTATTTTAATTGAACTATTTGGGAATTTAATACAATGATTTGTAAAGCACGTGGTTAGTGCTAAGACAATATTTATTCCGCTGTGTTTGTATTTAAGACTCTACTTTATAACTGACTTTTGAACTATCTCTGATTCATTTAGTATTTGTAACTAGTGGTTGTGAATCCTGGTCTAGCCGCACCCCTTAACGGTATAAACTCCGTTAGTGGTTATTTGGGGGTGTGACAGATTGGTATCAGAGCCATAAGTTGCAGAGAACTGGAATCAATTTTGAAAACGATTTGGAAACTGCAACTTGAAACCTTAGTTACAAAAGAACAAACAAATTCCCAAAACCAAAAATTTTTACGTGCCAACCTGGGATACTCGCTCTGCTGTGTAAGTAAAAGCTTAGTACGTACGTATATATATATATATATATATATATATATATATATATATATATATATATATATATATATATAGACCGTGTCTAGGAAGTCTAACGGAAAACCTTAGGGAAAATTTTCACACACGAATACGAAACGCGAACGCTAATGCGCGCACTATGCCGGGGGAAAGCGACAACGAAACGATGCTACACGCTACGTCCTGATTTCTACTACAACGACTACGCCGACGGTGACTTTTATGGGAAAGCCGACTTTCGACGATAGCTACCTACGACATACGACGTTCTCCGACGACGCCTCCATTATGCACAAAATTTTCTGGACTAATAGAGGGATAACGGGAAAATGGCTAATATACATATTATGGGATATGTATAAAGTATAACTGTGACTGAACATTGGCTATTTAACTGTTCAGCAAGATGTCTGGAAGAGGAAACGGAAGAGGCAACATAAACATGACGCCTGCACAGCTGCAAGCAATGATTAATGAACATGTGCAAGCCGCGGTGGCAGCCGTCCAAGCTGCATATGCCGCACAGGGTAACTATTATGCCGGTTAAGGCACAAAGCGATTATATCTTGACCTATTTAATTTTAAAACCCAAACTATTTATGCATCAGGAAACCACCACCACTGCACGTTCAAGTCCTTCATGGACTGCAAGCCGATGACATTTTCCGGCGAAGAAGGAGCTGTAGGACTCCTTAGGTGGATTGAGAAGTCTGAAAAGGTTTTCTCCATGTGTAATTGCCCAGCTGAAAGCAAGGTGAAGTTTGCTACTGGTACCTTCGAAGGAGCTGCACTCTCCTGGTGGAACGCTGAAATTCAGATGGTTGGGCTAGACGCGACTAATAACATGCAGTGGGCAGCATTTAAGGATCTGATTATGGAGGAGTACTGTCCCCGTGACCAAGTAAAGAAGCTAGAAGGCGAATTCTTGAATCTGAAGATGATTGGGTCTGAAGTCGAGCAGTACACTGCACGATATCATGAGTATGAGGTCTTGTGCCCCACAATGGTCGATGCTGAGTTCAAACGCGTTGAGCGTTATTTGGAAGGCCTCGCGCCTCAAATCAAGAGTTTGGTGACCGCCAGCAACCCCGCCACCGTGCAGCAAGCCATTCGTTTGGCTCACAAACTCACTGATCAGGAGGTTGAGAAGGGTACACTTCCTGCAAAGGCCACTGAAAAGACTGCCCTTAGCGGCAAGAGAAAAGCTGATGATGAAGCTCCTGAGAACTCAATGAATGTTCAGAGTGTTGGAAACAGCACTGGGAGGTCTTATAACTCCCAAGGTCAAAGCAAGAGGTCCGGGAATAACAGTGGCAACTACCGCCAGGGTGGCAATGGTCAAGGCAACTACAAAGGTAACCTGCCTCTGTGTAACAAATGTGGGAAGCATCATGCTGGTGTTTGTAGGAAGAATCTGAGCTGCGAAAGGTGTGGCAAGGGGGGCCACGAAGCAAAAGACTGTTGGGCAACTTTGCCCGAGCAACAAAACCGCCCCAGGAGGAACAACAACAACTATGGGAACAATCGGGGTAATGGGAACAACAACGGCCTGAACCAGAACAACAACAATGGGGGAGCCCGTGGCTGTTTTGAGTGTGGTGCTCAAGGCCACATTAAGAGAGACTGCCCGCAGCTGAGAAGGCAAGGGAACGGTAACCAAGGAAACAACGGTGGGAATGGTAACGGTGGAGGTAATGGTAATGGGAATGGCAACGGAAATGGTAATAACGGGAATGGTGGAAATGGTAGAGGTCGAGCTTTCGTCATGGGTCAGGGTGAAGCTCGCAATGACGCCAACGTGATTAATGGTAAATTCATTTTGAACGGTTTCTTTGCTACTGTATTATTTGATTCTGGTGCTGAGAAAAGTTTTATTTCCACTAAATTTGCTAAGTTGACTAATGCTAGACCTATTGCCTTAGACGCTAAATATGTGGTAGAACTAGCAAATGGTAAACTTCATGATACGACTCAGATAGTTAAGGGCTGTAAGTTAGAACTAGCTGGCCATACCTTAGGAATCGATCTTATGCCTTTCCCGATTGGTAGTTTTGACGTTATAGTAGGGATGGATTGGTTATCTGAGAATCGAGCTGAAATCTTATGTAAAGAAAAAGTGGTTCGTATCCCACTCGAAGGAGGTGAAATGTTAACGGTTCAAGGTGAAAAAGGTGGAGCAGTGACTGGTATTATTTCGTTTCTCAAATCTCAAAAGTGCCTTCGTAAGGGTCACTTCGCGATTCTTGCTAACGTCACCGATTCGACACTTCCTGAGCGCAGAATCAATGACTACCCGATAGTTCGCGACTTCCAAGATGTATTTCCTGAAGATCTGCCTGGTTTGCCTCCATTTCGACAAGTAGAGTTTGGAATCGACTTAGTTCCTGGAGCGTCTCCAATTGCACGCGCACCTTACCGTTTGGCGGTAAGTGAACTCAACGAACTCTCCTCACAACTTCAAGAATTACTCGACAAGGTGTTTATCCGTCCAAGTTCGTCTCCATGGGGAGCTCCGGTATTGTTTGTTAAGAAAAAGGATGGAACGTTCCGCATGTGCATTGACTACCGAGAGCTTAACAAAGTTACTATCAAGAATCGGTATCCACTTCCTCGAATCGACGATCTTTTCGATCAGCTTCAAGGTTCAAGTTACTTCTCAAAGATTGATCTACGGTCTGGATATCACCAGCTTCGCGTTCGAGATGAGGATGTACCGAAGACTGCTTTCAGAACTCGGTATGGTCACTACGAATTCCTGGTTATGCCGTTCGGGCTAACCAATGCACCGGCCGTATTTATGGATCTGATGAATCGAGTGTGCAAGCCGTACCTCGATAAGTTTGTGATAGTTTTCATCGACGACATTTTGATCTACTCCAAGACAAAGGAAGAACACGAGGAGCACTTGCGCCTTATCTTGGAATTGCTCCGCAAGGAACAGCTCTACGCCAAGTTTTCAAAATGCGACTTTTGGATCCGCGAAGTCCAGTTTCTTGGACACATTGTTAATGAGGAAGGAATTCATGTCGACCCAGCCAAAGTGGAAGCAATAAAGAATTGGTCTACTCCAAGAGCGCCAACAGAAATCCGACAATTTTTAGGACTTGCCGGGTATTACCGAAGGTTTATTAAGGGTTTCTCTCAATTGGCTCAACCCTTAACAGCTTTAACGCACAAAGGAGTGCAATACAGATGGGGTGAGAAAGAAGAGCGCGCGTTCCAAACGCTTAAAGATATGTTATGTTCGGCTCCAATTCTTGCGTTACCCGATGGAGTTGACGACTTTGTGGTTTACTGTGATGCATCTATTCAAGGACTCGGTTGCGTGTTGATGCAACGAGATAAAGTGATTGCCTATGGGTCCAGGCAACTGAAGGACACTGAGAAGAATTATACAACGCATGATTTGGAATTGGGAGCCGTTGTTCATGCACTCAAGATTTGGAGACATTACCTATACGGAACAAAGTGCACAATATTCACCGATCATAAAAGTTTACAACACATCTTTGATCAGAAAGACCTCAACATGCGGCAAAGAAGGTGGGTTGAATTACTGAACGATTATGATTTGGCCATTAAATATCATCCGGGAAAAGCAAATGTGGTGGCAGATGCCCTAAGCAGAAAAGAGTACGAAAAGCCTCGACGGGTACGAGCGCTTCAACTTACAATACATTCAGGACTACCGGATCGGATCCGTGACTGCCAACGAGAAGCTTTGAAAGCAGAAAACTTCGCAGCTGAAGCGCTGCGTGGTGTAGATGGCCATTCTGAAGTTAAGTCCGATGGACTCACGTACTATAATGACAGAATCTGGGTTCCTTTGTTTGGAAATCTCCGTGAGCTCGTGATGGACGAGGCTCACAAGTCAAGATACTCGGTACACCCCGGATCAGATAAAATGTATCAGGACTTGAAAAATCTTTATTGGTGGCCGAATATGAAAGCCGACATTGCTCGATATGTGGCTAAATGCTTAACCTGCTCAAGAGTCAAGATTGAATACCAAAAGCCTTCTGGTTTACTACAACAACCAAAGATCCCAGAATGGAAATGGGAGGACATCTCCATGGATTTTGTAACGGGACTACCTCATCGATCAAATCAACCGGATGCGATTTGGGTTGTCATCGATCGATTAACCAAATCGGCACATTTCATTCCGATGAAGGAAAGTGATAATATGGATAAATTGACAAAGCTGTACATCGATAAAATTGTGAAGCTTCACGGTGTGCCTAAGACTATCATTTCTGATCGAGATCCTCGATTTACTTCCCGGTTATGGCAATCAATGCAGGAAGCATTGGGAACCCGACTAGATATGAGTACAGCCTATCACCCACAAACGGACGGTCAATCGGAACGAACCATTCAAACCTTAGAAGATATGCTCCGAGCTTGCGTTCTTGACTTTGGGAAAGATTGGGAGACTCACCTTCCACTGGTGGAGTTCTCTTACAACAATAGCTATCATTCAAGCATCGGTGCAGCACCTTTTGAAGCACTTTATGGCAGAAAATGTAGATCACCCGTGTGTTGGGCCGAAACGGGTGAGAAAGGGCTCACTGGACCGGAAGTTATCCATGATATGACCGAGCGGATTATTCAAATCAGGCAACGGCTAGCTGCAGCGCGTGATCGACAAAAGAGTTATGCCGACAAACGCCGAAAACCTCTAAAGTTTGAGGTGGGTGACAAAGTATTGTTGAAGGTATCTCCCTGGAAGGGAGTGATACGCTTCGGGAAGCGTGGAAAGTTAAATCCTCGCTACATCGGTCCGTTTGAAATTATTAGGGAAGTAGGCCCGGTGGCCTATCGATTGCAACTCCCTGCTGAACTCGATGGAGTTCACAACGTGTTTCACGTTTCCAATCTAAAGAAATGTCTGGCTGAAGACATCGAAATAATTCCTCTGGAGGAATTGGAAATCGACGAACATTTGAGATTTATCGAGCAACCGGTATAAATCATGGGACGCGAGGAGAAAGCCCTCAAACGTAGCAAGATTCCGATCGTCAAAGTGCGATGGAACTCAAGGCGTGGACCTGAATATACTTGGGAGCGAGAGGATCAAATGAAGAAAAAGTATCCTCACTTGTTCGAGCAAACGTCCACGGAACTCATGGTATGATTTAATTTTGGGGACCAAAATTCCTGTAACAGGAGGAGGATGTGACAACCCTAAAACTTTTGCTTTCTTTCCCCAGCAACGACGACAGCCGAGGCTGCGAACGCCACGACACAAGAATAATTTTCGGGACGAAAATTCCAATTACAAGGGAAGGATGTGACATCCGAGAATTCCAAGGTTAACTTCCGTTAGACAAACTCCGTTAGTTACGTTATAAGTGTTAACTTAGTAACTAATGCTTAACTAGGCCGAATACGTCCACGTCCTTTGGTTGATCACCGAACCCGCCCATATGTGTTATGTGTTCATTTATTGATGTCATTATGTGCAATGTGATTTAAACGCATGATTTAATATTATGAATAGCATGACAATTTGTGAATCGTGTTTATCTTGCTTAGAATGTGAAATTGACCACTTTTGGGTAACCAGCGAAACTACCGGGCGAAACTATAATGTCGCCCGGCAGCTTGTTGGCTCACTTGTGATCAGAGCCAGTTTCGCCTGGCCAGCGAAACTGCCAGCGAAACTAGGCCCTGATATATAATAACATAAAGCCCTAGTTGCCTCATTTTGTTGCACCATTCTCTCCAAAACACACACACACCTCTGGAAATCTGGTCAGTCGAGAAACACAACCAAACATCAAGATCTCAGCCTCAAGACAACATCCATTCGATTCCTTGATCGAATCGTGAGTCCCAAAACCTTTCTTTTATGCCTTTTCTTTGAGTTTTCTTAAAAAGCATGCTTAAACCTTCATGAAACTGCTTGATCTGCTAGTATGTTGCTTAGGGATGCTAGATCTGTTATAAAGTTCACAACTTTGTGTATGAAATCCATCCATGACAAAGATTTATGCTATTTTAGCCATTTTAGGGTTTTATATGTATTTTGGGTGATCGGATGACACAATGCATGTTTAAGGTGTTAAAGCTTACTGATTTATGTTGGTAAATGCCTATGTATGCTAAACAATGAATTGCATGTGAGAATGGAAGCTGTTAGGTCAATTTTTAGGCTGATCCGTATGTTTTTCGCGACCAGCGAAACTGTGGTGTTCTCTGGGCGAAACTGTCCAGCGAAACTATGTATATCTCCTTCCAGCGACACTATGCAGCGAAACTGTAGTGTCGCTGGGTAAACCGACCAGACCAGCTCGAGCGAATCTACCGAGCGAAATTCCCTGAACGAAAGTTCAAACCAGTTTCGGGCGAAACTAGGCTAGCGAAACTGTGCCAACAGTTTCGAGCGAAACTAGTCTAGCGAAACTGTGTCATCGGGCATTGCCTAGCGAAAGTGCTGCCCGTGCACACAGCGAAACTGACTAGCGAAACTGCTAGCGAAACTGAGACCAGAATCTAAACTTGTGCAATTTGCTTGAATGTTATGCCATGACTTACATGATTATGCCATGATGATACATGCTTTGATTCCTGATATGTATGAACCCTTGTTTATGATCAACCATTGGTGTCGTGTGTTTGTATGTCGAGTCATAGTTCCAACGTGATATGTTATGGGCCATAGTGACGTTAAGTAAAGATTAGACACAAAACTAATACTTAAGACCTAAACGTGTTCATAGGTCTTCATTAAGCAAACTTGGATATTATAACAAGTGTAGCGGTGCAACCAAAGGTGAGTGTCACTAACCCGATTACCGTGAACCCGTTTGGGTCACACCGATTAACTAAAAGTAAAACAATGCTGACAAACTCGAGAGTGCTAGGCACCTCCCTGATAAACTTGAAAACTTGGAGTGCTCGGCACCCACTTGATGAACTTGAAGTGCTTTATGGGAAGCACTTGCGAATTACCAAAACAACGATTTCTAAAACGAAACTGAAAATGTTTTCGGGATCCATGAGAATCCAAAGTAAACCGTTTTAATATGGCTAGTGTAGGTTAAAGTCTGAACCACATGATATCACATGTTTTCTAAGGATGCCTTATAACTTAAAAGTCCTCAACTAAATTGTACCATTAATTGTAAAGCGAGGGGATGTTGGGTAGATCTACTGGGGTTTGACAAACTCCGCCCCGTGGCACGGGGAGTGCACGGAGGTACAATATCAGCCTATTTGACCGTGATCCCGAGAGGACACGGGGGAGGCAAATCCGCGATGACGTAGGTCCGCAGTACTAGATGGCTCGGCCACTACAATAAATTATAGTCAGCTTTGGTGCAAACTTCCTTAGTGCATGGAACAACGGATTAGCTACCCGCGATATCGGTTGAGCACTTTAATTTTACAAAACTAGTTCATACCCGATGACGTAGGTCACGGACAATTCCCTTATAAACTAAGACATAACATTTTGCATTGTTTTCCACAAACAGATACTATGTAAGTATACCTTGAGACAAATTATGATTATTAGACCGGGCCGCTGCGTGACAAGCCCACTGTGAACTCACCAACCGTTAGGTTGACACTTGCGTGGTTTAAACTTTTGCAGATCGCTAAGGAGTATCCGGAGCGGGTTGGCATGGCACGTGAAGACTTTTATTTTAATTGAACTATTTGGGAATTTAATACAATGATTTGTAAAGCACGTGGTTAGTGCTAAGACAATATTTATTCCGCTGCGTTTGTATTTAAGACTCTACTTTATAACTGACTTTTGAACTATCTCTGATTCATTTACTATTTGTAACTAGTGGTTGTGAATCCTGGTCTAGCCGCACCCCTTAACGGTATAAACTCCGTTAGTGGTTATTTGGGGGTGTGACAGGAAGGAACTGGCGGACCACCCTGTGATGAAGGTAAATTTGCAATCTACCATTTCCGGAGCCCTGGATGCGGTGCACAGGTTCCGTCCGGGCTTCTTTGATCTGTTACCCAAACAAGTTAATGCTGATGATCTTGATGCTTTAAAAAGTTTGCTTCATGACCGTGTTTTCGATGATGGTTTTAAGGGGAAATCTATGTCTGACGATAGGAAGGTAAAGGTGAAAGTGATTCCCCTAAGGGTGGTGCTTAGTTGGTGATCATGGAGGTTCACGCGGTGTTTGTATTGGTGTGGCACTTAGACTCGCATTTATTTTGTGTAAACTTGTCAATGTTTGAAAGTCGTCGTGTGGGGCGCATCTTCTTCTTTTTTTTCTTTGTTTTGGTCATTGAATATTTGGCGCATCCCCCGATGTTACTTATGTCATTCTATGCCAGCATTTTTTAGTTTTCATGACTTTTCTATTTTTGGTGTAAATGTGTGTGCGTATGATGTGTGTTTTGAGCGACGAGTTTTACTCCATGGAGATGCCCCATCATGCCATTTGTTTATCAATATGGCGATATTTTTAGACTCACGAGGGTGTTTAAACGATATTCGAAAGAGGTCAATTATTAAAGTATTATCTTGATAGTCTATGAGTGAGACATCCATTTTTTCGTGTCTGTTTGTTTTTCTTACGGAGTAAGGCTAGCTATGTGCTTACTCTTGTTTGTGTGTGCGCCTAAAGGCGGTAACGCTTCAAGGTTTATGTTGCAAGAGCGACTCCTTTAGCGTTTTGAGATTATGTTCTCGCTTTAAAGAGCGTTCCTACTTTTGTTAGGCAACATGTCAGTATTTTGAGAGTGGATAATTTATTTAAGCATTAACCGTAAGAAAAGGAGAAATACATCAAGTCTATAAACCAGCATACTAGGCATGGTCCCTCCTGACTTGCATCGTTTAGGTGGAGCAAGCGCTGCTTGCTTCGGTGTTCCTATGTTCCTTGTCGATCTTAGCGCCATCCGGTACTTCTGCCTGGAAATCAGCAAGTACCTGCCCCTTAGTGGTTGTCTTGGACTTGAAATGCAGGTTGCACACTCTTAGCTCAACTGCCCATTTATCAGGCTCCCTGAGAGGTCAAGTTTGTTGAGAACGCTTTTTAGGGGATAACTCGTGATTACCTCCACAGGATGAGCCTGAAATATCTGCGCTGCCTCCTTGAGGCATGCACTAAGCTAAAATCAGTTTTTCAAGTGTCGTATAGTTGGTTTCGGCTAAATTAAGTACACGACTAGTATAATAGACCAGAGTTTGGACATTTTATCTTTCAACCATCAGGACTGCATTGATGGCGTGATTCGTAGTAGCTAGGTATACCTTCACAATTTCAGCCTTCTCTGGTACCGTTAGTTATGGGAGTTTAGTCAAGTGCGCTTTCATTTCTTGTAAGGCCCGTGTCCAGGTGAACTAGTTACCCGGAGAGCTTTGTTTGAGTGTGGATATGAAAGGAAGGGATCGCTCTGCATGCCTCGCCACAAACCGATTAATGGACACCAACATGCCATGCAACGCCTTGACCTCTTGTGGCATGCGGGGGGAGGGCATGTCTAGGATGGCATTAACCTTTTCTGGGTTGACTCAGAGGCCGTCTTTGGTGATTATAACACCCATAATTTCCCTTCCTCCAACCCGAATGAGCATTTGGCAGGGTTAAGCTTGATGTTATTAGCGCGTAGGTTGATGAAGGTTTCCATAATGTCTTCTAACATGAACTTTTCATCCTTACTTTTCACCACCAAGTTGTCTACATAAACTTCTAGATTCTTACCAATTTGTTGGTGAAATAATTTGTCCATCATTCTTTGATATGTGGCACTCGCGTTCTTGAGACTGAAAGGCATTTTAGTGTAGCAAATGATGCCCTTGTCAGTGTGGAACGTCGTTTTGTCCTCATCCTCCTTTGCCATTTGTATTTGGTGATAACCTTTGTAGGCATTGAGGAAGCACTTAAACCCATACGGCTATAAAGAATCTGTTTTAGCATCGATCTCTAGGAGCTAGTATGGGTCTTTTGGACATGCATTATTGAGGGTTATGAAGTCGACAAACATGCGCCATGAGCCATCATGTTTTGGTGCCATGACGGGATTGCAACCCTGTGAAGCATGTTTAACTTTCCAGATGATTCCTGCCTGAAGAAGTTTCTCGACTTCTTTGATTACGAATTCTCTTTTTGGTTCAACCGACTTGTAAGACTTGAGTTTGTGTTCAGTAATGTCGCGCGAGATACCTGTCATGTCAGACTATTGCAATGCAAAGACGTCACGATTATCACGTAGGAGGCGCTTAAGATGCTCCTTAATGTGGGGAGATAACGCAGTGCCTTAGGTTACCATCTGTTCCGAGTACTTGGGGTCAAGGGCCCATTTTTCTTCCCATATCTGAGTCGGTATTGAAGCTGTTATGACGATGTCTGAGACGACGCACTCTTCTTCCGCCCATATTTGTGTGATCCCTTTAGGGGTTAGGAAAGTAAGGAGCCCCTAAGCGGTCGAGACGACATCACTCAGGGCTCCCAGCACGACTCCTCCTAGAATCTATTTGTGTTGTGACAAAGCTGGGATGACCATAAAGTCGGGTAGTCTAGTTTGCTCCCTCGAGCCATTGCTTATAGTGACCAGGAAATCAATGCGTCCTAGCGGCCAGGTGAGTTCCCCTGAGAACCCTACAATTGGTGAGTTAGCGGGCCGCAAGTGATTCTGACCATGCTCTTCCATTATGCGATAACACTGTACATATATCACCTCGAATGAGCTCTCTGTGTTAATAAATATTCAATGAACTTGATAGTCCCCAACAAGGGCTGTTATGGATAAGATGTCGGTACGGTATTCGCCATGCAGTGGTGAAAAACTGTGAGTGGCGTATGCATCCATCGTTCTGCATGTGGGCCACCCCGTTTGGTTCCCCTCATGGACTGGGTACGTCGGGGCCCACCATGAGAACCACCTTGGGCTCTTTCTGTGAGGGTTTACCTCCTACGTTGGGTGTTTTATCGAATGAGGCTTCTAAAGATAAGTGTGTTAACTTACCAGTTTTAACTTGCAACTCGATTTGTTTTCTCAAGCTAAAACACTCGTCTGTGACATAGCCATGATCTTTGTGAAAAACAAAATAGACTCGTCTTGTATTACTTTCCATCATGGGGCGTGGAGGCTCCAATTGGAGACTCTCTGACCAGAGGATAGTTGTTGATACATGATTGGTGCGTCGTGTGAAGTATCTGAACAAGATGAAGCTGCAAAACTAGCTGCTACATGAACTAAGTCCGAATTAACATGAAGTGTCATCCGAACTGGCATTTTGGTTGGGTTTGGAATCAGGCGAACTCACAGTTTTCTTGGGTTCATGTAACTGAGTATAAATACACGTTTGTGCTTTGTATTTCAGTAACGATTGAGAGATAGTCTGAGCTAAGTGTGTGTTTTCAAGGTGTTTTCTCTGTGTATGTTCTGAGTGTTCTTCAATGTTATAATTGTTCGTTTGCTCAATAAAACAATCTTTAATTACTTGCTTCTCGTCCGAAATAGCTAGATCAAGTAGACGATCCAACGCTCACGACTTTACAAGTGGTATCAGAGCTTTCTGGTTCACTCTACTGATCTGTGGTATCTATTTTTGGAATTTTTTATTCAAAAAGTGTCGTTTTTGAGAAAATTGGAGTGTTTTTGCTTGATTTTGATCATTTCAAGTTTCTCGTGAAACTCTCACTCTTAAATCATTCCTTATCACTATTTCTGATCTACTACTGCAAATCTCATTCAAATCTGTCCAAAATCTCGATTTTTGATCGAAAAAATATCTGGTTCGTTCTAGTTCGGGTGAAGAACTTAGATTTTAAAAATAACCGTCAAACGAACCCACAGTTCATTTCAGTTTGCTTGAGTTTGGGTCAGTTCGGATAAACGAAGTCTGAGTTCGGACAAGATCGGTTAGTTCCACTTCGCATTACTTCTGGTTCGTTTCAGTTCGGATAAACTTATAGTTTGGTTAGTTTTGTTTCTATTTGGATACCCGAAGTATCAGTTCAGACAAGTTCATTTGGTTCAATATGGTTCAGTTCGTCCCATTTTCAGTCGAACAAGTTTTGGGATTTTTGGGTTGTTTCACTAAAACTGGCGTAACTTCAGTTTCATTAAGAGTTATGGAACCCAATACCAGCCAAAACGACCGTCTCGATGAGATCTACACTTTCACTGGCCTTATGGCCAGTACCCTCCGTTTTGATACCCAAAATCCACTTTTAAGACCTCTGTTTTTTAGTTTGAAGTTTTTGGAGTGTCATATTTCGGAAAAGATGTCGGATTTCCAAGCATTTTCCGTCATGCTAAACGCGATGCAAACCTTGATTAACTTAATAACAGAATTGGAACAAGTCAGAAAGTTCCCAAGTTGTTAAAGTTAGAAATTTATCACAACTGGAAGCAACGGTTTTCTGCTTATGTCAACACGAATGATATTGCTTTATGGATTCCAATTCAAAAAAACTTTACACACATCCGACTGATCAAGGGGACTATAAGGAAATCAAAGATTTTTCAACTGATGAGATGAAAAGTTATGAACTTGAACAAAAGGCTTTTGGTTATCTTACCATGGCTTTACCTACCGAATTGCTACATCAATTTAGCACTTGCAAAAAGACAAAACAATTGTGGGATGCTTTATCGACAAGAGGTGAAGGCAATGATCAATACAAGAAGAGTCGACGAAAGCTGTTAAACAAAGAATTTGATAACTTTCAGCATTATGATAATGAAAACATTACGGCTCTTGTATCAAGATTTTCACATCTTATCAGTGAATTGAAAGTTGTTGGAATTGAGAAAACCGATGAAGAATTGAAAGAGAAGATAATGGAGGCATTACCGGAGAAATGGGAAAATTATGTTTTGTTGATTACACATGACAAAGAATTTTCAACATTATCATTTTATGAGCTAACTGGTAAACTTCATGCTCGAGAAATGGAGATGCTGAATGTAAATAAATCAATTGCTAAATTGCAAAACCCAGAATTGTATCATGGTCAGAATGCTGCAAGCATAAATGCTAAAGCTAAACCAATTGGGATTAGTTCTGCACCAACTACTGCATATATTGGAAATGTGTCTGGAGTTTCTGATAATACTACTTCTTCAGGGGGTTGCGGTTTTACAATTCTAGGATCTTCAAATCAAAATGCATTTTCTGTCAAGTCAGTTGATGATTGTGCTACATTGATCTCTGCTCTAATTTCATCTTCTTTTGGAATGATTATCAATGATGTTAGCAATGCTCAGCTGACTAAAGACGATCTTGATGAAATGGATGATGATCAGTTAAATGACATGGATATAGCTTGGCAAATAGCTATGTTGACTCAGAAGTCAAAACGATTCTTCAAGAAAACTGGAAGACAACATGTTGGTTCAGGTAGAAGACTGAGATTTGATAAATCTAAGATAAAGTGTTATAAATGTTCCAATATTGGACATTTTGCAAGAAAGTGTCAGCAATCTCATGTTCACAAGTCTGATTCAAAAGATACCAATGGTTCTGAACCGTCATCGAGTAATTCAAATAAGACAGCTTTCACGGTTCAAAATGAGAAAGTTATTGATTGGGGTAAACTGTTTGACAAGTCAACTTTGATTGTCACATCTGCAGAAGATGATTATTATTCAGATTCGAGTTCCTATGAATCAGTTGACAATGAAAGTGATGATAAAGAGATAAATTGTTAAGCTAAAGTTGATCAATTGGTGAAGGAGAATGATTCTTTATTGAAAGAAATCAAACTTCTTACTGCTGAACTTCAATTTGTGAAAGAAGAATTGGAGGTTTCTAAGAAAGAATGCAAAGAATCTGAATTAAAGGCTACAAAATTATCTGAAAAGAATGTTGAGTTAGTTCAAGAGGTTCAAAAATGGAAGTTTGAAGCAAAAGATGCTGAAAATGATTTCAACGATTTGTTTGAGAAATCTAAGATTAAATTCGATGTGCTAAACAAAACTTCTGATGAACTTGCTACTAAAGCAAAATGTTATTCTATTGAGAATGAAACATTAAGAAAAGAAGGAATTAACAAGGGTGAATAAGCTGTTGAACACAAATCTTGATATTCAGAAAAGGAATGAAGATAAGTTGAAGAAGGAATTATTTGGTGAGCTTGAAAATCTTCGATTGCAAAAATCTAAAACAATTAGGGTTGCTAAAAGGTTGATCGCAACTGAGAAAGAATTGTCAGAAGCACAACAAAAAAAAATCTGATTTGAAAATACAAGTGATTGATGCCAAGCATCTTCTGAACAATGTCACAAATTCACAATCATATACAAGTTTCTTGTGATAGGACAGTTACACCCCCCACTAGTATTAAAGAAGATGTCAATGTTGTCAAAGAGAAAGTTGAAGATTATGATTCCTCAACGTTTCATTCTCAACTACTGAAGAAGAGAAGGTTGTAAACAAGAAGAAAAATAAGAAGGCTGGTAAAAAGAATGACAAGAAATCTGAGGTTCCTAAGTTCTCACAATTTGTGTCTGGTTCGTCGTCAATAGAGAATGAGCAATCAACTACTTCTACCGATAAGATTCGTACTCATACTGATATCAATGAGACAATTTTCTATGCAAAGAAGAATGTCAATGAGGTCAAAGCTGAGTTTTCTCGTTTGGCAAAGAATGGGCATAAATCATCTGCTTCAGAGGAGAAAGTTTTGGTAAAAGTGTTGGTTTGGGTTTTAAACCAAAGATTATTGAATATGGTGATGTTCGAGGTCCAAAATCACAAAATTTGAAGAAAATTAAATTGAAGCAAGTAAAGAAGGATGTTTTCAAAGCTGAAAAAGTTCAAACCCGAGAGGTTTTAGAAGCTCAAGGATTCGGAACAAATACTTTCTGACAAAGAACTTCCACTTCACTACGTGGATACTCAGAATATATCTGAAGTTTTTGTGAAATATGTTACTTCAAAGAACATGAAGAATCAAAATACCGAATTTTCTTCTGGCGGTTCTAATTCTACTCCAAAGAGTCCAACATGAAAAAGAGTGTGGGACACGTGAATCGTGATCAACTCATATCAATTGTGTAAACAAAGTAATAAAACGCAAAGGTAAATAACTCAATCTTGCATTGCACTCGATATCAGAGGTTACATGACTCAGAGAAAACACCTTCAGGTTCACACACACTAGCAAAAACCGTTACAAAAATTACAAACCTATCAACTATATATAAGAGCCCAACTGTCCGAACTGGGCCTTGGTCCGAACTACAGTTCGCCTAGTCTAGGTTTTCTTTGTTTTACTTGATTTATTCTAAGTCTTTGACCAATCCAGCATGTTGCCACATTATGTATTAACAAACTCCCCCTTGCAAATGTTGGACAATTCCTTATCACTCTTGAACTTCAGCCTCCATCCCAGCCCATATCTTCTGATGATTATGCCCAGCATATATATCGAATGCAAAACATATCTGAATCACCCTCTGAAACTATAAAGCTTGATCCATGTAATCTGGATGAAACAAGATCTGATTATGATACAACTCATCAATATCAACCTTCGAAAAGTTGATCAGCAACATTGGGTCAAAAATCTTCACAACTCTGTTTTCATTCTCCAGCACTATCACAGCTTCACCTGTCTTCTCATGATAATACCACCACTTCAAATTCTGTATAAAATCCAATTCCATTTTCATCAACGGAATCTTCATCACTTTAGTCTTTTTCTTGAAGATAAGTACTATCAACTTTTTCCCTGTTCTCTTATGTATCTTGGTCGGATGTTCACGCCTCTTTGGTCTTTGAGGCTTCAGATATTGAAATCCTTCATTACATTCTTTCACAACTTGATTCTTGAAGTAGAGACCCCTCCAGTCATTACCATGGTTGCAGAAAGGCTTTCGTGTAAGCTCTCGAACATCCCAAACTAGTAAAGTACTGAAGTCTTTTGCACATTTGAAGTATTGGATACCATGCTGGCGTTTTATCCCCATAGCACTTCAGATTTTCAGCATACATCCAGCTGATAATTTCTCCTAACGCTTGACCCTTGAATATTACATGCCTTCTTTGCTTGATCGGTTTTGGAGGAGGAACGTAATTTGCATGAAATGTCTTCATGTATTCATTAAACACCTAACGTTGATTCTGTTGCTTCACCTCCTTGGCAATCGGTTCTTCAGGTTTTTCAGCTTCTTTCTGTTAATTTAATGTCTCCTCAACTTCAACACCTTTCTCTTTAGGAAATACCTCAAACTCATCACCAGTCTGATTATTGTCATTGTTGAAATTAGAGTACAGATCTGGATATTCCTCTTCAGTTATATCTTCAACCTTAATCTCCTCTTCCCAAATATCTTCTGCAGACTCTAGTTCAGATGACTCGTTGTATATTTCAGGTGTAGCTTCATAATTTATCTTCATTTCCTCGTCGTTCAAATCAAAAATTGCTTGAAGTTGTTCTGGATTAAGTTCACAAACGAAGTCACCTTCTTCTAACATCCTTTTGAACTCATCAATACTCTTCGCAACTTGATTCGACGGGAGTGAAGTTATCGGAATAGCATTCCTGGAATCAGACTCCCCTTGAGATGTAGAAGTCCCAGCACCCGAACCAGTGTTTCCGGTTAGGCCTAAACCTCAACCAACATTTCCTTCTGGGTCGTCATTCTCAGGTTCATCATTCAAATACTTCAGAAAATCATCTTTGCACCCAGAACCAGAACCTATCTCCCCTTGAGCTTTAAACTTCTCCATAAAGAATGTTATTTGCTCATTCATCTGTGCTAGTAGAGCATTCTGGTTCATAGTAGTTGTTTTCAGACGTGTGATCTCTTGTGCTTTAGCCGACTCCCCACTTTTCAATTGTATATAATCTATTTGCAATGTAGTTATCAACTTTCCTTGAGATTCATTTCGTACTCTCATTTCTTCATCTCTTGTTCTTAGTTCTACAGTCAATTGACTTTTCTCTTCATCTTTTTGCTTTAATTAACACCTCAATTACCTTCGATTACTCATCATTCTTAGATTTTAAGTCGTCAATCTGTAATTGATGATCAAGAAAAGCACTGTTGAGTCGCTCGGCTTAAGAGAAAGACACTGATCCTTGAGTAAGATTAAAAAGAACATCTAGTGTTGATGTGGTTGAAGTTGTAGCTGTTGAGAATACAGGAGTTATAGGTGTTGATCCCATTGGCTGTTGTACATATTGTGCACCAGCACTTGCTGAAGGTGTTATGCGAGTTGTTGTAGATCTTGTTGAAGCCAGAAAATCTTTTAGAAACATTGACTGACTCAACCCTTGAAGAATATCAGCCTGTGCTATAGAAACTGTGGTTGTTGTAGTCGTAGTCATCTCGGGTAAAGACATATCAGGACTATCAGATGAAGATAGACCGGAACAACGTTTCAATACAAACTTTTAACCTTTATGCTTCTTGCCTCGGCCACCAGAAGCAATCGACTTCTTCCTTTTTGATGGATTCAATGAAGACATAGAAGTTATCGGCTGCTTACCCTTGCCATGACTAACATCAGCTTCTGGGTTGTAATCTTCATCGGATTCAGATGGGACTATATCATCATACACACGATCCTTGTATCGATCGTTGCTTTTCTTCAAACTTGTTCGGTACGCGAAATGTTCTTCACTACCCTTCTTCACTTACACATGTTTGGAATTGACCTTGATGTACACAAACGTATTGTTTGTGTCAGAAACATCTTCAGAGTTAGTTCCCACATTAGTAAACTCATCATCATGAGATTCTTCTTCGTCGATCAGGGTGTTCACAGCTGGTGTCTCAGTCGCTTGGACTTCAGGAACTGAAACAAGTTCAGTGACAGCTGGTTGTGTGACAGCAGGTGCTGTTGATTCAGTAACGATTGGTTCTGAAACTACCGGTTCCTGTACAACTGGTGGTGTCTGTGTCTTTCGTCTTGGTCTCTTAACCTTTGCTTGTTGTGGTTGTCGGTTTCTCTCTTCAACCCAACTATAATCAAGTTCTTCAGATGAACTTCCTTCACTATGACGAGATGCACCCCTAGCTGGTGCAACATAGTTAACGTTACCAAGATGACCAATTAACCGCTTCAACTTTGGATAATCTTCAGGCTTCTTCTTTTGATAAGTCGCCAATGTGCAAATACTTTCATTGGTCATGTGTGTCAGCTCCATCTTTTGAGCATCAGTCTTGACCAATGTCGGATACAGATCATTTAAGATCATTTATGTAAATCTTGGATATAACAACCTTCTTGTGCCTCTGGGTCAAATTGTCTCTCATGTAATAAAAGATCAACCTGGCTATATTGTATGGACGATTGAGAATCAAGGCATTCATCAAAGAAAGCATATTTGGACCAATCTCGTCATGTCCAGAAATTTTGTTCCCCAAACACTGCAGCAACATATGAACCAGAAACTTGTATGGAACAGAGAACTCTGAATTGTAAATCCATTCGCGACTCGGATCATCAGCATACCAAATTCTCTTCAATAATGCAACATTATCAGGTGGATCAAAATCTAATGGAACATTTGTTGTATCATCAGTAAACTTTAACACCCTTTGAATATCAGCTTCAGTAAATTCAACAGTACGATTTTGAACAGTTGCAGATAATCGAATTGTTCCATCAGTTAGGCATCTTGCAGTAGTCCAGAATTCGGTTAATATGTCACGATACACATCACACTCGTGTGTAATGGCATAGTGAATTCTTGATCGTCTCATAAAATCAAATATTCCAGATCCTCCAAACTTAGATATCTTTGTTCTTGCAACGCCCAGATGTGCACAAACGTTGTGTTTGTCACCAACTTTTAAATCAACCGCCATTTCTGAAAACACAAAACATGAAACGTTCATTAAATTCAATGTGATAATAAAAATGTTCACCAAAATCATCAGTTATTTATCATTCGCGTAAACGATCGACTTTTTGTTCAAAGATCAATTTTAGGCGAACTAGATCTGAACTGGATATTGTTATCCGAACTCAATCCGAACTGATTTTTGGTGTCCGAACTAGACTAGGTCAAACGGGCAAAGTTGACTTCGGTCAACGTCCGAACTGAATTGGTCAATGTCTGAACTCAGGTTCGGCTGAGTCCGAACTCCAGTTCGGATGATGAACATCACGTTCGGCTGGACGTGCAACCGAGATGTTTAATCTCTCTAACTTTCAATCTAAACCGAATTAGACCAAGAAATTCAAACCCTATATGCGATTTTTGACAACGAATCCATATAACCAAATTTTAAGTCCTAAAAGTGTCTTTAACTAGGTTAATTTTCAGATCTAAGAACTGAGAAACACTCGACATTGTTTTGAGCGAAAACGACCACTTTAAATGATACAAGACGACATCTAAAGACACCCTCGTACTCGGTAGGGATGAGCAAGGTAGCGTACCCGTACTTGACCGGTACCGGTCCCGGTTAGTACCCGGTCCCGTTTTAAACTAAAACTGGGTATTCGATCCCGGTACCTGATATATAGGTACGGGTACCGGGCCGGTACGGGTACCGGGTACCGAGATTTGGGTAAAATACATGTTTGGTACCTGATTAACAAATTTCAAAACTTTTACCTGTTTTTGTATGTTCAAAATGCTACATCAAATATAAATTTGATACAAAATTAATAAACAAAACTCAATAAAAACACAAACACAAAAAATCATCTATTAAAAGCTGCAATCAAAACACACAAACCAAATAATATGTTGAACAATTCGAATAGTAACAGTGTTGTGGACTGATCCAACTACCACACACACAAAATATCAGTACAGTACTACCAATCAAAATAAATTGAAACTCTTCAATTTCATCTTCTCTAATTGTCATGCATCATTCCTTTTTCTTTTTCATTTTGCTTGCTAATTGCATCCTCAATTTCTATAAAACAAGCAAACAAATAAAGAGTTAGTATATGTTATTAAACAACAAAATCAAGTACAAACTAGTATTATTATTACCAATGGCAATATCATCATCCTTTAGGATATCATCTATGTCATCCACAATTGGCTTTCTTGATTTTCTGACCCAATCTTGAGTGCAAACCAATGCTTCGACAATCTTAGGTGACAACCGTGTTATATAAGCATCGAGTACACGACCGCTCGTACTAAATGCCGACTCAGAGGCGACGGTGGAAATTTGAATTGCCAAGATATCTAACAAATATACACAGTTAACAAACATAAATAATCTAACACATATCTAGTAATAACTTTAAAACTTTAAACATTTTACCTTTAGCCATCCGAGACACGATTGGAAATCTAATAGCATTTTGTTTCCACCATGTAAGTATGTCAAACCCCTTGCTAAAAGTAACACGCGGCTCTTGAAGGTACCTCTTTAACTCGGTTTCCTTTGCAACCAAGTAACTTCCTTCAACACTTATAAATTCCATGAAATCCATCATCACATTCGACCACATCTTCACCTTGTACTTCTTGGGATGCCGAATTACATTCATTTTTATCAAATTTTTCTTTATATGTTCTATACAACCCATGTAACCTATTCTCGATCAAAGACACCATATCCTCTGCCTTCTTTTTAATTTCTTCTTCTAACATAGGCTTTTCTTTGGTTACACCATACCTAATCAACCTTTTAAAACTATGTTCTATTAAAGACTTTTTCATAGTTGGATTAACATCACGGCAAAATACATATAGTCATTGAGCTTATCATACGCCCCCCCCCCCCCCAATATTTATCGTATTTCTCACGCATTGCCCCTGTCATACGACAAAAACTAAGTTTACCGACCACTCACGTAGATGTCGATCTACATCTAAGATTTCTCTAAAAAATACGTGAGCTAAGGGCTTTGAAGTTGCTGATACAATTTCCGTCTTAACTTTGAACTTCTCAAGGAATTGTACCAATAATTTGCACGTATCAAAATCTTGATCGCTTGGTATTCTTTCTAAGTCACGAAAAAAGTTTTTATCTTCAATATCATAATCCGAAAATTCATCCTTTAGATCCATGGCAACTTTCAACATCTCATATGTGGAATTCCACCTAGTAGGACAATCACCACATAAAAACTTCTTTGTGGAATCTTTCATGCACTTTTTGAACTTTGCTATTCTTTGCGATGAATTTCTTATATATCTAATTAATTTTCGCAAACATTCAACATAATGGTTATATTTTGATAATCCATCTTTCACAATCAAATTTAAGATATGTGTCATGCACCTAACATGAAAATGTTTTCCTCTATCATACAAATTAGGCAACTTTGTAATCAAAAGTTCAATAGCCTTATCATTACTACTAGCATTATCAACAGTCATGGTGATAACAATTTTCAATATCCCCCAACCACGAATACAATCTAGCAATTCCTCAGCCATATCATCCCCCTTATGACTACCAACCGGCCTAAAGTTAATAATGTGCTTATGTATTACCCAATCATCATCAATGAAATGAGCAGTGACAACCATATAATTAATCCTTTAACATGATGATGTCCAAGTATCGGTTGTCAAGTGAATGCCAGTGGTTGGTTTACTTAAATACTCCATCAATTTTTCTCTTTCATCTATGAAGTATTTTCCAATGTCTCTAGATATTTTATGACGTGAGGGCAAACTAAACTTTCCATTTAATGAGTTAGTATACTCAACAAAAGCAGGGTTCTCTACAAGCTTAAACGGTAGTTCCGCAACAACAATAAGGTCTAGCAAAGCTTTTTAATTCTAACCTCATCATGCTTCCAAACACTAAGGCTACCTTCCCCGTTAGGTTCTTTTTTAAAAGCTAAATTATTTTGATTTTTCTTAGCTACTGATTCGGGATTCGAAATACAAGATAGTAAGTGTTTGTTAAGACCTTCCGTACCGTTTCTGTTTGTATCGGCTCGAATGTCCTTTTGACAATACTTGCATCGGCCGTACTTTCGTTTTTGCCCATCTTCTTCTTCTAAGAAGATCTTATGAAATTGGTCCCAAGCCTTTGCTCTCTCTTTGCCTACTTTTTGAGATTTCCTTTGAGTTTCTTCATCATTTGTTTGTTTTCTCTTGCAAATTTGTTCCACATTAATCGAATCCGAGTCGTTATCAAGCTGGACAAAAGGGGTCTCATCGATAAAAGTATCATCTCCATACAAAAATAAAAAAAACAAGCATCATTTAAGTATTGTATGAATACTTAAATCAAAGGAGTTATACAAAAGTAAAAGAAACAAGATAAGTAACATAAGTATTGAATGAATACTTTTAAGTTTTAAATGAGTTGCTGTTAAAAAAAACAAACAGAGTTGCTGTTAAAAAAACGCACATCACAAACATAATACAAAGAAACAAGATTGAGTACAACCATCGAATACTTAAATGAGTACAACCATCGATTTGAAAGCCCTGAATCAAATATTTCCATAGTAACTAACATCAGAAACATAATACAAAGAAACAAGATTTAAGGAAATTAGTCAAGTGTTTATGATTCCGCCATTGATGAACCGAGCGATGAAGAAGATGACTAGAAATTCTGAGATTTATCAAAACTCAATGAAACATGGAATTAATGATTGCTTTATGTGGGAGACAAACCTCAACATCCATAGAGAACGAAGCCATGAATATGCCTACGAAGGTGGTCCGGCGAAACGACGATGGTGATCCGGAGAATGGAGTAATGGACGTAGGTTGATGATACTTGCTAGGGTTTTTGTGTGGGAGGTCAGGGAGGAGAATGGACGGATGCGAGATTAGGAGAATGAAGAGATTGGACGTATATTTTGTAATATATGATTTCACGGCGTGAGGTATTTGTTCAATTCTTTTTTTTATATATTAAATTATAAAAAATAAAAACTGAACTATAGGGGCTGAAATTGTAAAATGGTCAAACCTGGTCAAAAAGTGGGTGTCGCGGACCGGCGAGATCTGGTCTAGAGTTTTAGCGGTCGGCGACCAGCTCCAGTGGACAGAATCAAGTTTTGGTTCCATTTCATCCTCGTCTCCCTTTCTTGCAGCCCAATTTTCACCATCTACGCGTCGTTTTTGAGTGAGATGTCACCATAGCCACCTGAGGCTCCATAGACGAACTAAACGGGTATAAATACATGCTCTAACATCCATTCAATCTCACAAATTTCTCAATTCTTCCTCTCAAAAACCCTAAACGACCCAGAACCTTCATCGGTTCAATTCGGCCAAACGACGAAGTGTTAGAAGCTGATATTTTGCAGTTGAGCTCCCTTAGGTATGATCTACAATAACATATCTCAGTTTTTGTTAATATTGTGTCTAAGTATTGTTTCTAAAAATGTATAAAAATTAGGGTTGTCGAGCTTGTTTTGCTAAAATCGGGTGATCGGGTTGGAATTAGGGTCTGAATTTTTGTAGGTAATCCTAAAATAATATTTTTTAAGAAAGCCCTAAGTTAATTTTAATTTTTGAAAAGGGTTGGTATTTTATCTAAAAAGCGGTCATAATTAGGGTTTTCGGGTCGTTGTTCTACCCAAATTGAGTAAAAGGTACTGAATTCAGGTTTACTATTTTGAGGAATATTAAAATATATCATAATGAATAACACCCTAAGTTTTTGCAATTTAATAAAGTGTTTTGATATTTATTTAATAAATACGTTGAAATTAGGGTTTTCAAGACGTTGCTTTGCCAAAATTGAACAAACGGGTTAAATCTAGGGCTAATCTTTTAAAATATAATATAGAATAATATTCTATGTAAAATCTCTAATTTTATTTAATTTTATAAAAGATTTTACTATTTATTTGATAATTATTTCAGAATTAGGGTTTTGAATATGATTATTAATATTAAACAAACCGAGAAGTATTGAAACTTGATTTTTGGTCTTAGAACATATTTATATATATATAATAAGTGTATATGAGTTCAAAAGTGATAAATGAATTAATTATTATACAAATACTAAAACCCTAATTTACCAATAAAGAGTAAAATGGCCTTTTAGTCAAATAAGACCTAACACTCCTTAAGTTCCTCGTGTCCTTAGAACTACAATCATTATAATTTCCTATATTCATTTCACTAGGATAATCTCCAGATTGTTATCTCTCACGATTGGTTCTGTCTCTCGTTTCCGATCTACTTATCAGGTGAGTATTCACTAAATTCCCCTTTCTTTTATAATGGAATATGACTCAATATTCAATTCGTATTATCATTACTAATGTTGATTCATTCGAATGATAATCCGACTTGTGAGAAATCATAGCTCGATATCTTTAACCTTTTTGGGGTGTAACATGTATCTCTATATTCAAATTGTTTCTCTAAACCACAAACGCGATTATATGATGATTTGATATGTTCTATGTATGTTAAATATATGTGGATTATTGTGATTGGTTTGATCTAGCACTGTTACTATCTTTATCTCGAAGCATACTCATTAACAAACCGAGCTGGGGTAACAATAATAGATCTATTGGTTTGACAGCCCACTTGCCATGCTTCGCGTGTAGCGCATTGTGATTGGAAGCCTAGTTGTCTAGGGTTTGATGCGCTCATTCATTGGCTTTAACTCACTACTTGTTTGACTATATATATGAAAATTTCTGGTTATACATATATCGTTGTTATTGAAATTATACTTATATTATTTAAACATGTGTTTACTCACCAACTACTTTTGTAGTTGACACTTTATCTTATGCATGTTACAGGAACCTATACATGAGCTATGTTGTGATCACGCTAGGATTGTTGGACCTAGATTAAAGACTTTAAATCAATTGATATGTATTTTGCATGTTTAACTTTATTGTACAATATCATTAGTTGATTAATGAAAAAGGGCATGTTTAAGTATTACAACTTATTTTAGTTGTCATGTGCATCTGGACAATCATTGCGCCCCGACATATTCCGCCATCGGTTGGGGTGTGACAGATCAGCCTTCTAACCCCCCCCCCCCCCCCGGTGCTTATGAAGGTGTAAAAATGATCGCTCGGATCTGTTAAACCGTCATATTTGCCCACTACTGATGGCATTTTGAGCTTTGGGCGACATTCGGCTTGCGCGATGGCCGAGATGAGTTTAGATTGAGATACTAACGCCGTTGGGCGGTATGGGCACGAGAAATAGTCAGTGCCAGTCTTACTAGGCTGGTGAGCAGTGTTTACATTTGTGGGTGCGGGTTGATGAACAACTGTTATAGATGTACTATGGGAGGGTGTAGCGTTGGTACCTGAGATGACCTGGCTGGGAGTTGTTGTATGTGCGATGATCTGATTCATCGAAACCGATGATGAAGGGATGACGTCGAAGTTGAGGTACGAACGAGCGCTCGCTATCTGTAGCTCCTGGCAATAGCGTTCATACTGTTGTTTTTCCTCCCTCCATTGTTGGAATGACGGTACCGCAACTGAGTTCTGATTTAGTGATGAGGAAGGGTTGGTAGATGGGTTATATTTCAGGAGGTTTGACGCCGGTGTGTGACTAGAATCATTACCATCGGCGAAGCACCAAAATGGTTCAGGGGGTTCGAGCGAGGTGCTAGAGGGGTAATGGAGAGGTTTACGCGTCGATTTGGGATGGCTGTTGGATTAGTTAGTGTTAAATCTGCTGGGATTTGTCAGTGGTATTCAGGTCAAGGGTAGTAATTTAAAATTTTATTAAAACCCGTTTTTATTAATTGTAATACCGGATACAATTACGTTTATCTAATTACTTTAATTAAATCAGAGTGGGGAAGCGTATATTAAATACATAATTAAAACAAATGCGAATAACCAAGTGACATAAATAACAACAAGATCTAATCATCAACACGCAAACACTATATATATATATATATATATATATATATATAGGGAGAGGATCATTTGAGAACCAATTGGGTTTGAGAACTAAAAAGAACTAATCTCAGCCACTAGTTTATATGTATGGAAACCCCCCCCCCCCCCCCCATGAATTTGAGTGATCCCCCCCTGAAAATTAGTGGCCCAGAATGGTTCTCAAAAGTTCTCAAAACCAATTGGTTCTCATTTGAACCTAACCCTATATATATATATATATATATATATATATATATATATATAGTGAAAAGTTCATTGTAGACACCCCTCTAAGTGTAGACGGATAGACACCCCTAATCACCGTTGGATCTTTTAAATTAAATGGCTGTGATCTTAATCAGATTTTAAGAGGAAAAGACACGGAGGGGCAATGATGTCTTTTGACGTTTTATGTTTATGTCGCATTTCTTCTTCAACGTGAAAAGGCTCCATCTGTTCGATTCATCTGGTTTTCTTCATCAACATTCTTCTTCAACGATCTGTTCGATTTCATCTGGTTCTCATCATCGGCTCTTCTGATCATCAAAGTCAAGTAAGTTGGGCTTTTGATTGTTGGTGTTATCAGATCGATTCTGGTTTTCGTTTTTAGGGTTTTAAATCCGCTTTTTAGGGGCTTTCAATTCTAATGTGCAATCGGCTCAAAATATCTACTATTAGTAACAATTGATTCAAAATCTTTATCATAATCTTTAATACTTTATGTATTTTGTTGTTTTGTAAGTTGAATTGTTCTACTTCTGTGTGTTTCACATGTGAAATAAGCATATTTCGCATTGGAAATAATTTGTTTGTATTAAGATCCGATCCATCGGTCGTTAATGCGGCCAGGTTGAAAACTGTGATTGATAAACTAAATGTTTGATGTTGTTGATCTGTACTTGTTTGATTTATGTTGAAATAACTATGCACACCTTACTTATATAATAGTAAATGTGGTGCCAAAGGTTTCTGCATATAAGTCTATGACTGGGCAGTTTGGTTGGATGGTAGTTGTCGGGCTGTCGCGTTGGAGTTGCCTTAAAGTGTGTTTCTTTATGCTGCCATGAGGCTGGGTGGTATACCATGATTGAGAGTATTGGTGTGTAATGGAGACTTTTACCACTCTGCAGGGATGAAATTGTAAAAGGATTGCTAGGTGCATTATAATGGAATGTTTGAGTATACTGTTCTTGCTTAAGAGGAGATGCTGGTATAATTTAAAAGGAAGAGAAAGAATGAAGTGGTGCACATCGAATCCAGGGTGGGAGCTGAGCTTTTATAAGGATATTATAATTTTGGTTGATGCATTTTGGGTCCGGGCATACATGCTCTAAATTTTAGATGGGTGTGATTGTATTTTGAGGGGCTAATGTTTTCCTTTGTTTACAGCCCTTGTGTGTGTATTTTTTTTTTAATTTTCGAACCTCCTAACTCTTGTTGTAATCTGCTAGCTCCTGGCTAGTGTTGTCTGTTTTTCTTTTTTTAAAAGTTTCCGTTTCAAAAAAAAAATCAACATGTTTTACGGGCTTCTTGATCTGGCATTCACTGTCATGAGACTTCCTGTTGTTTACAAATAACGAGACCTCGTGTTCCATCCTCCATGGGCTTTCACATTACTAGATTTCTTGCTTCGAATTCCTATAGCTTTAATCAAAAGTATTTTGTGGGCTCTTCTTCTATACTGAGGTGTTGATATTGCCCCTGATGCTAGCAGGTAACTAACTTTTGTTTCATTTAACTCTGTTTTCGTATATATTGAACATTATATATGCTAATGGAATACATTTTATGTTCAGGTTCTTCAAGCATCCCCTGTTGGTTTTTCTGATCCAGAATGTGGCAGCAGGACTGTTTAGGCGGTTCAAATGTTTGAAGGATCTTATGAATGTGCATACAAATGTTCCTTGCATGGTTTTTACACCAATCTGTCCACATTCCCTCTCATTCAGACCCGTTATACTTCCTGATTTTTCTGTGAGTCTTGAATTGAAGGTGAGTCAACACTCTCTCATGCAGTTTGAATATATTATAATTGTTGCATTTCTGATACATTTTATTATAATTGTTGAATATATTATTCTCGTAAATTTCATTCTTTGAGTTATAGATTTGTAATTCCCATGATAAGTTCTAGAGTGCTACATTAAGTTATACTTAAATTCATTTAACATTAATTATTGCAACTCAAAAATCAGCAAGTTATATAATTGCACAGTTGTTTAAGCTTCCAACTTATTGTTTGCAGCTTAATTTCGATTCCCAAACAGTCGTGAAGAAGAATATAAAAAACCATGCTGATGTTCTCACAAAATTTAGTATCACCTTCATGGATGTATTAAAAATATGTCATAGTTTTAGTTTTAGCATTGCATGGTGTATGCGGGTCTTTTATAGTTTAAATTTCGTTTTTTTCAGATAAATTTTTATAAAACTTATAGCACATGTTCTTTAAATTCAAGTCTTAAGTTAATTTTTATCTAGATTCTTTTAGTAATAAATTTTTGTTATAAATACATCAATTTTATATAATTGCTAAAATTCTCCTTTTATTGTTAAGATAAATGGGGTTGCACGGTTTGATTTCTTCTCTCCCTAGGCCTCTTTTGTTACAACCGTTTTGTTGATTATGTTTTATATATATGGTATGATCAGGCTCAAATCGATGATGTTGCTAATTTATGTTTGTAAACTAGCTTTTCAATCACATACCCTTCATTTGTTGTAAAGGTACATAACTATCAAAGATTGGTTGCCCTCCAATTGGCATCATTTTATGATTTTTTTTTATTTGTGTTGCTTAGTTATTTAGTAACTTTTGTAATATGCTATGTTTTTTAGGTTTATAAGAGAACAGATCATGGAGACGGTTTCTGTGACGCTACTTACATTGATTATCCTATGATATCCTCTTTTCTCTTAAAACTTTAAGGTATTTTCATTTCTTCTTGACTAGGGCATTCAATTTGATCATAAAAGTTAGATTATGTTTATGAATTGTTGACTAACCTGAGTTTGACTGTAACTGATGGTAACTGTTTTTGTAAAAAAGGGGATGATGAGGTGCTTCTTGAGTTCAAAATAGATGAAGGTTAGTGCCATTTTTGTGTTAATTGTTAAACTGATTTTAGTTTCTGATAAAAGAAATGGAATCAAGTGAACTAAAAACAAGTTGGAATTGATTTTATGATAGAACAAGTTATTAATGGACATGATAGAGGTGTAAAAACCATGAAGAAGGCTAGAAGGTTGAAGATATGGATATCAAGTAAGCATTTGGTACTCGGTATTTATTAATGGACTTGATAGAGGTGTAAAACATGTTAAATTTCATCAAACCAAAGTCAAATGATGACCTTTTGCTTGCTGAATCACACATCTTTGATACTCGATATGTGTTTGTTCAAAAACTGATGAAATCCATTGCATCAGACAATATGAGTGGCTTTTTTATCACTCAAATAGTCACATGTTTGTTGACTTTGGTTTGAACCATGATGACCATTTGAAAACTCGATGTCTTTAGTATTTAATTGGCACCTGTTGTGGAGATTTCAAAATAGCTGAAGTTTGTAATGTTTTTACCTTTACATTATATAAGACCTAAGGTGAGTCCTCTCTTCTTCTAATTTCATATATGTCTGATTATTTATAAATCGCATTTTGATTTAATATATGGAAAACAAAAGGTTAGTTTCAGCTGTAATAAACAAGAAATAACAATAGATGTAGTTTGGCGTTTTGGTTTGGTTTTTATATAACATTCTCTTATGTTCATTTAGGGACACAGCTCTAAAAGATGCAACATTACAAGCCATAAGAGACTGGATGATCAATGTGGAAACAACCTAAAAAGTTGAGAACCATAGAATCCTTATTTCACATGCGAAATTATTCTATTTCGCATTCGAAATTGCTCTATTTCACATCCGAAATTAGTTTATTTCATATTCGATTGAGCTTAAAATAATAAGTTTCGACACTTTTAACAACTTTGTTCGTCAAATAAAATGTTTTAAAAACATAGAAACCTTAGTTATTGCACAACTAAATTTATAATATTTACATGGATAGAATTACCTATATGTTTTACAAGTGGTGAAACAGTAGAATCACGGTGTTTGAATAGGAAATAAATGGCGATAAAGAGGAAGTTGAAAATTTTATTAATGAGGTTCATAGTGGACACCTTAAAACGTGTAGAACCATAGACTCTTTATTTCACATGTGAAATTACTCTATTTCGCATGTGAAATTACTCTATTTCGCATCCAAAATTAGTCTATTTCATATTGCTATATCCATACAAGTACGAAGCCTAATCACCATGCGGGAGAGGATTAGAATTGGGTAGGGTTACAGGAGTGACAATGCGAGATTTATCAGTCAGCGTTCTAGCTACATGAATTGGGCATAAACTACTGGATAATGTAGCATTATATATTTTTTAAACAGTAATAGCTCACTATAATAAATGATGAAAAACAACGATGATTATAGAAACTGGGGATTCAACAGTGCGATCCATTCGATGATTCAACAACAGTGTGATCTATTCAATTGTACTTACAATGAACAATTTGTAGGTTCTGCGTATTATCCTCAAGCACACCTTCAATCTATGGGGTTGAAGATTGAGACATTGACGAAAATCAAAACATAGAGAAGATTGAGACTAGGTTTTTAGAAAAGTGATTGTCAGTTTTCTTTGGGAGCAAGGCTATAAAATAGTGAAAAGATTGTACTCGTGATGGAAAATTACCTCTTCCCCTTTAAAAATGAGTTCTATGCTTTATAACGCCTTTTATTTTCTGTTGAATATATAGGTCATTTGTAAATTTTATAAATTTAAAGGTGCTAAAATCTATGATTTCACATGTGAAATTACTGCATTTCACATGTGAAATTAATACTTATAAATTTATAAAATTCACATGTGAAATGCAGTAATTTCACATGTGAAATACAATACTTTCACATGTGAAATTATTGTATTTCACATGTGAAATAAGTGTAAAATAAAGTAATTTCACATGAGAAATACAATGCGAAATACAGTAATTTCACATGTGAAATACAATACTTTCACATGTGAAATAAAGTACTTTCACATGAGAAATACAATGCGAAATACAGTAATTTCACATGTGAAATGCAACAATTTCACAAGTGAAAGTACTGTGTTTCACATGTGAAATTACTGTATTTCGCATGTGAAAGTACTTATTTTACACTTATTTCACATGTGAAAGTATTATATTTCGCATGTGAAAGTACTGTATTTTGTAAATTTTATTAATTTAAATGTGTAAATTTTATTATTTCTCATGTGAAATTACTTTATTTTACACTTATTTCACATGTGAATTTACTGTATTTCACATTTGAAAGTACTGTATTTCACATGTAAATTTAATACTTTTAAATTTATAAAATTCACATGTGAAATGCAGTATTTCACATATGAAAGTACTGTATTTCGCATGTAAATTTAATACTTTTAAATTAATAAAATTTACATGTGAAAGTATTGTATTTTGTAAATTTTATTAATTTAAATGTGTAAATTTTATTATTTCTTATGTGAAATTACTTTATTTTACACTTATTTCACATGTGAATTTACTGTATTTCACATGTGAAAGTACTATATTTCACATGTGAAAGTATTGTATTTCACATATGAAATTACTTTTAAATTTATAAAATTCACATGTGAAATGCAGTACTTTCACATGTGAAATACAGTACTTTCACAAGTGAAATACAGTAAATTCACATGTGAAATAAGTGTAAAATAAAGTAACTTCCCATGAGAAATACAATGCGAAATACAATATTTTCACTTATGAAATTGTTGTATTTCACATGTGAGTATTGTATTTCGCATTATATTTCTCATATGAAAGTATTGTATTTCACATGTGAAAGTACTGTATTTCACATGTGAAAGTATCGTACTTGTTTTATTTTGCATATCTTGTTTTGATAGTAGGAGTTCAACCGTTGGATGTCATTCTAAAGTCCAATGTAGCAAAAATCCAAAGATGTAAGAGTGTTTAAAAGCACATTCACGATCATCTTTGTCTCCAAATAAAACAAATGCCATATTACTAAAAATATCTAGTTCTTCACTGTTGCATATCTTGTTTTGATAGTAGGAGTTTCACCGTTGGATGTCATTCTAAAGTCCAATGTAGCAAAAATCCAAAGATGTAGGAGTCTTTATAAGCACATTTACAATCATCTTTGTCTCCAAGTAAAACAAATGCCATATTACTAAAAATATCTACTTCTTCACTGTTGCATATCTTGTTTTGATAGTAGGAGTTCCGTCGTTGGATGTCATTCTAAAGTCCAATGTAGCAAAAATCCAAATATGTAGGAGTGTTTATGAGCACATTCACGTTCATCTTTGTCTCCAATTAAATACAATTTAGCTCAATCGAGATCCAACAAAAGACCTATTTTACACAATTCACAAAAGGGAAGTCAAATAACTTCAGAAAAGAAGCTAATCACTGAATGATGATTAACAAAATAAATAGCATAATTGTGAATGCTAAAGCTCAATATTGGAGAGTAATAATCTCAAAAGTTTCAAAACCACCCAAATTGAGAAACCCATCAAGAACTCATAAAAAATTGCAATATAGGGCATGTACATAAACAAGAATCATTTTCACACTATAAATCATACCTGCACACGCAGATCCGATGCTCAACAATATTTACTCCTGTCTTAGCTAAAAACATCTTTAAGAAAGCAGGTTCATACCTGAAAAAGCATTAACAAAGCTTGAAAGTTCACACTCTAAAATTGTAGGGAAATTCCTAAGTCGTTAGAAAGCAGACCCATGTACCATTGGAGACTGGAGGGAAGGAGACATAAACGGATTGAAAACGATGAGAAGACGGGGAAATCCGTCGTTGCATAGAATCTGCAGTGTACAAAATATCATCAAATCAAAACGCTACGAGGACAACTTAAGGAAGAAATAAGATTTGTGGTGAAGTGTACAAAGTAAGTACCACTTGAGGTCTGATTTTGAACATGAGCCACAGAACATGAACTAAAGCATATAATGGTGTCCCAACTGAGGTGATATATGATTGACCTACTTCACGGCTTCTATATATCTGCATAAATTGGGTACATTGTGGCCCCATAAACTTGTTTGGACAAGCAGGGGCCCACTCGCAGTTCGAGTCCAACAGATAACAAAAGGGCATTATACCAATTGGAAACAAAATGAAAAAGAATATAACTTGAGATAAAACTTAAATACAAGATTGCCTATAAGAAACTGGTGCGTCTAGTGCAAGATATATTTTCAGGTTCGTAATTTATGTTATCATAATGGTAAGAGGTCTCCGGTTATGGTGGTTAAAAAGCATGCAACCCAATTTGGAAATTTTCCCACTCCAAAACATAGTCAATGCAATCTGATAATTTCATTACTCTTTCCACAAACAAGCTTTTTCACAAATTTTCTTTTACCTATAAAAAGGGTCCTATTTCAACTTACATATACGTTGTTAAAAATAATTTTTGTTTCATTTCAGATTACAAGGTAGACTTCTTGCAAACTTTTAGTGTCATAAAAACAACCAAAGGATGGAGGGAAAAGAATTACTAATAATAGGGACAGGTGTGTTCTTGTGAAATTTAAATGATCAAAGAAACGATAGTAACATGGAACATCAAAATTTTTAAATACCTTATCATCCACATCGTCCTCAAAAACACGTGCCTTCTGAAGGCTCATGTTGTCTGTTGCTGCAGCAATGTAAGACCTTGGAGCAAATCGATCTTTTTGCAAAACGGACAACAAAAGTATGATACGATTATCTTACTAACTAAACCCTAACTTAACAAAACCTCCGATAATCTAACAAATCACAAGAATCAAGTTACAAAACCTATGAAGAAGCATACAACAAAAAAATCACATATTCACAGTCCATTGTCTGATAGAAACACAAGTAAAAGTTACCTAAAATCAAGAAAAAATCCAGCAGGTGATCCGGAATCGGAAAGAAATTGACATAAATCTGGAGCAAATGATTCACTTTTCTCGATTCAGTTACCTCGTCGTCCTCGTCCGTTTAGGGTTTTTTGCAGGCATGTGATTTGACGGTTGCCGAAGAAAATTGACTACGGGATTTCAGGATCTGGGTTGTGATGTTCTTGATTAGTTCAAATCTCTCTGCGATTTTTTCTTCAACGCCATCAATCAACGCAATCTGAAGCATCTCGTCCTCTTCTCTACATAGTTCGCATTTCTTTGTCCAAATGGGAAGTCAATTTGAACTTTGAAGTAACCAGGTTAAATTGGGGACGATTTAATGAAATTTTACACTGACGATCGTACCCCTGGTCCTTACAAACTCATGTTTTATAATCTAACGGTTATTAAGAGTGTCTACATGTCTACACTTTCTTAGGTGTCTACAATGAACCTAA